>JAQFVV010012519.1:3060618-3676195 GCA_028023455.1 Epiperipatus broadwayi | reverse complement strand
AAGATCTATCAGCCCCATATAGCTATTTGAGTTGGATAGCTGGGTTTGAAGACATGTAGATGTCTGAAAATTTTAGATTTTCCACTCAATAGATAACTTTTAGCTAAGTGCTTAGCTTTGGGTTGGTATTTTTAGATCTAGTGTCTGAACCTACCCTGAGACCTCTCTGAGGAGTGCCAAAGCACGAAACCATGGTCAGGGTTTGGGGAGGGGTTCCTGACAGAGATATTTTAAGTGCTGGCTCTGGCTAAGCATTTATCATAAAGCTTGTAGAGGAATTGGCAATCCTCACTGTTTATAACTTACAAGCTTAAGAGATAGGGTCATGTGATCTATGAATTGATCTATGACTCTTATTTTGACTATTTATAGTCTCTGCCAAAAAGTCTTATGCAATTTTATATTGCTATGACTACTAATATATGGTATGGCTGAAGATCTATCAGCCCCATATAGCTATTTGAGTTGGATAGCTGGGTTTGAAGACATGTAGATGTCTGAAAATTTCAGATTTTCCACTCAATAGATAACTTTGAGCTAAGTGCTTAGCTTTGGGTTGGTATTTTTAGATCTAGTGTCTGAACCTACCCTGACACCTCTCTGAGGAGTGCCAAAGCACGAAACCATGGTCAGGGGTTTGGGGAGGGGTTCCTGACAGAGATATTTTAAGTGCTGGCTCTGGCTAAGCATTTATCATAAAGCTTGTAGAGGAATTGGCAATCCTCACTGTTTATAACTTACAAGCTTAAGAGATAGGGTCATGTGATCTATGAATTGATCTATGACTCTTATTTTGACTATTTATAGTCTCTGCCAAAAGTCTTATGCAATTTTATATTGCTATGACTACTAATATATGGTATGGCTGAAGATCTATCAGCCCCATATAGCTATTTGAGTTGGATAGCTGGGTTTGAAGACATGTAGATGTCTGAAAATTTTAGATTTTCCACTCAATAGATAACTTTTAGCTAAGTGCTTAGCTTTGGGTTGGTATTTTTAGATCTAGTGTCTGAACCTACCCTGACACCTCTCTGAGGAGTGCCAAAGCACGAAACCATGGTCAGGGGTTTGGGGAGGGGTTCCTGACAGAGATATTTTAAGTGCTGGCTCTGGCTAAGCATTTATCATAAAGCTTGTAGAGGAATTGGCAATCCTCACTGTTTATAACTTACAAGCTTAAGAGATAGGGTCATGTGATCTATGAATTGATCTATGACTCTTATTTTGACTATTTATAGTCTCTGCCAAAAGTCTTATGCAATTTTATATTGCTATGACTACTAATATATGGTATGGCTGAAGATCTATCAGCCCCATATAGCTATTTGAGTTGGATAGCTGGGTTTGAAGACATGTAGATGTCTGAAAATTTCAGATTTTCCACTCAATAGATAACTTTTAGCTAAGTGCTTAGCTTTGGGTTGGTATTTTTAGATCTAGTGTCTGAACCTACCCTGACACCTCTCTGAGGAGTGCCAAAGCACGAAACCATGGTCAGGGGTTTGGGGAGGGGTTCCTGACAGAGATATTTTAAGTGCTGGCTCTGGCTAAGCATTTATCATAAAGCTTGTAGAGGAATTGGCAATCCTCACTGTTTATAACTTACAAGCTTAAGAGATAGGGTCATGTGATCTATGAATTGATCTATGACTCTTATTTTGACTATTTATAGTCTCTGCCAAAAGTCTTATGCAATTTTATATTGCTATGACTACTAATATATGGTATGGCTGAAGATCTATCAGCCCCATATAGCTATTTGAGTTGGATAGCTGGGTTTGAAGACATGTAGATGTCTGAAAATTTTAGATTTTCCACTCAATAGATAACTTTTAGCTAAGTGCTTAGCTTTGGGTTGGTATTTTTAGATCTAGTGTCTGAACCTACCCTGACACCTCTCTGAGGAGTGCCAAAGCACGAAACCATGGTCAGGGGTTTGGGGAGGGGTTCCTGACAGAGATATTTTAAGTGCTGGCTCTGGCTAAGCATTTATCATAAAGCTTGTAGAGGAATTGGCAATCCTCACTGTTTATAACTTACAAGCTTAAGAGATAGGGTCATGTGATCTATGAATTGATCTATGACTCTTATTTTGACTATTTATAGTCTCTGCCAAAAGTCTTATGCAATTTTATATTGCTATGACTACTAATATATGGTATGGCTGAAGATCTATCAGCCCCATATAGCTATTTGAGTTGGATAGCTGGGTTTGAAGACATGTAGATGTCTGAAAATTTCAGATTTTCCACTCAATAGATAACTTTTAGCTAAGTGCTTAGCTTTGGGTTGGTATTTTTAGATCTAGTGTCTGAACCTACCCTGACACCTCTCTGAGGAGTGCCAAAGCACGAAACCATGGTCAGGGGTTTGGGGAGGGGTTCCTGACAGAGATATTTTAAGTGCTGGCTCTGGCTAAGCATTTATCATAAAGCTTGTAGAGGAATTGGCAATCCTCACTGTTTATAACTTACAAGCTTAAGAGATAGGGTCATGTGATCTATGAATTGATCTATGACTCTTATTTTGACTATTTATAGTCTCTGCCAAAAGTCTTATGCAATTTTATATTGCTATGACTACTAATATATGGTATGGCTGAAGATCTATCAGCCCCATATAGCTATTTGAGTTGGATAGCTGGGTTTGAAGACATGTAGATGTCTGAAAATTTCAGATTTTCCACTCAATAGATAACTTTTAGCTAAGTGCTTAGCTTTGGGTTGGTATTTTTAGATCTAGTGTCTGAACCTACCCTGACACCTCTCTGAGGAGTGCCAAAGCACGAAACCATGGTCAGGGGTTTGGGGAGGGGTTCCTGACAGAGATATTTTAAGTGCTGGCTCTGGCTAAGCATTTATCATAAAGCTTGTAGAGGAATTGGCAATCCTCACTGTTTATAACTTACAAGCTTAAGAGATAGGGTCATGTGATCTATGAATTGATCTATGACTCTTATTTTGACTATTTATAGTCTCTGCCAAAAGTCTTATGCAATTTTATATTGCTATGACTACTAATATATGGTATGGCTGAAGATCTATCAGCCCCATATAGCTATTTGAGTTGGATAGCTGGGTTTGAAGACATGTAGATGTCTGAAAATTTTAGATTTTCCACTCAATAGATAACTTTTAGCTAAGTGCTTAGCTTTGGGTTGGTATTTTTAGATCTAGTGTCTGAACCTACCCTGACACCTCTCTGAGGAGTGCCAAAGCACGAAACCATGGTCAGGGGTTTGGGGAGGGGTTCCTGACAGAGATATTTTAAGTGCTGGCTCTGGCTAAGCATTTATCATAAAGCTTGTAGAGGAATTGGCAATCCTCACTGTTTATAACTTACAAGCTTAAGAGATAGGGTCATGTGATCTATGAATTGATCTATGACTCTTATTTTGACTATTTATAGTCTCTGCCAAAAGTCTTATGCAATTTTATATTGCTATGACTACTAATATATGGTATGGCTGAAGATCTATCAGCCCCATATAGCTATTTGAGTTGGATAGCTGGGTTTGAAGACATGTAGATGTCTGAAAATTTTAGATTTTCCACTCAATAGATAATTTTTAGCTAAGTGCTTAGCTTTGGGTTGGTATTTTTAGATCTAGTGTCTGAACCTACCCTGAGACCTCTCTGAGGAGTGCCAAAGCACGAAACCATGGTCAGGGGTTTGGGGAGGGGTTCCTGACAGAGATATTTTAAGTGCTGGCTCTGGCTAAGCATTTATCATAAAGCTTGTAGAGGAATTAATTATTTCTCTAGCTTGATTCATTTAATGAAAGCTTTTCCCACAATTCCACTATTCTGTCCTCATAAACCCCAAATTTTATTATAAATATGTAAACAAAAAATCATAAAATCTCTATTTCTTTCATTTTCTCTACCTTTAAATCTCTTTTATTTTGTATACAGTTTATCCCAATTGCTTTTCAATATTCTATAATTCAAAAATAAATATTCAATATTATTATCTTCACATAAATTACACTTACAATCCAAATTCTTAGTCCAGTTTGGACTTTTTCCTCCTAATATCAAACACTCCTGCCATTGAACTAAATAACAATAAATTCCCTTTAATATTACCATAGACTCCACATTTCATATGATTTTTATTTATATGTAACTCCAAACTAATTTTTTAATTCATATTTTTCCAACAATTCTAAATTTTTTTCTCTAACCAACTTATTTACTCCTCATACACTCTCTACAAAATTATGGCTTTTCTTTTATAAATATATGGAAATAAATTGTCTATCTATTAACTTTGCATACTATAAAATCTTTCTTGCACAACATGTTTGGTGTCATCGTTAATAATGCAAGTATGCTATTTTTACAAATTTATTTTCATTCATATATTGGAACCTTTCAAAAACATCTTAATTTATTTTTGATTTTCCTCATTAAAAAAAAATTGACTCTTATTTTATCATGAATAATCTCATTTATTAAATACAATTTATCCATACTACTTTGAACACTCTTTAGCAAAAGGCTTTATTTGTACATATATACATACACCTACGTTTCGACTGACCTGCAGTCTTCTTCAGGACAGTTGAAACGTAGATGTATGTATATATATATACAAATAAAGAGTTTTGCTAAAAAGTGTTCGAAGTGGTTTGGATAAATTGTATTTATAGGATATTACAGCAAAATAAAGAAAAGTGTGATTTTGGTCATATTTAATCTCATTTATTGTTCACATTTCATCACTCTTTGCATAACTATTATTTTTTCTTGTTTTCTGTCTAAAAATTTGAATTCCCTGCTCAATACAAAATATTTCCAAATGTTAAAATAGTACTATCATTCCTTTCCCAATAATTTTACATATCTCATTCGTTTCATAAGAATCTTGCTATATTTTTAATCAATCCTTTTTTTTTAATTAACTCTAATTCTCAATTATCTAAATAATTAATTTTTTTCCATCCAGAAAAACAACTTATTACCTACACTCTTCCACTTTTTCAATACAAATACTTCCCATTTTCCATCCTTTAGCTTTATTCTTCATAATATATATGAATCTTATATTTTTCCTCATTGATTTAATTTTGATATTTCTTCCTGTTTTTTCACACTTTTCTATTAATAACCCCATATCTTCTAAGCTATTGCAATATATACATCAACATTAAAAATCTGAAAGATTATGTATTCTCTTGGTTCAAATGATAGAAATTCCGTTGCTATTTCTAATCTTTCTATCTCAATATCTAATTCTCTTGGAAATATAACAAACCAAGGAATATGATAATGGACATCCGTGTTTAAACTCAATTTCACATTTAACTTTCATTGATATTATTTCAACCAATTAGTACTTATTAAAATGTAATGGTTTGTTTTCCTTATAACACATTTCAATCAATTGAAATTTAATAAATTATTTCCTATTCTTCTTCCTTGAATGAAATTTAATCTAAATATTTCAAGATTTCATTTCCATCGAAGGTCTAATCCTAAGACATACAAAAATCATTTATAAATAGTGGGCATAATTATTAATGGTCTGTAGTTAATTACAAACTTAAAATGTTTTCCAACCCATTATCACAAATCTAGATAATTAACATTATTTTCTTTTTTATTTCCCTTCTTCATTTTCATATATCTCCAAAAATTTTCATAATCTTTCTTACCAGTATTGTTAATTTTTTCATTACCTTCTTATTAAGTTCCCTCCTTTTCTATCATTAACTTCATTTTAGCTAATTCTTTTTATTTAAATAATTATCTTTACAAAGTTTTAAACACACATCCCCTTCTTCCAATTTCTTTTTGACGATGTTTTTAAAATCCCAACATGTCTTCTTTCTTTCTTTTAAAATTTCTGAAGTTTTTTTCTTCATTTTCTCTTATTAATCTATTAATTCTAAATAAATACTCATTTATAATTTTCTTCATAATATCTATCCACTTTTCATAACTTTTAAAATCACTATTTTTCTACTTATTATTAACCATCTATCTCCACAAATTTTATTATTTACCCTTTCAGATATTCCACCAAATAAAATTATGATCACTACTATATATTATGTCTTCCTCATCAAATTCAATCCTTTTAATGGTTAATGAGCGACATCTAGTGAGATTTTAAAATGCAATAATATAGAATCAAGATATTTAGAATTAATATGTGAAAATATAATATCTGACACAATATATTAAAAAAAGGAGTGATGATTTTAACTTTCCAAGTTAATTTTTTAAAAAAAAATCATTTTTACAGAAAAATATGCATCATCATATTATATATATCATATGAATTCTGAAAAAAATAAACTATTCTCAACCAGAGATCTGGTGATGATAGCAAACCTTCAATTCATTAATGTCCTTTTCAAGGAAAGTTCTTGATGGAGTCTTACTTTTCTAACATTATCCAAAAATTTGACTTTCAATTCATTTTTATATTTTACATTATTTTGAATTTGTAATAATGTACATATCATTAGTCTTTTTTCTTTCAATTTTTTCTACAATAAAATGTCCATGATTTCAGATTTACCCAATATTGTTTCAGCAGTATACTTTTTTTTCTTCAGAACGTATGTGCTGCTTACTGTAAGCCGAAGTAAATAGAGATTTATTAAGCATTATCATCTGCATCTATTAATTATTATAACTTCCAACTTCAAGTGATTAAAAAAAAAAGGAATGCTGCTTTTTCTACAATACTTTTTTTCAATTATCTTCAAATTATCACAATTCTTTAGATCTTTTTATTCAACCTGCATCAAAATTCAAATCACAAATACATTATTACCTAACTCTATATGAAAACGTAATGAAGTGTTTTTTTAATTTTATCTAAATTTTACTTGGTGTAATCAGAATTCTTTTTTTTTATTCAAAAAAAAAAATTATGTGACATAATTTGAATTATATCATCATACCATTAGCAGTCACTTATCAATTCTAGGAAAGAAAAAAGAGAAAAAAAAAACAAAAGATTAAAAATGAGATTTGCTTTAGCTAAGTAAACCAACCTTTTATTCTCATAATTATTTTATGATGCTGTTTTTAATTTCTTCTGCAACAGACTTTTTTTTATTGAAAAACTTACCTAAACTATAGCTCTTCAGTTAAGGCATGTCTTTAGAGAATCTTTGAGATAATCTTTATATGCAACAAAAAATATAGTATTCTGTGAAATAAAGACACATATAATATAGAAAAATCTTACATCCTACTCCACCAACAATCAGAACTTCTTGAGACCCACAGTGTGCCATTGCGCGTTCTGAAATAGCAAAAGTTAGAATGATAATTTAAATTTTTATACACAAATAAAATAATTCGAACAAAAATATATTTATTTTATACATAATGTAAATCGTTTACTATTAAACATAATGGAAATAGAACCAAGTGACATAGTTCACTAAAAAACCCGAATGTAAATAATCTATTAATAAAAAACTAAAATTTCTTCTATCTGATGACCCTTATAAAAAAGAACAAACTGTTTTAAAAAATCTCACAGAAACAGAGCATCTGTAGTAAAAAAATATACTATTCTGAAAAAGTAGTATTAATAATTACTTATTTAACAATAAACTTGTTCCAGCCCAATTAAATATATGTTAAAGAAAAAACAACAAAAAGCAAAATAAAGTTGCTTTTTGCAGACTTTCAGAATGCGGGAAAAATAGAACCTAATTTGGTAAGTAATTTTATAGTTTTTGGTAAAATTATATAAATATAACCTATAGAGTTTGTTTTTTTTTTTAATTTTTTTTTTAATTAAATGTTATATTACATGATTGAAAATTGGGAAAAGCTTAAGATATTTGAATCTTTCAGTGTTTTTTTGTTTTTTGTTTTTGGAAATAAATAATTTGAAAGTATTGATAATACGTTTGGATATATTACTAAATTCATCACTTCCTTTAATTCGCATAATATCTTATATAAATTGCTAAAAAGTGTTCAAAGTAGAGTGGATAAATAGATTCTTTGCTATGGCATTCTTTCCATCTTTCTTTTCTTTGGCAATAAATAATCTGCTTTCAGAAATAGGACTTAGACATACACATCTATCCTAAGAAATTTTGCAAAAAATCATAACTGACGATTTTATATAACATGTTAAATCTGAATTATTTTAAATACTACATATATGTGTTTGGTATCATTCTTTTCTAATTTTATCCAACTTTAATGTAATATTATTAGAATTTCAAAAACACCCTATATATATTGTAAAGAAAGAAATGTTAAAAAAAAAAAAATTTCCCATAATTTCCGCTGAAAGGGTGGAGGTAAGCAGAGCAAGCCCTGCGAGATTGGGTGCCAAAAACAACAGGGGAATCATGCTCTCGTAGTAAATTTATAAAATTATCATTTTAGTTGATTTATTCAAATAAATCTGAAATGGCTATAATGCAACAACAATTATATCTCATACTGCTATTAAAAAAAATGAATAAGAAAGCTTTACCTAGTATATTTTCGAATTGCAAAGTAGCAAGGATTTAAACAGATTACCATTCTTGTTTTACACCTTTGCTAAGGATTAATTTAGATACCCATTTATCAAACAATATTGAATGATCACCTGACATAACTGTGGACTGACTATCTGAATTCAAACGTTTGGAACTTGAAAAAATTTTAATACATATCCAGAATAGATTCAAATATGTTTAAAGCAGCCAGCATGAAACTTTTCTTATGATAATTGGTGATTATCATAATCATCTCACCAACCACCTTCAAGTATACAGTTAAATATATATATAAACAAAGCAAAACTCTCCGTACAGTAGTGCCACCCTGTGCCAACCAGAGTAATCAGTGAATGCCAGAAGGCTTTTGCATAAAATCCCTATCTAATGCCTACTCATCCAATATCCCCAGACTAGTTTCTGGCTTGTGCTAGTATAAGACAGTGATCATGTGATGCTTAATGGTTTAACACCAATCCTGCCTACTAGGATAATGGTGGCTGTGGTTGTTAAAGAGCCAAAGACACCAAAATGTATGGGTGCTGAACTGAGTTCAGACCCATATGACTATATAAGCTATTGAGCTTAGATTGAAAATATTTTTGTGTTTTCAATTTCATTCTCATAGTTTTGTAGTTAAGTAGAGATAAAAGGTGTTTGCTGGAGGGTTGCATTAGATCCTAAGATCTAGATGCAGTGCTCTCAGATCCAAAGCTCCTCACTGACGATGGCCACAAGCCAAAAACTAGTCTGGGGATATTGGATGAGTAGGCATTAGATAGGGATTTTATGCACAAGCCTTCTGGCATTTCATTGATTACTCTGGTTGGAACAGGGTGGCATTAACTACTGTATGGAGAGTTTTGCTTTGTTTATAAACAATTATGTGCTAGTATAAGAGATAGTGATCATGTGATGCTTAAATATATATACATCTAGAGGCCACACAAATAATAGAACACCCATGATACTTTTAGTAATATAGTGTAAAGCTCTGCCATTTACAAAGTATATTCTATGTAAAATGGAATTATATAACATTCGAACAGAAAAATATTAACCATATTTCATCGAAGCGATATTTTATTGTGACAAATGGCCTAAATCTTTTGGGTCATGGTAAGCAAAAATATAAATATCTCCCATTCAGTTCAAAATTGATCCATAGAAGCTTAAGTTATTAGGAAGGTCATGAAAGATATATACAATCATTGATATATTCCTAAGTTGATATTTGTTTGTGAAAGCTGTATTAATTGGAGCATTTTCAACTTGGAAGATAATAGACTTGAAATAATGTTTGTAGCGTAGAATCAATGTGTTTCCCAAAATACCAACTGCGATTTACACATAAAAAATGTTTGGATCAAGAAAATATCATATATAGAACTATCAAATTATAACCATGGATTAGAGAGAATTCTTTTGAAAATTGTATTAAAAATGATTGCTGATTGTGGGTGAAAGGTGGTATGAATCATTAGATTATAAATCCCATGATAATCTTCAAATTTGGTGATCTATAACTATAGACTACTTTTTTTCAAACAAACATAGATCTAATTGGAAGAACTATCAATTTAAATGGACATTGCCAGTTTTAGTGAAGTTTTTTTAAAAAAAGGTAGGCACAATTTATTTGAAAAGTGGTTGCTATAAAAACATAAATATTGTAGATACAAATAAAATGGCATTCATTATTGATAGTATATTATATAGATGAAAACTCTAGTTATTAAAGCTAAGGGCAGAAAACAAATAAAAGTCATTAAAAATTGAATCTTAAAAGACTTACAATGGCATATGAGTTGGATGGATAAATTAAAAAGCTGTGTCGAGTGACAGAGAAAAGCAATGGTTTGGAAATTATGGATTAAACTCAGATTTTCGAGATGGAATCGACAATGATTATAAATGATGTGAAATATTACAGTCACATATGAATGTGTAAGAAAAATCAACTTTTACTGTACTATCAATGTAATCTTTAATTTTTATAATAAATAAAAATATTGAGGCACCTATTAAGTCAAAAGATTGTAAATTCAAGAATAGTGTTGTTTCTTATAGGAATTAATGACAGTCAGTTTGTGGTTGCAGAGAAGTGCATGTTAGGCATGTTATCTGTGTTATTAACAGAGCCCTCTATGTTTTACAGTTACCACTTACTGTATGCAAGTAGTATAAAGGTTAAATACGAGTTACAGACTATCTCTCTTTGTTTATTTATCTGGCAACCAGGACATTTTTAAAGGGCTACCCAAATATATACATGGCTGACTACTTGAGTATACAAATACTCGGCAGAGGAATCTAGTAGTATACATACTATCTAAACATGAAACCTAATCTACACATATATAGAAGTATAGATCAAAAAGAGAGAGGAATACAATAGTACATCCACATATCAGTATTTTTTTAAATTATTATAATAAATTTATTTAAATACTAGATATTTTATCCATTTTACTTTTATAGGGACATTATACGGATGATTCTCAGAGATCGAGTTATAAAGTAATGGTTCTGTAGCATTGTTAAATCACTTTAAAGTCATTCCTTATTTCATTTATAGTCATGGTCAACATCATATTTAATACATACGTTACCAATATAGTTCTGAGTTGATCATTTTCACGATTATAGCTAATACACATACACTTTCAAATATTATATCTTACGTTGAGATATAGATGATTGATTAACATGAGACACACTGATCATTCCCATAAATACATATCCTATTTGCAATTATTTGCTGTTTCTATTTCCTCAGTTGTAATATAAATATATATGCACACAATAAATGTTCAGTGCTTGAAAAGAAATCTCAGCAATCCAAATTGAAATCTTATTTCAAAACAATTTGGCCCCTTAAAAATATTTTAAGTCTTGAGAATTAAAAATCGTAGACGGTGTGATTTCCAAAATAACAAGTTCTAAATATAAAACCTGAAATCATTTCCAATCTTCTCAAAATTTCTATAATCTTTGATACATTAGATGAAATCCATTTTCGTATTTTCATAAAATTGCTTCTTGTGATTAATTATGATTAACTGCCTGCTTTTCTTTGCATTCATAACTATTTTAATTTTTATTCCAGTAATAACATATTATTGAAAACTGTACACAACAAAGACGGCATATATCTATTTATAATGAATTTAAATACACTGGAAATATATTTGTCATCTATGAAATATATTTCTTAACAAAAATAAAAAATAGCAGCATTACAAATGTAATGTTGTCAAGCATTGGTGGTCGAGAGGTCAGCGACAGCTGCTTTACAAGCAGTTGTCCCGGGTTAGCGGGTTCGCTTCCCGGCTGATGCTATGACACATGAGAAAGAAAAAAAAATGTAATGTTTCTTATTCTCTTTGTACATATTATTACATTTATTTTAGTTACCTGTAATTTCAATTAGCATTGCAAATACTGTTTCTTGAAGTGAAAAACATAAATCTTCAGGTGTGTATTGCTTTTTTTTTATTAATTTATTTGCTCGCTCCTAAAAAAAGAAAAATCTATTAATTTTATTTCAATTTCAATATAACCAGTTTAAATTTAATAAAATATACTTTTTTACCTCAATGAAAGATAACAGCCCAGAAAAAGAGACATCCATACCCTTGACGCAATATGGTAATTGCAGATATTTTTTACCTCTAAAAAATTTCAAGAAATTTTTTCATTACATTGTATATTTTGTATATATAATGTTTTACATAATATAAAAGTGATAATGATATAACAATAGCAAAGGGTAGTTGAAATTTTTATAAAATTTATTATATATAAAGTATACAATCTTTTTAATGGTCTAATTTAAAGTCAGTCAGAAATGTAAAGTATATTATAATGCTTATTTTTTAAAATTCTTTTACATGCAACCTATTTATACAAACTCCAAAATTAAAAATAAATTTAATTGGATCTAAGTTTAGATTTCCAATTTATTTTTATTTTTAAAGTTATACAGTGATTCCATGATATGTGCTGTATCAATATATACACTAATATTCAAAAAAAAATGTAAATAAACAAAAAATAAAAACATTAAAATTTGAGAATAAATCTTATCATATAGCAACAACCATTTTTTCAACTCAGAGCATCAGATACGTACACATTTATTACTATCATTTCTTCTGGTTATGGTGAAAGCACATGCTTTGACATAGTGTGCTATTTTGTGTAATGAAATGTTTTCTACGCACAATCCTAAACGTTTTATGAAATTTAAGAAAATATGTAAAGTATTTTTCTTAAGTAATAAAATGAGTTATTGATTTAATAATAGTAAAAAAAAGAACTCAAAATATTACACCATTAAGCATCATATGATCACCATTCTTTATGCTAATAGGGTAAAAGGTAGCTGCTGGAGGTTGCATGTGCAATGCTCTCAGATCCAAGGCTCCTCACTGATGAAAGCCACAAACTAAAAACTAGTCTGGGGATATTGGATGAATAGGCACTAAATGAGAATTTTATGCACAAACCTTCTTGCATCCATTGATTACTCTGGCTTACAGTGAGTGGCATTACTGTATGGAGAGTTTAGCCTCCTGTGTAACTCAAAATATTCGTAGATTATGTCAGAAAATTTAAAGTTTGAACAGTTTAATTAAAAATCTGAAATGGGTTATGGAAAATAAGAATGACTATATAGATTCTGAAGTTGATGTGGATTTAAAACTATCACAACAACTAAAAAGATTGTAATTTGCTAATAATAAAACTGCTATTAAGTTTCGTAGGAAAAAAAGATATTGAAGAATAAGTTTAGTGTTTAGAGCATGTTTAATTGTGATGAAAATTTGATACTTCACTATATATAATTATTTTATTTAAAAAAAATAGACATAGTATAGAAAAAAATTTTATGATCTTTATTAGTAACTACTTTTTCTAAAAAAAATTTTATATTATAATCTTAAATAAAAATATTAAAACAGGCAAAACTCTCCATACAGTAGTGCCACTCAGTGCAAGCCAGAGTAATCAATGGATGCTAGAAGGCTTGTGCATAAAATCCCAATCTAATGCCTATTCATCCAATATTCACAGACCAGTTTCTAACTTGTGGCTTTCATCAGTGAGGAGCTTTGGATGTGATTACTTTGGCTTGCACTCTATATGGGGAGTTTTGCCTGTTTTAATAACAGTTATGAGCAAGCATAAGAAATGTTGATCATGTGATGTTTAGTGGTTTAAATAAAAATGTTTTATATGTGTGTGTGTGTGTGCATGTGTGTTGAAAAGTACTATACACTTGCAATTCAGTAAACAATATTCATTCTATTATAATCAAAGCTTATCAATAAAAGAAGAGCTATTATACACAATGTACGATGTATGTAAAAAGTCTTGCAACAAAACAGTGAATATCGTTGCTCCACAGCAATAAACATTATTTTATCTTGTCTTAATTTCATAGTTAATAAAAAAAATGTATAGTTAAAAAAAAAATTAAGAATATATTTCATCTGTTTACCAGATTAATTTGTTTTTTTTTTTATTTTCTATCATTAACAGATTACATCTTATTGTTGTAATAAAAAAAAAAACGGAGAAACTTGAAAAACACGGACACAATTTTTATATTAAAGCTTTATCCTGGAAAAATTTTAAAAAAGACAATACTTGGAAAATTTATGTTTTACTCCATTCTGATTCTAATTTTATTTGCTGAAAGAAATGAGAACAGACTTATTTCGCTATCAATTGACTAGTCAGGATTTCATTAAAAAAATCATTCTAATTGTTGTAACTGACCACTTAACCAATTTAACAGTCCAATGATCACTTTCTTTCGCTATGAAATAGTATGCTTATATAACAGTAAAAATATCCTTTTATTAATTATGCCTTGATTTGTCTTAGAAATTTGCAATAACATTTGGACTTAAATTTTGTATCAACGAATGTTTAAATCATTTTTAAATACTTAAATATTTTAAATTAATCATATGCATAATTAATTTTCCTAATAATTGTTTAATAGAATATTTAATGCTTTTGCAAACAAATAAATTAAGTCAATTTTTTGATAATATTAGGTTTTGCATGTATGCATGCATAGATTTGTGATATACTTGCTTGGGTGGTGATCCCAAATATATGTCAAAATTAACACCAAGTTTGGTTAAAGTTCAGATAATAAATTGTCTAACAGATTATACTAATAATTTAAAGATTACATTTGGAATATAATCAGACAGATAAGTAAAAAGAAATGATTTCAAGTTTTCTAAGATATATGGACTCCATTATGTATATCAATTGAATTATAATAGCCAGCCTTTGTTTTACTATAAAATCATTGAAGAATATAATTTATGAATATTTTTCTATTTATATTAATACATATTTATTACATCTATTTTTAAAAATCTCTAACTTCTTTATGAAGTTATTTTAATTATACAACTTTGTTAGTATTTCCTTTCTTTTTTTATAAGTTTATTCTTGATCGAGGTTTGATGTTTGCTCTGATTTTGAATCCCAGGATATGACTAGTATCTGTGGGTATTAAATGATAACTTTATCATATATTGATCATGATACCCACTGTAAAAAAAAAAAATAAACCCAGTAATTCTTAAAAATGCTTAATGGTTTAACACCAATTCTGCCTAATAGGATAGTGGTGGCTATGGTTGTAAAAGAGCCAAAGACACCAAAATGTATGGGTGCTGAACTGAGTTCAGACCCATATAACTATATAAGCTATTGAGCTTAGATTGAAAATATTTTTTGTGTTTTCAATTTCATTCTCATAGTTTTGTAGTTAAGTAGAGATAAAAGGTGGTTGCTAGAGGGTTGCATTAGATCCTAAGATCTAGATGCAGTGCTCTCAGATCCAAAGCTCCTCACTGATGAAGGCCACAAGCCAGAAACTAGTCTGGGGATATTGGATGAGTAGGCATTAGATAGGGATTTGTGCACAAGCCTTCTGGCATCCATTGATTACTCTGTTTAGCACAGGTGGCAATACTGTATGGAGAGTTTTGCTCTGTTTATCTAACAATAATATTAAATGATATAATAATAAGAAAATAGAACAAAAAAAGAATTTGATAAAATTACAGAACTGCAGAATAAAAATTAAATGATAAAGTTTAAAAGTATAATACTGCCATCTGTGGATAAATTTAGCAAAAGACCACGGTGCATTCAAGATTGCTTATTTGATAATGAGATGAAATACAGACTTCCACATTGGGAATTTAAATAAAATGATATAGTTATATTTTGTAATTATGTTTAAAAAGTGACATCAATTACATAAAAAACTTTTAAATGAAGATAGAAAAAAAAAATTTTAAGATGAGCCATAAAGTACGTAGAATTATAGGATTTTTATAAAAAGGTTATAGACTGTTTATAGCTGATCATTTACTAATGAAAATGAAACAATAAACAAACAAAAAAACTGTATATGATTATAAGCAAAAATGAACGATTATAAAATTATATATGAGAAAGTTAAAATAATAATACTATTTGAATTATAACATAAAAATGAAAATATTTTTGATATGATTATATTGATTCCTTTTAACTGTTCTGTAGAGAAAATAAACTGGCTAAGATTAGAAAAAGTTTCAAGTATAAAAAATTAGCACATCAAAAATGAAAGAATATTAAATCAAAAAGCATAATGGGTTATTTTAAATAATTAATAGCAAGATCTTTACAGAATTAAAATTAAAGTGTTGATACAGGATCAAGATTTTCTATAAGCATTACATTTATATCTGAGAAAGGGGGGAGAGGAGTTGGGTTATAGAAATCATTTATTATGATTTTAAATATAGATAATTCTGTTACAAATAAGGTTGAAAAACAAAACAATAAGAATACTTCTAGATTAAAAATACCTCATTTAGTATAAGATAAAAAACAAACAGAATATGTATGAAAACACAAGATCATGTTTCTTTTGATGGAAATGAATAAAGAGAAGTTAAATATTTAATGCACTTTCTTAAATAGCTATTTATAAATATTCTAATATAAAATAGCAATAATATTATTCACTTCTTTATGTATTCAAGTCAATACAATATTTTTATTAAATTCTAAAATTCAGCTAACAATATCGACAATACAAGTCTTCCTCAGAGCCGTTGTCTATACATATTTTCAATTATGTATAAAAAATAATTAATTCATTATGATTTTTATATTAATTTTATTATTTATACTGTACCTAAACACTTAAATTTTAACTATGTTTAATTTTAAATTTTGCTAAATATGCGTGTATTAGAAAACTCTGAACAAATGTGTATTTTTATTTAAACAGGAAAAAACATGAAAATGTTTTAAGTTTAAATTAAACATGTGAGTGTATAAACGCAATGGACGTATAAAAATGCTATGAACTAATTAGGCGAAATTAATTTAAAGCAACTCTGATTAAATATCAAATAGTCCTATAGAAAATTTAATTAAATGCCACTAGAAAATATGGATTAGATTCCTGATAAGAATTATCTGAAAAAGAAAACTTTAATTAATTAAATATACAAGAACTTGTATTATATATTACTTAAACAAAAATGCAGGTTGGAATGTAATAATAAGGGTACTACCACATGGTACCGTTGAACTCCAATCAATTAGATTATTAAAATGAGAACTGAGCTGTGATCTTCACCAGAAAAGAAAGAGAAAATTATTAACTAGTTGAAGCCCAATGAAGAACAGATGTGTTTCTTCCTCTGGCAATTACTGTCAGCTTTGCCAATCTGGCCTCTCCGAGAACTATTTTCCAAACTTTAATTAATATTGCGGGACCGCAATACCAGGTCGCAGGACCCTTATAAATCAACTGCCTTCACCCCGTCATAAATATATATTTATAATTCCGTATGTTGAAGAAAGAAGAAAATTTCTAAATAACTATTTAAATATTATGAAGTATCAATAGTTATAATTGCCATGCCGCCTGTGATGGAATTAATGTCACTTCTTTTAATTAGTAATCCAGCTGTACTGTAAAATGGTCACCGCTGGACATAGCAAATTTCATCTACTTTTTTAAAAAAAATTATAATAAGACACAATTTATAAAAATGCAACAGCAACAATTAGAATGCATAATGGCACTAGGAAGGTAAACATTGAGAAGGTATAAGAGAGGATGACTCTATATCTCCAAAACTTTTACAGCAGTTTTGCATGAAGTATTTTGGGGATTAAAATGGGAAGCTAAAAGAATAAAAGTAAATGGAGATTACGTAAGTCATCTAGATTTTGCAGATAATGTAGTTATTTTTACAAATAATGGTTTACAGCTTCAGGAAATGTTGCAAGAGTTATAAGATAAAAGAAAAAAAAGCAGGATTAAAGATAAATGTTAAAAAGACTAAAGTAATATTCAATGGATTTTCTCAAAATAAAAAAATAAAAATTGATAATGATGAGTTAGAAAATGTTAACAACTACAAATATCTTGGTCAAATTATTACTATAGATGGAAATATAACAGATGAAATTAATCATAGAATTAAACTTGATTGGAGTGGTTTTGGTAGAAATAATTAATATTAAAAAAAAATATGCCTATGTATTTGAAAAGGAAGGTTTTTTTTAATAGATGGATGTTACCAGTTCTTACTTATGGATCTGAGACTTGGATACTTAACAGAAGAGAAATACAGAGACTTCAAGAATTGAGAGATATATGTTGGGAGTAACAAGAAGAAATCAAAAATGAAATATATGCCTGTGAGAGAACAAACAGGTATTGCTGACATCATTGAAAGAATTAAGAAACTGAAAGGAAGTTGGGTTGAACATATTGCTAGAAGAGATAAAAATAGATGGACTGTCGAAATCTTAAACTGAATTCCAAGAGACTGCAAAAGACCTAGACAGAGAATGGATGAAATAAGAAATGTGCTGGGATGATATGAAGAAGAGAGGCTAGATATCAAGAAGATAGATTGAACTTGGAGAGACCTGCAATAATTCAATAATACATATAACTACACATATATTAATCAAATTATTAAAATACCTTTTTCCGTATTCCACTTACAAATATTAAAAGAATATTAAAATATATAGATTTTTCTTTATCTACCATTTTCTCTACAATTATTTTTTGAAAACAATTCTGTATTCTGTTATAAGCCATGGGATATGTTGCTGGCAGAAAGGGAATGGTGCTTGTCATTCCATGAAATCTCCTTAAAGATGATGAACTTAAAGTGGAAAGGATATTAAGCATGAAAATTAAAATTATTGAGAAGTGCTGAAAATCTGGAAATATTAAAATGAATATAAATATGATAGATATCGAGGGATTAAATGTAAATGCAATGAAAAGGATACAGTGAGGTAAAAGTAAAGATGCTAAATTGTTTTATGGTATTGTTAGGATAATGTTGTTGGAAAGAGAATAGTGAATAATATGGCGAAGATGGATAATGTTATTGATAGACACAATGATAAGAATATCTGAAAATCTCATGGATTTAATAATTGTGCAGATTTATATGTAAACTGCTAATCAAATTGATGAAGAGATTGATAAACAGTATGAAAAGATGGAAGAAATAATGGTAAGACAAAGTAGAAGATGCATGGATATTATTGAGTATTGGAATGCAGTTCTAGTAATAAAAAGAAAGGCAAAATCGTGGGAACTATTGTATTGGAAGAAAGAATGAAAGAGGCAATTAGCTTATAGATTTGTGTAGAAGAATTAAATTTGTAGTTATTAACACATAGTTTAAAATTCATCCAAAGAAGATACATAGGAGCCTCTGAGTGAGAGAAAAAGATATCAGATACAAGAAAAAAATATAGAAATTAATATATTTCATATTTTGACTGAGATTAATATGAATTCTGATTATATGATTATAGTAAAATTAAAGTTAAACTTAAAGAGAATAAAAAGAGAAAAAAAAATATGCAGGACAGAATTTGGAGAAATTGAGAAAAATAGAAAAGGGAGTTTCAATTCACTTCTGATAATATGATAAAGAGAACTATTAAAGATGAAAACTGCATGGATGATTCCAATATGTATTGATGTAAAATAAAGCAGGGAATATTAGAAATGGCAATAAATACGATAGGAACTAATTATTTAAAGAAAATTAAGAAGTCTTAAATAAGTGTGGAAATGTTAAAGAAGATAGAGGAACAAAGAAGATGGAGAATTAACAGTGAGAAATGACAAACAATATAAGAAAACTAATAATTAATTCACAAAAGAATCTGATTTAGTGAGAGAGAATTGGATAAAGAAAAAAGTCCAGAAATATAGAAGTGCTTTAATAGAAGATATGACATGTTAAGAATTAAAATCATCACTTGGTATAAAAAGAAAGGGTTAATGACTGGAAATAGTTGATAAAAATGGGCAGAAATTATAAAGTTAATATATTTAGAATTTGTTTAAGAATAATGATGCAACTAATTATGAGATTGGCAGAAATGTTTAAAGGAAATTATACTGAAAGAAATGATTAATGAAATAAAGGAATGAAAAATGGTAAACTATACTTACAAAAATATTAAAAGAATTAAGAGAGTCTATAGTTTAGAAAATTATGGGATTATATACTTTAACACAAAATAGTGGAAATTGATCTAAGGTTCTCTTGGGTACTGTAAGGATTCTGATTACCAAGAAACTGTTAGATGTGATAATTATAGGACAATAAACATTTTGCCACTTGTTTTAAAAATATTATTGAGGAGTTTAAGTCCAAGAATATATGGCCATGTAGAATATTATACTGACAAAAACAATATTGTATTCAGAAGTGTAAAGATATATGGGATGCTATTGGAGTTATTAGAATGATTGTAGAATGGTATAAATATGATAAGTGCACTTATATGCAGAGAAGCATATTTTTATAAATTAAATATGACTTAGCACTTTCGAGAACTTATGATGTTATCATATTCATAGTGAGATGAACTAAAATCATAATGGAGAGATTAATATAATTGTATACATTTGAAAAGATTAAAATTTATTTAAATTCAATGTTAAATATTTAAATTATAGAATCCATTTTTTGGAGAGAGGAAACAATGTATTATTGGCTATATAGGAAGCCTCTCTTATTTTTCTCTTTGAATCATTTCTTTCGATGTATTGATAAGTTCTCGAAAGTGCTGAATTATATTTAATTTATAAAAATAGCAACTTCTTTATGGTTCTGTATAAGCACACTTATCACATTTATTACATTCTGTATAGAAGTATAAACAGTTAATGTCATTACATATAGAATGGTATACTAAAAATGAGAAATACGTTGGTATATGTTTTATGGTTTTAATTAAAGCATTCAATAAATAACTTGGAACAAGTTTATAAATATCTTGAGAAAGAAAGAAATAAATGTATTGGAAAGAAAGATTGATTTGGAATATATATATATATTGATAAAAAAGAAATAAGCATTAGATCAAAGAATAGAGACTGGGGAAGTGGGATGGGAAGAAGTATTAAACAAATGTGTTGCACATTATCTATACTTTTTAATATTTAATTAGAAGACATGGTAAATAAATATTTGGATTGTGGAAAGGGTAATAATAAAGGAAGGTGTAAAAGATTCATGGACAATATGGCTTTTGTAGCTAAAGATAAAAGGAATCTCCAATATATTTTGAATAGATTGGAGAAAGAATGTATTGAATATAGAGGAGGATTAATGTTTAAAGATGAAGGACTAGTGGATGAGATTAAATTCAAAAGGAATATAAATTTAACTTGAAGATAAGGTGATTCAACAGATGGTTTAAATATTTTGGAAATAGGTTGAGTAACAACAGAAGAAGTAAAAATAAGATGATGATGATGATGATTATAATAATAATAATAATAATAATTTTATTTATTTATTTATTCATTATGAAGCAAACAATAAATGTATAATACAGTGAGATAAATTCCATACAAGAAAAATCTTGTGTGAAGAATTTAAATGTAACAACTAAAAACACTAATAAAATACAAAAAAAAAAAAAAAGTATAAATATAACATAAAATATTAAAATCACACAGATATTGCATTTGGCAATTCAATCACAGTAGTAAATAATTACATCATAACATATAATATAAATAAAAAATAAATAAAATAAAACTAATGCTTAGCATAATATAACCAGTGCCATAAATGCTTTTTAAAAATCAAATAAGATAGTATTCATTAAATTCACAGAACAATCTCTTATAAATAAATATTAAATAATTTAGGACCATTATAACTAAATTGCTTCCTACTGGATGTTTTAAGAAAATTAGGTAAAGCTAACTAATATTTAGTAGATAAACGAGTATTTACTAAAAAACACTAATAAAATACAAAATATATATATATATATATAACATAAAATATTAAAATTATACAGATATTACATTTGGAAATTCAATAACAGTAGTAAATAATTACAACATAACATACAGTATAAACAAAAATAAAATAAAATAAACAAAATAAAACTAATGCTTAGCATAATATAACCAGTGCCATAAATGCTTTTTAAAAATCAAATAACTAGTGCTCATTAAATTCACAGAACAATCTCTTATAAACATATTAAATAATTTAGGACCATTATAACTAAATTGCTTCCTACTAGATGTTTTAAGAAAATTAGGTAAAGCTAGCTGATATTTAGTAGATAAACGAGTATTTACAACAGAAGATTTAGTATCCAAATGAAGTTTCCTACAATAAATATCAAGAATCACTCTATATTTATACAAATGGAAAACATCTAGTATATTAAAAGTGGCATAAATATCTTTAACAGATGTGGCATGTGATCTACCAAAAATGATACGCATTGTATAATTCTGTAAAACAGACAATGTAGTCATTGCAAAAGTAGAACAGTTCCCCCAAACTGATATATTATAACATAATAAGTTTTGATAAGAAGAAATATATAAAGTAATCAAAGCTGACCGAGGAAAAAATTTAGATAAGTAGAAAAACATATAATTTAATTTACGTAAACGAGAACAAAGGAAGTCAATATGGTTTGACCAAGATAGTCTGGAGTCAATAAAAATACCTAGATAGCAAATACTATCAACAAAAGAAATGTTAGCACAAGTACAAGTGCTATTACAATGCCAAAAATACTTATTACAAATAGTAATGTTAAGCGAAAGAATATTTGACCTATAAGAAAAATTAATAGCTTTTGTTTTACTCAGATTAATTGATAAATTATTAAATGCTAACCATTTACTAATTAGGATTAAATCATCATTAATTATTTTTTCAACAAAATTATATGAAACTGCAGCATAAGATAAAGCAATATCATCTGCAAAACCATAAATCTTAGATTCTAAAGGTAAAGAAAATAAATCATTTATATAAATTATAAATAAAATGGGACCCAAAACTGAACCTTGTGGTACACCATGGTTAACTGTTATAAAAGAGCTTACAACACCAGAAATATTTGTTGCTTGTTTTCTATCCTTTAAGTAACTCGCAAACCATGAAATAAATCCACCACGAAAACCATATGAATATAAATGCTTAAGTAAAATTTTGTGAGATACAGAGTCAATAATAATAATAATAATAATAATAATAATAATAATAATAATAATAATAATAATAATGATGATGATGATGATGATGATGATGATGATAATAATAATATTGGCAAATGAAGCATTTCCAAAAAAAAAAATCCATGCTGTGGACTTGTGAGAAATCAATTGAGAAAGAAATTGGTCAAGTTCTATGTGAGGAAAGTATTGTTATATATGAACATAAACACTGAATGAGAAAATTTAGGAACTGGAGACTTTTGAGACTACAATTAAGAACGAAATTGGTCAAGTATTATGAGTCTAGTGTATTGTTATATGGACACACAGACACTGAATAAAAAAATTTATGACTGGAGGCTTTTGACATGTGATTTTAAAAAAAATGGAGAGGAATAATTGATTGGATAGAGTGCTAAATGAGAAAGTTTCACATAGAATGGAGAAGATTGACTAGAGAAATTAATTAGGAAAAGAAACATGATCAGATATAAATTGAGAAAAAAGAATTGTTTAATAAAAAATGTTTTGGAAAGAATGACATATTATAATAAAAAGGAAAACTAAAGAGACTGAGTTTAGTAGATGGTTATGGGAGTTAAAGACTAAGGTAAAAATTGAACAGAATTGTGTGCTCAGGATAAAACTATATTACATATAATGCAAATTTACAGCTCTGTAGAAGAAAGGAGTATAATTAAAACTGTCAAGATAAAGAAGTGTTAAATATTATTCCTATTTATGCTAGAACTAAAATAACCAATGAAAAAAAGAAAGTGGAAGGAAAAAGTAAATCTATATTCTATTTTACCAGAATTTCTCATCAGCTCTAGACCTGTCTTCTAAATAAATAAGATGTATAAAATCAAAGAAATTCATGAAGTAGCAAACTTTTGACTATTATGAATTGTCAATTTGCAAGAAACAGACTATAAAGATAATCTGAAGCGGAAGAATATTTTTGCAGCACTCGTTAATTCAAAAAATGGATTTAATCAATAAAAACAATTTTCTCTTGGACTGGAATTGATTGCTAATATTATTTATCTACTACAGAAATCATTTCGAAATCAGTATCAATTTATTAAGTTCATGAAAATATTTTTATATAAATGGCTTGGTTGATAATGGAAACATTATCACGCATTTATTCAAAAAGTTGATTTAATTAGAAAAGAAATTTTGATTGTTGCAAAGACTGGAAAAGCAGCTATTTTACAGCCCAGGCCTTTATCTAGCAGAATTGTGCCTTTCACATGATCAGTTTTCACAAGATGATTCAGTGCTATTAATTCAAATTTTTAAAAAACTGAAGAGAAATATACCATTACGATGAGAAAACATTTAAACTGAAGGAACTGTCACACACATCATATACCGTTAAACATTTTTATAAATTAAATTTGAAACACTTTTTCCTCATTACATTTTTTTAAAGCTGAGTAAAGAAACTTAACTATTTTTAAGCTTACAATAATTAAAAAACTGCATAGAAGTCCTAATTGTAATTACTGTGATACTTTATTAATTATTAGATCATTAAGTAAGATCAAGTTTAGGAAAATGAGAATCTAGTATTATTGTGTAGAATGTGATATATTCAAAACCTCACAATCTCTTAACACCATAGTCATGCACTATAATGTCTAAAATATTAAGCAAACAAAATGCTTTGTAGTCTAAGTTGTTATTTGGAAAATGAATTCCTATAATGATAAACCCAAGAATGAAATTCCATTCAACATAGATATAATCAAATCCTACTTTTAAATTGATTTAATTAATATTTTCAAGTGAAAATATATCCACGTTGCGGTAAAATGTATTATATTTTAAGCTGTGAAGACTAATAAATATCCATGTTTTTTTTTAATTTTAACATATACAATGTATTTGGATGTGAGACACATAATTTTATACTTAATACTATCCACTTAGAAAATGTCAATATCTAAAATATTGCAAATTTAAAAATAAAATAAAAATCTGATTTTTAAAACATGAGGAAAAAAACAAGAAAAAAAAAGAATATTAATATTAAAAGCCAAGACATTTTGAAATTCTATTCAGGAGATCAAAATATAGCATTCTCAAG
This sequence comes from Epiperipatus broadwayi, assembly GCA_028023455.1. Lineage (NCBI taxonomy): Eukaryota > Metazoa > Onychophora > Udeonychophora > Euonychophora > Peripatidae > Epiperipatus > Epiperipatus broadwayi. The sequence goes on along the minus strand of JAQFVV010012519.1, from coordinate 3,651,046 downwards.
AAATTTTTATAGAATTAATAATATTTTCTAATATTATAAAGAAGAAAAAAAGAACTAAAATTACAAAAGTTAATTCAAAAATATGATAACATCCATCTTTCTCTGCTGGATAGATTCTCTAATATTTTTAGTAAGATGATTGACAGTAGTTATAAAACAAGAAACTAAATGCCATGAAAATAATAAAATCAATTGATTTAAAAAAGTTTTTTATAGCTCTAGAAAGATTTTAAGAAATATGAAATCATATTCATATTTAAAATAATAATTACCAACTGTTTCTATGCCAACTGTCAATTACCTACTAGAGAAACACTAATAAAGAGCAAACTGTGTCTAAAACCAGCACTAAGATAATTCCTTTATCTTCTTTCTAAACATCAAAATGCAATCATAATTACTAAACAGGAACTGAATTCTTCTACAACAATTTTGAATTGTTCTGCATAAAAAATTAAAATAATCAAGAATATATCATTTTAGTGCATAGTGAAATCCCATCCACCAAGACATTTTCTAAACCTGAATTTAAATATGACAATGTCTACTCTGTATCAACAGCAATCTATATATATGAAGACAAATTAAATGTATCAGATTTTTTTTTTACATAAAATGATGACTAAGCAAATATTTTATCTAGCGCCATGCTTGCAATTATATTTCATTCCAATATCAGCCTTTCAAGCTAATTGAGCATGCGCCTTTGAGAGTGTTAAATAAATGATTACTCTCTTCTTCAATCCAAGATATAGCATTTATGCAGGAATAAAAAGAATCCCTCTTATTCCTACGACTCAAATTAAGTTTCAGTAAGAATGACGTCTAGTAAATTCTAAGTAATTACACCGGTGTCATTCAGTCAAAAAACATCATAAATAGTAATTTAAAGTGAGAATCTACTCATGCTCTCTTCAGAAGTTCTTCAGATTTGCTCATATAAAAGAATTTGAGTCATAGGAATAAGAGGGATTCTTTTTATTCCTGCATAAATGCTATATCTTGGATTGAAAAAGAGAGTATTCATTTATTTAACACTCTCAAAGGCGCGCGTTCAATTAGCTTGAAAGACTGATATTGGAATGAAATAAAATGATGACTTATCTGCATAAGTACGGTGCAGTTTGAATGTTATAATTGACTATTTGTTAATCTGCATTTAGAACAGATTATATTTACCTGTTTAATGAGAAGTCTTTGAATTAATAATTTCAGTCTTTGTAGTCAAGTTACAATCTTTGGTGCCTATATAAATATAGTGGAACATATATAAATGTGGATTTTCATCTTTATTGTTTAAAGGAAGTTGCCTTGACAACAGATTGAGATTGTTGATTGTTACTGATATTAACTTATTATAAATATCCAAACAATATTCAAGTTAAACATAATCCAAAAAGTATAAACTTATTATATATAACCTGTTAAACATAAACCAAAAAAATATAAATTTATTATATATAACCAAGCAACATCCAAGTTTTATAAACAAAGAGATATATGTGGAGTATTTATTTATTTATTGTTATTGATATTGTTTAAGTATTGACGGCTTTCATTTATTTACATTATTTGTCTATCTAGCCTTGAGCGTTAAGAGCTTTATTATGTAAGTAATACATAGTTGGAAGGCAATTTGAAAGTTATAATTGACCATTTGTTAGTCTGTTTTCAGAACAGGTTATATTTATCTGTTTAATGAGGTCCTCTTTAAATTAATAATTTCACTCTCTGTAGTCACGTTGCAATCTTTAATGTCTATATAAATACATTGGTCTATATATTGTAACCTAGTGTTATTGACACTTGGTTTACTTGGCATTATTTCTGCAGGAAAACAATGCTATTCTTTAAAGAAATAAAAAGATAAAATAACAATAGTAATAATTGATTAATAAAGTATGCTATTCACTCACTTTGGCATGTTTTGGGTGAATAACTAATAGATTTAATAACTCAATGTCATTTTTAAAGAGAGAACATGAATAATTTAATTGAGATATTAATAATTAGAGCAAATTAATATGGTATAAAAGCTAAACAGTAATTGATTTTGGATGGGTAGAGAGGGGAGTGGATGAGTGTCTTATCATAAAGCACAATAACTTCTGGTAATTTCTTTTTGTAAAAAAAAAAAAAAAAGAAAAAAAAAAATATATAATGTTTAAAGAATTATACATCACTGATTGTTAATTTAATGTATTTATTATTTTTTTTATATTGTCAAATTACTTTGTAATCCAGGTAAATAATACTAAAACTATATGATTGTAATAGGTTTTTCCTTTCTTTTGTTTATGTTATAATCAAATGATTATTTTTCTGGAAGAGGTCGCTAAAGTAAAAAAAAAAAGATAGTCTGCTTTTAGTTTTCAAGGAAGGAACAGTGCTGAAATTTGGTAACTCAATTTTTTTCATTTTATTTTGCAGAAATAAATGTAATCAAAGTAAAATTTTAATAATATAATGTGTGGCTAAATTTTTTTGATAAGATATCCTGATTTTCTTTGCCATCTACCTATTTAAAGACCTTTTATACTTAAAAATTTATTGTCTCACGCTAAAGTTAAAAATGACAGAATTAACTAAAAGAGTCACGAAAAATTATATTATATCTAAATTAAGGAAAAGAAGCGATTTCCAAGAAAAGATTAATTATTTATTAACTTTATGTCATTTATTGATATTTTCTTGGTATAGAAAGAAAAAAAAATAATAATAATTGAAAGAAATATTTTGAAACCAAGGAAAATCAACTAGAAACATTTTCGCGCTCTTTCTCAATATTGTCTGCCTTTACAAGTAATGTAGTTACATACGTTAAAATATGTTTTATTCACCAAGAATTGTCTGGAAATAATAATAATGATAAATAAGATTAAATTATGCACCTGTATATTTTTTTTAAAAAAAAAAAATATATAAAAAAAAAATATAAACTTTCTCAGAGTAAATATAGGAAAAGTTATATAGGGGCATTCTTACGGAGAAGTTACCGTTAAAAAAATTTTATAATTCCTAAAGTATGAACAAAACCAAATATCTTAGTGACTTAATGATAAAAATAAATGATATATTCTATTATACATCAGTTGGAATTATTAAAACTTCATGTACACGTAAATTGACTGCAGTTATTATCATAATAATCTCTCGGAAAATTGCGCATTTTCGTCCATAAGTAAGCTAGCTAATAAGTATACGTATCGTCAAAAAAAAAAAAAATTGTGTATGTTTATCGTCTATCGTCAACTGTTCGTTATGTTAGAATATGTATATTTTATTTTCTTGGATCCCAAAATTGTAGTAGTTTAATTCAAGTAAGAATTAATCTTCAATTCTGCTATATGTTTCTTTACCTAATTTATTAAACGCACAAAATAAGAGAAAACTTTTATTTAAAGGAAATAATACCATGCGTTTATTGTTTTTAAACTTGCTTCGTGAAATACGACTGGATAAAGCTCTTCACCTGGACCAATTGCTCAACAGAAAAACATTTTCTAATGAGAGAGTATGCACTTGTTAATTAATGATTGTTTAAAACTAAGTTATAAATGATATGTATTTTTTTTTATATCACATAGATTAAAGTCTGTATGGTCAAGTGATATTTAATAGCCTTGTAATAACAAAGGTATGTTTTAATATAATTATTATAGGTTAAGTTGATATTTAACACGAAAGAAAAAAAAAAAAATCTATAAAATATGTTTTAATTAGTACATACAATTGTAGGTAGAAATTTTGTATGTTAGATACGTAAAAGAAAAAAAAATATTTAGATATTTAAGGGGTAAAATAAATATTGAAAATTATCAGAAGTAACTAAAAAAAAAAAATGCTATAACAAAATATTTCTTGTTAAAGTTGAAACGAATTTATACTGTATTAATTGAGGAATTTATTCCTAATTATTCTTAAATAACACATCCACTTTATTTAGTTTAAGATAGTATGCTACCAACTATTTTTGAATGTTCCTTTATTAAAATTAAAATTATTATACTTTTATTCTATGATGTCCATTGATTTCAGATGTTGATCAAAGTATACCCGGTAACATAAGTTTATTATGATCAGTGTATTTACTTATCCTGCCCAGATATAGCATTGGTATATGCTTAATATTCGCATAGGTAATAATTATAATGTATTTATTTTGTGGGATGAAAAATGATCTCCCCAAAAGCTTTGTTTTCCATGAGAAGAAGATTTTAAATATAATGTTCGGGTATGTTTATAGCCCAAGTGATCGATTCTCATAGATAGGACGATCAAGAATTTATCTAGCATTTAGTATGCTTCATTCGTTTAAATCCCAGGAGAGGATTGTATTTGGTGTGTGTTCGTTGTATGCCCAAGTAAGAGGCAAGAAACCACCAAAATATTTTAATGTAGTAGATTACTCTACAGACCTTCGTGGTTATTCCATATTCCTCATGTGAAAATAAAGATAGCTCCACCATGGAAGGTGTTGATTATTGTGCTTAATTTTGAAAGTTCGGGCAAGATAAAGGTTATATTGGAGGTGTTAGTTCCTCAAGATCCACTTTAGTATAAATAGTGCGTTAGTAACTAGGGTCAATATCTGTATTGTGCTGCTAAATATTGCTAGTATTTGACAAGTAAATCAATGGAGAAAGTAATTAAAATTGCGTAATTTAAAACGCTTATTTACTGAAGGAATATTCGAATGCAATATTTAATTCTGGTTAGTAATTAAATAATACTCATATTTAAAATTATACGTATGAATAAAATTTGTATCATAACTTAAGTTAGCATTAAGTTAAATGTAAGATGGTAAGTGTAACTTCTGATAACTGGCCTATAATTAGAATAGGTTATCCCATTAAAGACCATAAATAAAGTAAATGTATTAGAAATAAATTTAATATTTTGCGTATTGCATATGATGGGATTAATCATTTAAAAAAAAAAAAAAATAGTTAGTCAATAATTTTGAATAAAAGCTTCTACAAGGATACCAAAATTTAATAAACAATGTATTGGTAATGAAATGTACTTTTAGTTAATCAATCCATATGATTGCATACAGGAGAAGTAGTAACCTCTAGTCCATAACCAAAAGAGTATACAGATTAATGTCAGTTATATTTTATATTTTTGTATTACTATGGGATTATTGAATAAATGTTCATATATTTTTTTTTTTGTGATAATAATAAATTATAGTCTTGTTAAAATTTGTTGTAGATTCATTTTTTTTGTTTTTATATGCTAAATATAAGTGTTTGCACAATATTTGCAAAACCTTTTCTTGAGTCCGAAATCATTCCAAATTCTTAAAAACTTAATATACCAGATAAATAAAGTTAAGCAGATCGGAATATGTCATTATATTTTAGTTTAATGATAATTATTTATGGAGTTGAAAACTTAAGACTAAACATTCACCTTTGTATAAAAAAAAAAAAATGAATTTATTCCCAAACCATTAACTTTGGTTGCACATTATTCCAAACATTTAGTTAAATTGTCTAAGTAATAAATCTTAGTTATATTATTGTGTTGTCATGGATGATGGAAGGACACAAAAAGCACCCTTGTCTTTTTATTATTCTGACTGAGATTCTGAAAAAAAAAAAAAAAAAGGGCTGTGTTATTCAAAATTATACGTCATTATTGAATAGAATTATCATCTCTTTAAATTATATAGCAGTTGATATGAGAGATGAAGACACATTGAATTTAAGTAAAATAAATGTTTCCTATAGCCGACCAGAATGCCAGTCATATGCGACAACACAATACTGCCGAGCATTTCCTTACATGAAACAAAGAACCCTGAGATTAATATTATTATAATTATTCTTTAAATTAATAAGTGATCAATTATTGTTGTTATTACAATCGTGGCATGGCTTAAGAGAATTAAATGTACAATTGTATTATATGAAAGGTATTTTAGATCATATTGGAAAATTAATGGATATGTTGCTTTATTTTGGTTGCCTTAACAACAACCAGAAAAATTAGTGTCACAAGTGCAAATAAACTAATAAAAATAAAGAGTTAGAAATAATAAAGAAATTTCTAATAAAATAAATCGAATGTGGGTTAGAATATATAAAAGTGGATTTCCACCTTTATTGTTTATTAAAGAAGATTGCCTTGACAGCAGATTGAGATTGTAGATTATTGATGATATTGATATTATGTATTAGATAATAATTAAACAAGATAGATAGTAAGAAATGATGAAAGGAAGATTAAAGAATAATATTAATATAAATAATATTAATAATAAATAATAAAAGGGTAATGCTTAAAAGAATTTTTTTTAAATTTTTTAAAAAACTAAAAGTAAAAATAAAATAGTTTAAAAGGTAATATAAAAAATGGTGTATTGGATAGGTTTTGTATTATAGATATGGAAGTAAAAAGGTATTATGTATTAGATAATATTTAAACAAGATAGATAGTAAAGAACGATGAAAGAAAGATTATAGAATAATATTAATATAATAAAATAATATTAATAAAAGGGTAATGCTTAAAAGAATTTTTTTAGGGAATTTTTTAAAATAAAAAACTAACAGTAAAAATAAAATAGTTTTTTAAAGGTAATATATAAAAAATAGTGTATTGGATGTGTTTTGTATATTTTTATATATGTAATTTATAAGTAAGATGAGTATATATGTGGGTGGGTATTTATAAATGTATATGAGGATTGGTATATGTATGCATATGTGTTATGCGTATGGATGTATATATGAGTATGTTTTAAAGGATATAAGTATATCTTTAGATATCCATACGTGTGTATATATAGATGTAGGTAGGGAATTTTTAATTTTTTAATTTTTTGTTTTTTATGTAGTTTTTATATATTATTTTTTACTTATTTATATATGTCTAGAGGTGATGTGAAGATGTATATATCTATATGTAGGGAATGTATGGATATTTGATATTCATATGTATATTTATATGTGAAATGATGGTTATGTAGTTGTATTTATAATATTTGAATATGGTTAATAAATATAAATGGGAAAGTTGGAAGTTTAAAATAGAATTATAAGTTTTATAAAAGGGATAACAGAGGGAGCTGTTTTAAATGAACAAAGGAGATAGAAAATTTGAAATAACCGTCATTTTAATTAAAGCAGAGAAGAAGATTAGATGTAAATAGTATCAAAGAAAAATATTAATTAGTGATATAAAAATAAAAGTTTAAAAATTAAAATTACAGATATTAAAGTAAAAGATATTATATATTAGATAATATTTAAAAGATAGATAATAAGAAATGATGAAGGAAAATTATAAAATAATATTAATAAAGAATAATATTTAAAAGGATTTTTTTAAAAATTAAAAAAAGTAAAAATAAAAGTTTCAAAAGGTAAAAAAAATTTTAAAAAATGGTGTATTGTATATGTTTTGTATTTTTTATATATATGTAATTTATATGTAAGTAGAGTATACATATGGATGTGCATTATTTATAAAAAGTATATGTGAATTGTATATATGTCTATGGGTGTATGTATATCTGTGTATATATATGTGTATGTTTAAAAGAGGTATGTGTATATATTGGATATGCATATGTATATATAGATGTAGGTATGGATTTTATATATGTCTAGGGGTGATGTAGATTTATATGTATATGTATGAAGGGAATATATGTGTATATTTTGATATATATATATATGTGTATTTTATATATACGTGAAATGATGGTTATGTATTTATATTATTCAAATCTTGTAGCTCTGATGAAGACTGCTGGACAGTCGAAACTGTAAGGAAAATAAAGAAGTTTTTAAGAAAATTTGTTGCATTGAAGTTTATATGAAAGAAGTGTTATAAGCAATAGATATTGACATTATTTAAGTATTGATTGCTTACATATATTTATAAATATATCACTGAATATATAATTGGTGCATACATTTAGTCCTTATCTAAAATATATTATTTAACATTATTTATTCTCTATATTAAAAGCTTGATTAATTTTTAATTTTAATCTAATTTAAACTTACAATATATTAAGTTTCTTGTTAGGAGTTTTGTCTTTAACAAAATAATTATTAGATTTTCTTTTGGCTTATACACATACACGCATACATATATATATAATGATTAAATATTAATTACTTTTTGGCCATTTGTTCTATATTATAACCAGGACTGGGATCATTAGACAACTACAAAAAAAAAAAAACTATGTAAATAATAAACATATTTTTAAGTATATGCATACATTTACATATATGTATTATATATATATACACACACTTTAAAGACCATATTTCAATGTTAAGAAATTTATCTACAATGGAGTTACTATAGCGTAATTGGTCATAAGATTTTATAAAAAAGAAAACATCTTAATAAGGTTACGATAAGGAATGAAGCCTGGTTAGCTATATTAAATAATTTTTTTATTTATATTTAGTTGTCTGTTTCAATTTTGTTTTAGATTGATTATTTTAAATTATATATAAATATATATTTTTAAATTAAATGTTTGTTATAATGTAATCAGGCAAGCAATCAACTAAAAGCAAGCCGTTCAAAGTGAAATCATGCCACCATTTTTTATTTACATTTTCTCATAACACCGCTTTCCTCATTAAATATTCATACTATTTCCACTTGAATAATCTTATTTGCTGCCCATAATTCTCTACGCAATAGACAACTAACAACTTTTCGTTTCTTTATTCTAAAATTTTCCAAGTTCAACAGTTAATACAAAATATTTCCAAATGTTAAGATAGATACCATCACCCCTTTTCAAATTATTCTATATATTTCATATTTACTTCCGGACAGATTTTTAATGAATGTCATTCTTTTTTTTTTTTGTTTGTTTTCTTCTCAACTCCTATTTTTAATTAACTTAATATTTATACTTATTCACTTCAACACAAATTTCTCCCATTTTTCTATTCTTCCCATTCAATACTAGACTCTTAGATTTTTCTTCCTATCATTAACAAAAATAAAGGGGGGGGGTATTTTTTTCTTTTCTTCATTTAGTTATTAAATGATATAATTTAAAAATATCTATAACATTATTTGTTTCCACATATGGTGAATGGAATGAAGAAAATGTTTATCAATAAAGATATTGTTGGAAATAAACAGATATTACACCTTGTAACTTGCTCTTGATAAGTCTGTTGTTTGAAAAACATCCAGTGAGTACAGCAATAAGTGCAAAAAGAAACTGGGGTGTAAGTAGGTCAGAAATACAATAACAGTCTAGTCTATTCCAAGACAACTAAAGATGTAATGCAGTGTTTCTAAGCAAAAAGAAGAAACCACAAGATAAGTTTTCCATCAAATAACTTAGATAGCCATATTTTGCAGTCTTAAAGTATTTTTCAATATCCCATTTATAATAGCAAGTATGATGACCTTATCTAACAGAAAACTATCCACTATGTCTGACTAGACAACCATCTAGAGATGCATTCAGAACTAGACTAACAATAAAGATTGCTAAAACCAGCCATTGCCTGTTTTAATGCCATGAAAAAGTAGTGGACTGTGCTATAAGACTTACCCAAAATCTACGGATACTATACCCTACCTAACAACACCAATACCTAAGAATAACTACCGTTCTGGATGAACTAATTAAGACAATTACAAATATAATTTAAAAAATGATATCTGCAGAAAACCATGGTTTGGAACTTTTTAAACTTTTCACTTCGTAAGATTTTATCAATATAATTATTCAAAGGCCCTAAGTTAAAAATATCTCTAATACTTATTTTATTATCTTTACAATTTTGTATACTTAGTAATAGTTATAAAAATATAAGCAACAATTTTATATAGTTAATGTTAATAAATTGTTAACTTATTTTGTTTTATAAATCTATTTAGTTTGCTTCATTATTGAACTTAATCCAAATATTATGCTATTAATATTTTTTATGCTATTAATTTTAACGATCCTGAGAAATCATGCAATCCACTGGAAGACATGCAGGGATAATCATAATTTATAAATGATGATGATTGGGTATTAATAAGTTTTTCAAGAGTAAATTTTCTATTTAGAACTAAAAAAATAAATTAAACAAAATTCTTTTGGGAGTAATTGTACTAAGTTTAACTTTCAATGCTTATCATCATCCCAAATGTTTATAACAATTATTGTATATGTTTGAATTTAAATATTTTTATCAAATGTAAATTAACCAATTAATATAAGTACTTATTTGGAGTGAAAATTTATCTTCACATTGCGCTGGACATATTGCTAGAAGAGATGATGATAGACAGACAATTGAAATCTTAAACTGGATTCCAAGAGAATGTAAAAAAACCCAGAAAGAGACCACATGTGAGATGGATGGATGAAATAAAAAGATGTGCAGGGGTGATGTGGAGAAGAGAAGCTAAAGATCGGAGAAGATGGATTGAACTTGGAGAGACCTTCATCCTGCAGCGGATTGATAATGGTTGACGATGATTGGTGTGTAGTGAAAAAGCTTAAAATAATCATTACATATTTCGTGCAACCAATCGTGTGGCCTGAACATCTCTTTTCTTCTACTCAAGTTCACTTCTGTGCAGTCACATGATATACTGAATACAAGAGGATGAATAAATTTAATATAATGTGGTATATGCAGTAAATGTTTAGAATGAGAAATGAGATTAACACTGATAAAAAGTGTATGTATTAACATTTTCTAAAGCAGTAGTTTGAATTTGGGTAATACCTAGTAAACAGCAGTATATATATAAATAAAATTAAATAAATATTAAGGCAGGTGTATCATGTTATTCTGGAGATGATTGTATAAGAAGAGTTGAGTCTGGTGTGTTTATTTAATCATAGTGTATAAATAAAAAATATAAATCTGGAAAAGAAAAAGTATAAGTAAAATAGTAATAAGAATAATCAACAAGAGAATAATAGAACATTTAGTTACAGATATTGATGATACCACATTCAATAAAAAGGGTGGAAGCACAATTCAACATATATACATCAACAACACAAGAACCAGTATAGCTAAATGAATCAGAACTGATAGAGCAAAAATCCATTCAGACAGTGCAAAAGCCTTCAGAAGAGAAACCAGATACATTCACTATTGAAATGCTATATGAATTTATGAAAGAAATGCATTTAAAAAAATAAAGAACAGCAACAAAAGGAATTTTTAAAAAAAAATTGAAATTGTACAAGAGACTATGAGCAGAATGAAGTTAGAAATACCAGTTCAAATACAAGAGCAAGTACAATAGAAAATGGAGTGTATAGAACAAAATTATATACTGAAAATCTATTGAATCTTGTGAAAATAAATTACAGGAAAGTGTGTAAGGTATATTAGAAAGAATAAAAAAAATTGGAAGTGAAAGAAGACATGAAGAGAGATGATGATCAAATTCAAAAAAAAAAAAGATGTACAGAAAGAAATAATTGGCATCATAAATAATATAAATATAACTTATGCTAAGATGAAGGAAGGTAAACAAAAGTAATTTGCAGAATGGACTAAAGAATCTAATGAAGGTAGCAAAAGATATACCTTGAAAGATACCAAACCAAAAGAAAGCTATGAGAATACAATTATAGGTCAGCAAAATTTCTCAAAATTCTGATATTGAGATGAGACAAGCAAGAGTTTCATGGAACACCTCAATAGTTTGAAGAATTGTTTCCAATTAAACTAGTTAACAGAATGAGAGCAAGTGACTATTACATATAATCATCTACAAGGGCTACTAAGGAATGGTGGAATTCACTAACAAAAAAAACAGCTCCTTTTCTGGATACAAAGAGCAAATTTTAAATAATTTTTGATCAAAAAAGTACTAAGAAGCAATATGATATCAAATTATGCAGGAAAGATTTTACATAAGAATGGTGTAAATTATATCCAATTCTTTTGAAGACAAGTGTCAAAATTAAGTAGATTGTCTGTATGTGGAATACAGAAACTCAAATCATCTGAGTTATTCAACATAATTTACCTTTTAGTGTTGAATAGATGATAATCAACACTGAACAAAAAACCATAGACGAAGTGACTGAGTTTTTATATGCTATCAATATGATTCTCCAGAATCAGGAAGTTATAGATAATGGAGAAGTTAAGTTCACCACACCAAACCCACAATCAAAGAAAAGAAGTAAAGCATCCATTGGCTATATTCGAGTGAAAGATGACTGAAGACTCTGACCTTATAGACAGTGGCAAAAAAGAAGCACTAGTAACAGAGATAAAACATGCATATTACATCGTTCTAGAAGTTTTCCCAAGCTCAAGAAAATCAGGCACTCCTGAAAAATCTTCAGAGAATTCACCACACCAGGAACTAATACTGGATAGAAAAAAATAGTAGACCCAGAAAAAAAAATAGTATCCAAATGAGCATGAAGATATCAGCAGTGACCTAGAAAATGGCCAAACATATCTCAAATCCACTTGAATAAGGTATCCATCACCACTGCAAAAGTATCTGGATTGATGTAAAACTCTTCATTTTAGAAGAATAAAAGATGGCTTACTTTCTGTTAACCTTGGATCTGTTAAAAAGATAAATGATTTAAAGAAAAATTTGCTTGTAATGTGTTAGAAATTAAAATATATGACAATACGAAAATGACAATTAAAATTACAAACCAAATTACTAGCTTGCTAGAAAGCAAAAGTGACTTTTATTGACAATATTGGAAAAAAAACAGTAATAATTTAAGTGATAGATTGTGGAAATAACTATGAAATATATGATCTGAATAGTGATTGAATTCTGCAGAGAATGGAAAAAAAAAATTTTAAATTAAAGTTTACCAAGATATTTTCACTTCTTGCGATCTATTAGGATTTGGTCATGTATACGAGACACTATTGTTGTCATGTGACATTTTGAGATATATATTGTCTCAGGATCTGCCACAACATTTTTTTTTTCAAGTAGTTCACTCACTCACCTATAAGGCTCTGAGGAAGCAAGATGTGGTTTGAATGCTTGTTGAATTTATCAGCCCCTAAGACTCGAAAGGGAGCAAGATTTTATATATCGGTATTATGTTTGATTATTGATGTGTGTGGGTAACTTAACGGAATTCAAATTGAGATAATCCTTCTAGTGTTTATGCTTTATTGAACACCTTAATGTCCTATGGTTAGAATTTTATATTCTTTTCTCAGTTTAATGTCAAGCAATCCTCTGAATAGTGAAATCATGAACATGTGTTACTATTTATTTATTTATATATTGATATATTCGTAACACAAGTTTTAAAAAAAGTGATTAAATTTTTTTTATCAGGTATAAAAATATATTAAAGTTAAAATTTTTGCAGTAAGCATAGAAATGAAAAGTTACACTGTTCCATTGTCTCATTTTAAAAGGAGGGGATTTGTAACAGAATAATTCTGATAGCACCTCGAATTAGTTATATTATAAAGCTGCATAATCAAAACAAATGTTTAATAAAATAACTCTTTTAAACTGAGTAATAAATGAATAAATTGGCATATGTTTGCGCGTACTAGATATAACATAAATATCATTTAAGTGCACTAGTTTAAAAAAATTAAAAGAAAAATTAACTTATACATTTTAATCATACTTGGATATTTTGTAAGGGAAATCTGCTTTGTAATAGATGAAAAGGAGTAAAATGATGAGTTGTACTATATAAAAGGAAAAGAAAAAATAGTTTTGATGCATGCAAGAATTTGAATTGCACTGTTTATAAAAACAAAGTATTTTGTATCCTTCCTTTTTGAATGGGATTTTTAAATAAATAACTTACTCATTTTTAAAGTAAATTAAATGACAAATCTAAATATGTCATTGAAAATTTGGGGTTGCTAAAATTAATAAAGTTATTGATCAATTTTTAAAAATTGATAATGATTTTTTTCTTTTTTCATATCACTAACATAAACAAAAAAGAAAAAAAAAACTGTTTTTTTATTTTATTCATTTAGTTATTAAATGATATAATTTAAAAATATCTATAAAATTATTTGTTTTCACATATGGTGAAAGGAATGAAGAAAATGTTTATCAATAAAGATGTTGTAGATAAACAATATTAAATCTTGTAACTTGCTTTTGATAAATCTGTTTGGAAAACATCCATTGTGTACAGCAATAAGTATGAACAATAGCAAGTGGGGTATAGGTAGATCAAAAACAAACAATTATAGTGATCTAGTCTAGTCTACTCAAAGACTCAACTAAAGAAGCAGTACAATGTTTCAAGGCAAATAGGAGATTTCTGGATAAGTTTTCCGTCAAAAAACTTGGATAGCTATATCCTTCTGTTTTAAAGTATTTTTCAATACTCCATTTATAACAGTAAGAATGATGACCTTATCTAACAAAAGACTATCTATTATGTATGGCTAGACAACCAAAAATATTGATCAAAACACCCGGAAATGCAAATTGGATCCAGACTAACACTGAAGTTTGCTAAAACCAGTCATTGCCTGCTTTAATGATGCTATGAAAAAAGAAATGGACTGTCCCATAAATCATACCTACGACTTACTGACACTACTCAAGATCTACTGATACTATACCCTATCTAACATCACCAGCATGGATAAACTAATTAAAACATTCAGAAATATAGTAAAAGAACGATATCTGCAAAAAACCTTGGTTTGGAACTTTTAAACTTTTCACTTGGTAAAATCTTATCAATATAATTATTGTAAGACCTTAAGTTAAAAATAAGTCTAAGACTTATTATTTTATTATCATTAAACATCACATGATCACCATCTCTTATGCTAGCACATAACTGTTATTAATTAAACAGGCAAAACTCTCCATATAGTAGTGCCACCCTGTGCCAACCAGAGTAATCAATGGATGCCAGAAGGCTTGTGTACAAAAATCCCCATCTAGTGCCTATTCATCCAACATTCCTAAAAGTTTCTGGCTTGTGGCCTTCGTCAGTGAGGTGCTTTGGATCTGAGAGCACTGCACCTGGATGTTAGGATATGCAACCCCACCTTTTATCTCTACTTAACTACAAAACTATGAGAATGAAATTGAAAACACAATATTTTCAATCTAAGCTCAATAACTTATATAGTCATAAGGGTCTGAACTTAGTTCAGCACCCATACACCAAAATGTATGGGTTCTGAACTGAGTTCAGACCCATATGACTATATATATGCTATTGAGCTTACATTGAAAATATTATTGCGTTTTAAATTTCATTTTCATAGTTTTGTAGTTAAGTAGAGATAAAAGGTGGGGTTGCATTAGATCCTAAGATCTAGATGCAGTTCTCTCAGATCCAAGGCTCCTCACTGACGAAGGCTACAAGCCAGAAACTTTTGGGGATGTTGGATGAGTAGGCACTAGATGAGAATTTTTATGCACAAGCCCCTGACATCCATTGATTACTCTGTTGGCACAGGCTGGCACAACTGTATGGAGAATTTTGCCTGTTGATTTTATTATCTTTACTATTTTATATACTTAGTAATAGTTGCAAAAATATAAGCAATAATTTTATATAGTTATTGTTAGTAAATTGTTAACTTATTTTGTTTTATTAAGCCATTTAGTTTATGTTTGCTTATCAAACTGTTATATACTGGCTGTTTTGTAAATATTGAATGCTTTTATATTAACTTGCCTGTCTGTGTTTTTGACAGTATGTCCACATTTTGTCAGTGTTTCTGTTGGCATATCCACATTTTAAAATTAATAATGAAAAAAATCTATTCCTGTTGAAAACTTGAACTTAAATCCTTACACTTCTCAAGAAAACTCCTTAGCAACTGAGTCAATGGAAATATTACATTTAAAGAATAAAATTTTGTTAATATTGATTTTACACATTTTTAATTAAATTAATTAATTAAAAAGCCAATATATAAATATGTTTATGTAGTAGACAATCACATGATATTTAAATTTAGAATTCGTTTATTAGAAGACGTATTTTTTTTTAATTTTCATATCTTATTATTAAATAATAATTTTTGCCAGATTTTTGTGTAGTTTTAACCATTTTTTTTTAAATAATATGTAAATATAATTAAAAACTAAAAAATAATAAGTAAAAAAAAATTTTTAAATAATGCTTTTATGTAAATAGTCGACTAAAAGGTAGAAAAATAATAAAGTAATCTGCTTCTCAATTACTATCAGAGATTAAAACAGGCAAAACTCACTATATGTATTGCCACTCACTGCAAATTAGAATAATCAACAGATGCCAGAAGGCTTGTGCATAAAATCCCCATCTAGTGCCTACTCATCCAATATACCCAGACTAGTTTCAGGCTTGTGGCCTTCATCAGTGAGGAGCATCCATTGATTACTCTAGTTTGCAATGAGTGGCAATACATATAGTGAGTTTTGCCTGTTTTAATAACAGTTATAAGCAAGCATAAGAAAAGGTGATCATGTGATGTTTATTGGCTTAATATCAGAGATATTAAGAATCTAGACTTCTTATAAAACAATTGGAAATTTTAGAAATACTATCATTTCATAAAACATTTAAGGCTCAAATAAATTATAAAAATCAAATAGGCCTCAAATGCTTTTATGAAATGACAATATTGCTGCAATTTCCAATTGTTTTATAACAAGTCTAGATTCTTAATATATCTAATATTATCCAGCAAATTAACTGAGAAGAGAATTATTTTATTTTTCTACTTTAGTCAGTTATTTACATAAAAGCATTATTTAAAAAAATTTTTTTTTACATATTATTTTATTTAATAAACTTGTATATGTGTGTACAAGCTGGTTAGTATAGACAATGTTGAGTCACTCTAGAAATAATATGCAAAAAAGGAAAATTAATTAACAGCAAGGAGCAACATACTAATTTGCATTTCAATAAAGTCTAACTTATGCAAATTAATAAAGTTATTAAAATGCCTCAAGAAGTTCTAATGGAGAAACTTCTAATGAAGAGAAAGAGAAGTTAGAGAATCTAAGTAGGGAGTGAAAACTAATTGTGCTGAGTAAATCACTATTAGCAGTGGAAATCTGTTCCAGTCAAAATCTAATTAGACTAACTCAAGATTGTGTGTGAGTAGTAAAATGCTTACTTAAGCAGTAATTAAAATGATAGTTGAAATATTGGAATTAAAAGAATGTCTATATGATGTGGAGTTGTCTACAATTGTAAAGATTTTTTTTATATATTACTTATCTACAGAAATATGAACTATTATGTAATCAAGATTGATCATTTTAACTAGCAAATGGCCAGTTGATCTACTAATCCTATATACTAATATTATTAAAACAGGCAAAACTCTCCATACAGTAGTGCCACTCAGTGCAAGCCAGAGTAATCAATGGATGCCAGAAGGCTTGTGCATAAAATCCCTATCTAGTGCCTACTCATCCAATATCCCCAGATTAGTTTCTAGCTTGTGGCTTTCATCTATGAGGAGCCTTGGATTTGAGAGCACCGCATCTAGATCTGATTAATAACAGTTATGAGCGAGCATAAAAAAATGGTGATCATGTGATGTTTAGTGGTTTAATACTAATATTATTATTATTATTCGGAGTAAAATAAACTTCTGAAATTATTATTAAACTTTTGTTGTCTGTTTATTTAAACTATTTATATTAACTATCCAGTTGCCATACTATTGTTGGCCCTGGATATATTAGAACTCAATTCAAACATTATGCTATTAACATTCCTTATATTATTAATATCCACAACCCTGAGAAATCATGCAATCCACAGGGGAACATGTAGAAATAATGGTAATAATTTATAAATGATGATGATCGAACATTAATAAGTTTTCCAAAAGTAAACTTTTTATTTAGAAGGTTTGGCATCATAAAATTTCAATTTTTATTTATTGAAACTAGAAAAATAAATTTAAAATACTTTAAGGAGCAAGTAAGTGTACTTAGTTTAACCTTCAGTGCTAGATTACAAATCATCATCATCTTCATCCCAGACATTTGTTAGTATTATTTTATATGTTTCAATTTAATTATTTTTATTCTTATGTATGTTAACCAGTTAATATAAATATTTATTTGGAATTAAAATTTACCGTTACATATTTGTATATATTGGAAATGCCTAAAATTACCATTACAATATACATCCTATCTACTACCCTTCTTTAATTTAAAGAATGGAAAAATTTATTATTAACTTACCTAATAATTTAGCTTCACTCTTTAATAAATTTTATCCAACCCTTTTTTATATAAATAAATTTCTACTGCTAATGAATACATAATATCACTAGTCTCACACAAACATTTTAGCCCACCATCCTACTTGCCCATTTCTTTCTTCAAACCACGGAATCATAACCCTAAAACATCTTACTGTTTCCTTAAAAACTCAACACCCCTATTTACATCTCTTGTATTTTTTTTAACACCTTACCAATGTCCAAAATCCTAGAATTTGGTACATATACTTTTACATTTCTCTACATATATTTTCTAGCTAACATATTCCCAATTCCATTAATCAATCAATAACACAATTTACTTTCTTTTAATTTCAATATCTTTTTCGTTAAGTAGCATATCCTCATCAATTTATAAATCAATAGATACATTTCCCATTTCTAAAATTATTGTTACAAGTATATGGACATTACCAGGCTGCTATCTAATGGTCATTCTGATTAAAAGCCGGAACTTAATGATGCTTTATAATTTAAAAGATTATATAAAAATGTCAGTTAAGATAAATTCTATAAATGATTTTATTTCATTATTTTTTTTTTAAAAAAGTTTTATTTTACAGTAAAAACCTTAAATGTATGGAGTCAAGAAATAAATTGTCAAAAGACTGATTTAAAAAAAAACAGAAAGTCATTTAAATTACATAAAGTCAAAGAATATTCAATTTAGCATAATTTTCTAGGCAATAACACTGCAACGATTTCATAACTGTAATTCATGATTTATATATATAATCTGGGGTTTAAACTGGAACAGATAAAATATGGTTATCTAATTATTCTTAGCTAGAGGGGAAAACAAGGATGAAATACTACCCAATTCCTCACTATTGGCTGAGTAGTGAGTCTGGTAAATACTGCCTTTTTCATTATTATTCTATTTGCTCTCTAATGGACCATTTAAAGCTCGATTTGTCTGCCTTTTATTTTTATATATATATAACCATTAGAAACCAGTCAACACTTAGACAATACCAATATATATATAAAAAAATCCACTAGAATAAAACTACAAAATTTTTAAAATTTTTTAAAAAAGGCCTATATAAAATTGAAGATTAATATCCTTTACTATAGCCAGCTTCGGTGTACTCAGCCATCTTAAGTAGCAATATGTCTTTGGTCATATGTTTCAAGAAATTGTGATGAAATAGTAGTTTAATATTTCAAAATATATTTTTATGAAGTTAAAGTATATCTAAAAAAATGTATATATGAAGTTAAAATTATATAATGATCTATTTAGGTCTTATTCACTTGAAAAAAAAAGTAGGTATTTCAAAAATGCATGCAGAGAGAGACCGTTTGATCTGACTTCTGGGTTGAAGAATAGTTAAGATAGGATTAAACTAGGATGAAAAATGTATTGAGATTAGTATATAACTTGAATGTATATATATAAATATAATGTGTATTAGTGAAAAAATGACTCGTTTTTCCTCTTCAAGCTGATTACAGTGGCATCCTGAATAAACATGTTACCTAATAACATAGTTTTGCTACTAACTACAAAAATTTTTAAATGCTAGTGCTTCTAAATCATAATTTATGATATGTAATGTGGCAGTGTATTTCATATCTTAATCCACAATAGAATGATCATTTTGTTTTAAATTGGACAAAATTGCTGTCCAAATGTTTGAAATGAGTTAAACTGCAATGGCAGTGAAACCATGAGTAAGAAAAATGTTTTCAAGTGATATGCAAAATTTTGTTATTGTAAGAAGAGCACTGAAGATAATCCATGAAAGCATGAAACACAATGTCACATTTCATGGTCATAACTTATGATTAACTATTGATTTAGATAGTACTGCAGACAGCTTGGATAGACAATCGGTTACCTTTTCACTGGAACACACTGTAGGTATATATATATATTTCAATACTTTAATATGTGGAAATATCTGTTATATTTTCATACTAGAAAAAGGACCATCAGTTTTCACTAGGTATTTAAACAATTACATGTGTGAAAAATTATTAATTTATATATATATACTCAGACTTATATTTAAACACACGCAGATAAAATAATGAGTAATAAATTTTTGAAATCTTAAGGTGAGTAACACAAAACTACAAGATATAATATCACAATCTACATTTAAAATAGAAATGAATAGAATTCTTATAATTTCAACATTTGCAGACAGTAAAGATACAATATCAATTTTTAAAAAATGGTTACTTATAATATGCAATTCTGCATTTTATTATTAGAAAATTTATGAAGAATGTGCTCAGACCATTCAATACCCTCAATGACAAAATAATATCCAATTAAAAATCTAAAAATTTATTTGGTCCATGAGAATTGGTATTATTTTATTATATGAATTAACAACTGATATTAATCTCTAGTTTGTGACGAATAAAAAAATTGCATTAAGCATAAACATAAAAGGCATTAAATATCTAAGAAACAATAAAATACTGGAAAAAAAAAACTTTAAAAAAAAAACAACAAACAATAAAAATACTAGCATAATAAAAATCTACAAAATGTTGATTTTGCTAGTATTTTTATTGTCATTTAATTCTACTTTGATTATATTTACTAGTATAGGTTTAAGCAAAATTATAATTATATAACTTTTTTAAAAATATATTCCTTTACCTTCAAGACTCTGGCAAATCGATCTAAACAGTTCCCAACAGCAATGTCAATGGTTTCTCCAAATATTCGATAACATTTTTGAGAATAAGCTATTACCTAAAAAAAAATCTCATTTTAATGCTTTATCATGTAAGTCCTGATGAAATTTAAATATACTATTTGTTTATGCTCTTGTCTATGTAATGTTTATTCAATTTCACTAAGATATTGTAATACATTTCAATTTCAGATTTAAATGGATGCATTATTTTAGTTACTATGTAAGAGAATTAGAAACATAAATCTACAAATAAAAGAAAAAAACTCATTCAACAAAAAAACTGATAAAAAATTTTTTAGTTAAAAATGTAAAATGAAATTCAGTAGGAAAATATGCAAACGATAATGATACTATTAACTTTAAAAATAAAATAAAAGATATGATTTCCCTCCTATCATGAAATCTTGTAAACCACTTAAAAACTACTTTGTGGTTCATGGTTTCAATCACAGTTTAAATCATTTCAAACATTTCAATAGCTATTTTGCTCAATTTAAAACAAAATTTAATTTAATGCATTGTTCCATTATAAGTTAGATATGAAATACACTACCACATTTCATGTAGCTAGACTAGCGTCATAAAATTTTTGACGTGGATACCCAAACATCAACACTACATAATACATGGGTTGATTCAGAGATGAAACTGGAGGCAGTTTGGAGTGAGAATCACTCATTCTCTTCAGTGGTACAACTTGTACATTTTTGATAAAGATTGCACTAATCATCAAAACAATGTTTTAATTGTTTGTAAAATAATACTGACATAAAGTATATGCTGGCAACTAAATTATTTTTCACTTGAAACAGTTAAATAAATAAAATTAAATAATTTATCTGCTTTGGTCACCAATATAATAATAAAAACAATATAGAAAATAGATGTAACTTCTATGATTAATATAGCAAACATTGCCAATAAATTGAAAATTTCATAATAGTATAATGCTGTTACAATGATGATCCTTCAGAAATTTATTCTAACCCATTACTACAATATGTTGACACCTGTATAAATAATCTTGAATTCTTATAGTGTTACATACTTGTATGGTTAGGTAAGCTATTAATTGAGTCAACAACTATAGCATAAATGATCACTTTATAAAACTTAAATTAAAAAGAATTAATTTTTTACCCACAATATCAACTCTTATTTTATTTCCTTACTCATTTGCTTTCAAGAGTAATTCTCTTCAGAAGTCATTAACTATAATCTTGAATAATGAATGGATAACAAATTTCATAGTGCTATAATATTCCCTAGCATGTTTCCGGCTTTGGTCTTCATCAGTGAGGAATGTGATTCAATGTTAATATTAATATATTTAGCAGTCACTTTTTATTTCTGATATTCAAGATTTTTGGAATTCAAAAAACCTTTAAGTGCTAAACTCAAACTAATTAAGTTTCCAAAGTGGCATTAACCTTTTTGTATATCATTTATTAATATCTGTGCATTAATATTGTATTGCAAGTTTCATTTGTTTTGTTTTTCAACAAATTTACATTTATGTTCAATTTTATTTTTCCAGATAATGCAAGACATATAAATCTTTGATAGTGATTATAAAATCTGATTGAAATGTAAGATCTATAAGTTTTTATAAGTGGAAAGAATGTTTTGTCTTATATTTATATGATATTTATCAATGGTTGAATTATTTTGATAAGAAGTTGAAAGACAATTTTTATGAATTAATTAATAAAGGTTTATAATTTTAATATTATCATTACCAATTGCTATCACATTAAAAATTAGTTTGCATTTGTGATTTATTTACACTTCAAAATAAATAACAAACATTAATTCATATTACACAACAAAGCAAAACATATTAAATAATTGTCAAACCTGAGTATTTCCACCGCTGACATAAAGTACAGTAGGATTTTTGGCACCAGTAACTAATCTACCCATTTCAATATCTTGTAACCAGAAGTTAAACAAGAAATATCAGTTAAAGTAATGAAATATTGGAAATTATAAAATCATTGGCAGGATAAATCAAAATTATAATACTAACAATAGAAATAAAAACATATACAAATACATATATAGGCATTATTTAATTTTCTTATACTAAATGTTTCTTATATATGTAGATACAGGGATTTGAATTAGGGTTTTTGGTACTTGGGCAGTATTCCTGCTATGATATATTATTCTGATGACATATTACTCTAAGTTTGCGATATATTTAAAATAATGCCTCCAAGGAATGTGTGAACAAACTTAATCGATAAAATTTGTCCACAGATCCCGTGGATGCATTATTTTAAACATATTGCAAACTTAAAATAATACGTCACTAAAAATTAATATCATACCACATACAATACGAAAATTCAAATGTAAAAAAAATAATGGAAACATATATTCATTATGAAAAAAGGGGAAAAAAATTACGATATTAAATAAAACAGATACTTGTGAATTCCTACAAATTTCTTTACTTTAACCCTTTCACCATTTTCTTTTTGAATATCATCGTCCTCTCTTTCCCAGTAGTGACAAGTTTATTATTTATTTGGAAATTTTTCCTAAAATACTTCTGAATACATCCATTTCATTCCTATTATTGTGATTTCATTTACTATAATGATTTCAACATTTGCTATTTTCCAAATTCTCTTTTTGCCTGCAGGATTCACTCGTAATCACTTTTATAGAACTCAACTCCCTTTCTGCCCTATCTAACTATCAAATCTTACTATAATATATAATGATATTTTTCACTATTCATCAAATATTCATTATTAACTACTGATATATTGCAATCTCACAATATCTCATTTATCATTGTTATAACTTTCCTCCCCATTATTTCTTTTATGTTTTCATTTGTTGTTTTCCTTGTAAGATCTTCATGTTTAGATACTTAGTACCATCATATTTTCCAATCTGTTATCAATCTTCCAAAATTATACCATATTATATATACCACCAATATGCATCTTTTTGTTCTTGTTTCTTTACTTCCAAACCCTATTTATTATATTCCTTTGGTAATTTTTGAGCCATATAACGCAAATCATTGTAACCTGAACAAAACCTATTTGACCATTAGAATAACACAAAATATAAAATTTTAAATCCGTTTTTTCACATTCTTTTCTACATTTGAAGAACTTGTTATAGATATGTACTAAATAATTAATACATAAATATATCAATTTAAATAATCCAAAAACTAAACATAAATCTATAAAATATGATCTGCCCTATATGGCTTTGTGCAATGATAGAATGACAGTCTCTAGAATTCAAGATACTCAAATCAGGGCTCCAGCTATCTTTCTGATGTTCAAAGTTCTTATAACTCTTGAGTAATAAATCATTTAATTATTTCTTTTAGCACATTTATAGTGATTCTATTTTAATATTTATCTGAGTCTTCCATTTTCCCATAAACAATTTTCTTATTCTGCTTTTTATAATGAATTGTCAAAAATTTCATATTTAAATTTGAAAATGCATGTACATTATATTATAACAAATTAAGATATATTATTAGCTACATGTAATATATGTGCAAAATGAGCACCGGTTAGAGTTTACAATAAGATGGCCTCTAATAGTTAAATTTCTTTCCAAATTCATATTTTTTTTATCATTATCTTCAAAATTAGTAAATTGATTGTCAGAGGTTTAAGGATACGACCTACACAGTGATTCACAGCAACAATTGGCGTGTCCCATAATTGGGCAACAGTTCTTGCAACAATAGCAACAGAGACAAGAGGTGCACCCATACCTGGACCTAATACATATAAAAATAAAAAAAATAATTATATAATTATAAGATAAATAATATTAACACTTACATAATTTCCCAAGAAATTTTCTATAAATAATTAAATCAACTTTTAGATTCTATTCCACACTTACATACATCTATATATATCACAGGTAACAGATAAAACAATGTTTAAAAAACCCACAGCAGAATAAAAGCCTCTCTAATATTTATGCATAGAAAAGCAGTGAAGAATAATGTTTACTCAAGAGTCTTTCCAATTATCAGATGGTGACAATTCAAATAGGTTTCTATTTTGTTTTACTCTTCAAGAATGGCTAGATGACTATTTAGTAATCCATACCAGAAGCTAATTGGATTGGCTATGTTTTTGAGTGTGAAACAATTTTTAATTATACTCTGCATGACCTAGCTTGTCTATCAATCATATTCACTCACTTTCTAACTGTATGACTTTTTTTTATTTTCTCAATTAAAAAATATCTCAATTTTTTTTTTTTTTTTGTAGACTTAGAAGTGGTGAAGAAAAATCAATGCAGGTGCTAAAAGGCTTCACTTTGTGTTTCAGGACTATTTCGAAAAGTGATTGTATTAAATGGACAATACTTTGAAGAAGATTAAATTTATAACACTTAAAGATAAATAATTTTTTATTATAAAATTCCAGTTAATTTTGGATATCCCCTCGCATATATATTCTCAATGTTTTTGGAAATACTCTTCCTATTAAATAAACAATTTAAAAAATTCATACACTGATAATAGATACCGAGAATATTTCGTTTAATAAAATATAATTTATATGTTCTAATAGTAGTTAGATAAAATAAATAAACATCTTTATTCTGCTAGAACACACAATATTTTAAAAGAAGAAATAAATAAAATGCATAATTATTTACGGAAACTATAATAATTTATGAAACAGATTTGCATATTGATTACATAATATTAAAAATATTATCCAATCAGTTACATGATATTCTTTTTTTTTTTTTTTTATTTTAAGTTTGAATGCACAGCTAATTAATTTCCTGTAAAATTATTGCCTCACAACATAGCTTGTCTTATTTTATTACTACAGACATATATGTTTGAATGCAAAAACTAAGATTCTTTATTTGATAATAAAAAAAAAAGTGGCCGTCAGATGCGTAATTCTATTGTCTCCAACTTTGGATCCCAAATTCTCATTGACAAAAGCAAAAATCTTTAAGCAATCTGTGAATTGGGACTAATAAACTGATTCCCTATCTGGCAAAATAATTCAAGCTTACAATAAATGATGCAAGAAAAACTTTATTATATAATTGAATAATTATTATAAATAAAACTTTTTTTAAAAAAAAGTATTAAGTAAACATAATATATGTTTTGAGTGTACTAGAAAATCATGCAACTAACTACAAGGTTCCAAACTTTTATGTATAGCATTAGTCAAATGCAATTTACACTTCTGAACCATCGTTAGCCATTTATAATTCCGTAAACCTAAAAGAAAGATGACCAAATCATCTCAAGCCACAAAAGAATCACAAACAGGCATTGTGAATGGCATAACCTTAAATATTTAAATATAAACCATAAAAATAGCTATATGAAGAAGGATATAATATATTGACTGCACTCAGAAATATATATGACATTTAAAATAAATGTGACTTCAGTTTTCTAAAGTTTATTTCATGGTACAAAATTCTAAATTTTTGGCATATAAAAAAGAATATGAAAATTTCTAAATTAAAATAAATGTGTAAAAAAAATATGTTGTAAATGAATATAATTTTTTAAATAAAATTTTCTCTTATATTTATCATAAATATTTTCAGTCACTTCATATTAAAAAATCAGCTACAAAGTTTGTTCACAGCTCAAAACAAATCTTCAAAATCTCATAAATAATGATGTTCAAAATCAAGTATACAATACTTTAAAAAATTATTAGAATAAACTATATAATGTTAGAAAATAAAAGTATTGAAATATCATTTTAAAATACTTTTTTAATAAGCATTTACCATAGCTAGGTCATATATACACATGCACATAAATAAGTCTCATGGATAATGGTAGCATATCTTTCTGGCATTAATTCAAACTAGATAATGTTTGAAAATTTTTTTCAGGTTCCATCAGGTTTAGAATTATTCTTCTAAATAATTAGTCCATAATCAACTCAGTTAACCATGTAATATTGGTCAATAAATGATTATCTATCTATTCTTGACTAATGAGTAAAACAAAGATAAACAACTACTCAAATCCTCATCAACCAGAAATTAGCAAGAATGATAAATTATACCTTCTCCTTTGTTCTTCTATGAGAGACTATTGGAGATGCATTTGACCTGCAATAGGTTAATGTTGTTGTACTTAACCTTTAAATACATAAATGCATATGTTTGTAAAAAAAATATATATATTATTTACATTCTGCAATAATCCACTAGTATGCATTTCCAAAACTTTCAGCAGCAAGGTACTCCTCTTAAAATTATCATAAAATATGCCCTCACAATCAAAAAACAAGTTCAAACCAATTGCATTTTCATTTGAAATGCAAACTGTTCGCATTATACAATCTGAATATAACCCAGACATCATAATAAAGAAAGTTGATCGCTACATCCCAAAAAATACACCAATTAAAAAAAAATTTTTTTTAAATGTTAAAAAATTAATTTAAAAATAAACCTGCATTTTTAAAATTTTTTAAAAAAGTGCCAAGAATTCCTAAAAAAATATGTTGATGGTCATTATATGGATATATCAATATCTAGTAAACTACCACATACTTGGTAAATGAGGTAATTTTTTTTTATTAATCAACTAAATTGGATTACTGCATAAATCAAATTTATAAAAGCATTCACAAATATAGTTATGCAATACTTTATTCAATATTTAAATACAAGTATATTGTCTTAATCCAATGCATTGTTTTTTTGCTTGTAACTAAATAAATAAAACTGAAGAAGGTTATACAAGAACAAATACTGTATTGTATTTTTAATCCTTAAAAACTTTTCTACAATTTTTACTGCTTTCATAAATGAAACATATATATTATTGAGAACTATTTGCAAATATTCTCATTAATATGTGTTACACTCAGGAGAGCCATAAAACATTGCTGAAAAAAGCTTTTATGTGTTAAAAAATACAATAATTGTTATTGTATAACTTTATTTACTTTTTTTATTTATTAAAATAATAAAACTAGGATGGATTTCTTTTGGAAATATTAACGAAATAACTTCAATCTATTTTTACCTTTTGTATAACAAACTACATCAATATCTTGTGTCTTTATCTTAGCAATGTCCAATGCTTCTTGAAGAACATCCAAAATGACACGCTGGTGATGTTTTGCAGTATCTCGAGGTAAAAAGCCTATTACAGAACATTAGAATTTATATAAATATAATTAAGAATCTCATATAATGAAATAAATATAATTGTTTAAACATTTATTGATAAATTTACCAGAAAAAAGATTAAAAGCACAACTTTGAAAAAGGTTTTGGCTAACAAAATACAACAAAAACATTGGATTTGTAAATCTGTAATTTTCCTTAGTCATAATCTTTTTAAACAATGTACTGATACAATAAATCTTTCAAAGTTATTTTATCTTAGTTCTTTAAAAATCATTTTACTGTTACAATTTCAATTCACTTTTTTCATTTATTCAAATATCCTGCATTTGGAACTGGTACTCAAACCTTTAATGTCTCAAGACAATTTTAGGAACCATATTTGATAATCAAATCACTCCATGACTGCTTCAAGTTAAAATGAATTTTTACTTTAAAAATTAATTCATTACCTTCTTCTCCTTCCCTCCCCCTCTTCCTTCATTATTATTATACTGACTTTTAACTTGTGAGATATACTATTAGTAACTGACTTAACATTTATATATGATATTAACAAGCTTTTAGTCTTTTGTAACTTTCCACTCTAAAAAGCATAGCCTATAGGGCCATTTTAAGCAAAAGATTCTTCATAAATAGTCTAAACAATGTAACATTGTGGTATTAATTTAAATTATTCTTCATTGATTATAAAAAATCTAAAATTATCTCTTTTATTTTCCAGTAAAAGTAATAAATGTATTTTTAAAAAAAAGTGGAGGGGGTTTAAAAAAATAAAAGTAGTTACAGAAATATATTTTAAAAAAAAAACAGGATCTCAACATATACCCTATATTATTTTATTCAGAAATATTTAAACCATTTACACTTTTGTTTTGTGGTTCAAAAATTATTAATAATTTTAATTAATTATGATGTTCTATTAAATACTAATCTTTCTGTTATTTTTATGTGAACAAAAAAATAATTGTTTGTTAGTTAATTGGTAAACACTTTTAAGTTAGAACAAAATTTTAAAATCGAGATTTCATTTATTTATATTCAATATAATTTGTTGAAATTTGGTACATTTCTAATGAATCACTGCAATGCAATATGACACTAGAATATTTTAGGCAGATTACTTAATTTCTTAATTCCAAAGAATTGGATAGATAAAATTACAAATACTTTGATATCAAATTTAAAATACATCCATTACCTTCAATAAGTTTTCAATAATGTGGGTGAGAGGATGATATATATATATTTTATTTTGATAGTTGATTTTTTAAAAACATTTTTCAAATAAACAAATTATTCTGTAATGATGTTACTTTCAAATATTAAACAGATTCATACATTTTCAATGATGCATGCAAGTAAATGATATATATTATAACCTAGCGAATAGAAGAAAAAGAAAGATGATAATAGTATATCTCAACGCTTACCTGATATAAAATGATATCCAAATCATCAAGATATATTACCCGAAAATAATAATAATAAACATTATGGGCTAAGCTCAGAGGTATTACCAAATGGTATGTGCTAAATATTATAAATATAACATGAAACATTTAATACATTTTAAGAGGAGAACTATCATACTCACTCTTACAAATTACAGGGATGCTCTTAATATTGAAAGCATACATCATAGAATGGTTAGGTTATATTAAATTCTCTTTCACAAGACCCCTGTCCCACTACAACACATCTAATAACTACGATCAGCATCTCATTGTTATAATCAGATCCACATTTCAAATCTTTAGATAAAGAATAATAGATTTCTTATATTTTATGCCATTTTGTTTATTAAAATGATTTCATTTGCAAAACAATTCCTTCAGCATTCAATTATATTATATTGAAATTTCAGGGTTCTTTAATTAAATATTTATAATATTAAAAATTTACTCTTTTCTTTCAT
This sequence comes from Epiperipatus broadwayi, assembly GCA_028023455.1. Classification (NCBI taxonomy): domain Eukaryota; kingdom Metazoa; phylum Onychophora; class Udeonychophora; order Euonychophora; family Peripatidae; genus Epiperipatus; species Epiperipatus broadwayi. The sequence goes on along the minus strand of JAQFVV010012519.1, from coordinate 3,621,122 downwards.
TTAAGAATTATTAGGCAATGAATGAAATCCTAGAAGAAATATGAGGGGACATGACCCATAAGATGTCTACCTAACTGACAATAATAATAAATTTTAAAGAAAATATTTTAATTAAAATAAAATAAAACAGGCAAAATTCTCCATACAGTAGTACCACACTCAGTGCCAACCAGAGTAATCAATGGATGCCAGAAAGCTTGTGCATAAAATCCCCATCTAGTGCCTACTCATTCAATATCCCGACTAGTTTCTGGCTTGTGGCCTTTGTCAGTGAGGAACCTTGGACCTGAGAGCATTGCACCTAGATCTTAGGATCTAATGCAATCCTCCAACAGCTACCTTTTATCTCTACTTGACTGCAAAACTACGAGAATAAAATTGAAAACACAATAATATTTTCAATCTAAGCTCAATAGCTTAAATAGTCATATGGGTTTGAACTCAGTTCAGTACCCATACATTTTAGTGTCATTGGCTCTTTAACAACCATAGCCACCACTATCCTATTAGGCAGGATTGGTGTTAAGAAATGGTAATCATGTGATGTAAAATAAAATACATGAAAAACTCTTAATTTGGAATAAAAGAAAAATACCATAATGAGTGGATAAAACTTTATGAATTTAAGATAAATAATTTAAGCATTTAAATTTATGATGTATAATCTACTGTATTCTTAGGAGTAAAGTAAATAATAATTTATCACTAAAGCAGTCTTCTTTTAATAAATGCAATTGGTTAAAGTGATCATTTAAATTTTAAAAAATGAATAATCTATCTATTAGATTTGAAAAAAATGATTACAATATTCAATTTTATGTTCTTATACTCTTAACTATATAATAGATTATATAATGTTAAGATTTCTGGATAATATATGTTAATGATGATATAAGTACTATAAAACATACGTAACAAATAAAAACATTTATTTTGACAAAAAAGACAATTAAATAAATAACAATCTTGGAAATCTACAGTATTTCAAAATATATTATTTAGACACTATGATATACAATTCATTGCAGAGGAGAAATACATTTTAAAGTTTACAAATAAGAATAAACTGTAATACCAATAAGCCAATAAGCTAATGCACATGTGCTTTGTAGATGTCACTATATAAATGAATACTCCCACTTTTTCAAACACAAGATAATGTCTTTGGGAAAAGATAGAATGAATCCATCTATCTTTTCGACCCAAACGTATATGTATGGGCAAATCTTAAGTGTTTGAAAATGAGAGCGTGAAGTTGTTAATTGATCACTTTAAATTACTTTTTATTTACAGATTAAAAGATGTCTTCATAAGATTGATAGCCTCATATTCATTAAAAAAACGAATAAAGGACACTGATGCTAAAACTTTTTGAATCTGAGGTTATCAATCTTATGAAGACATCTTTTGATATTAAGGGAAGTAGTGTTTGAAATGAATTATGGGAAGATTTGTTTGTTTGTATATATTTGTTCCTTTACTTTGATTTTCACTTGAGAAGGTCTATTTGTAGTAGATGAAATCATGGTTGTGTAAGGATTTTGGTAAAAATTTTGGATAGTATCTAGTATTGTATTGTTTTATGGTTTTGCATTATATATATATATAATGACATGAAAGTCTATCAAATGTTCATCCAATTTTATTAAGTTGTAAATAAAGAAAACTATAGTGAATCATTTGTTTATGTAGTGTTTAATTTAGTTAATATTAAAATAATTAAGGTAATTATAAAGGATATTAAGTGTATAGGTTCAAACCCAGAATGAATGTAAGAATGAATATAAATATAAATGAAATATTTTTTAAAAAAAGGTAAATTAATATATATATGCATCTTAATTTTAAAAATATTTCATTTGAATTAAAATAAAAATAAAAATGATTATTGTATTGAATAATAAACTTTATTTTCATTATATAAAAGAAAGAGAACCTCACGAGCAGATTTTTTATAAAACAAAAGAAAATGTTGTTGTTTAATAACCAGATAGAAATTCTTTATTTTGGTCACATCATTATTTTTATATCTGATAACTTAATGCTTTATCAATATGTTGACAAAATAATAATGATATTGGGATAATTTTCAAAAAACGGAGAACATGGATGTCCTCTTGATTAATATCTGCAAAGACATAAATAGAATGAATGATAATCAAAAGAAAAAAAAATTTCTTTAACATGTTATTACTATACTAAATGAAATCATCTTTATTATAATATATATGTGAAAAGAAAAAAAATCTAATGAAGTTAAAATAGCTCGAAACTATCTAAGAATAATATACATGGAAATATCATCATTAACTTTGTTGGAATTCTACATAAAAGAAAAAAGAACTGTAGCTGAAAGAATGCCTAAAGATGTTGGCTGGATTGACAAATGCTGGTATAAGAAAGTGAACTTTTGAAAATTATCGTTAAACCGTTTATTTTCAATTATAATATAAATAGAAAAAAAGATATATATATCTATTAGAAATGCTTTCTCTTTTAAAATTTAAAATAATAGTTTGTTTTATGTATTAATATTATTCAATGTGAAGTTAAGATTTAGGTCAAGTAATTTAATATTTCCTATAAATAAATTTAATCAAGTAATCTAAAGAATACATATTTAATAATCGAAATTTTTTTTTGAACATATATAATTGATCTTATAGAGAAGCTTTACTTGATCTAGAGATGTATAATTTTAAAAAAAGGTACTTTCATTTAATTTCAAACATTATGGGATATTTATGTTCGAATGTTAGTGTGAAAGATGGTATGTTACTAACAACTGGTTTATATGATTGTAGAGATATAGAATGTCATTTAAAAAAATGCAATAGAAATTTTAGAGATTGTAATAGAGTCACAGTAGATTGTAATACTTAGTGGATTTTGAATTTTACGATTGTTAATATAATTTTTCTTTATGATATGCCATTAATAAATGTGTACATAAATATCAATAAGCACATCATTTGATTCTCTTTCATGAGGTACTGATTCATCTATTCCTCAATTTACATATCTATTACATTACAGATATCTAGTTCTTGAAATATATATTTATTGATTTACAGATTCATTGGTGTCTTATACATGCATGAATCTCTAGTAACTCTGATTTATATAAATTTACTTGCAGGCAAGATATCATAATAAAGTTACAGTCTTATATATTGGATTTGCATTATTAAAAGCAGTTGGTTGAGATAGCTTATAGATTTAGGTACAAATACACAGAATTAAATTTGATCTTATTTTTTATCATTATCGGTTATATTTTTGGCTAATGCAATGTGTCGCATAGTTATATCACATTTTTGGCTGTTTAATTTGAGGTATGAATAAAATCATTTACCTGAGATTAACAGTTACAATATATATATATGTTGAAGCAGTCGATGTCTAATCATCATCGAGCTTCATGCTTCACCATCTACACTAACCTCCTGCGGGTCTGCAATTCAGACCTCACCGCAAATACATGCTATTCACCCACACACTGTATGTATAATTATCCAAAAAAATTAATAAATTAAAAAAATATTTAGCAAAGTAAAACAGTAGTATGAGTGATGCATGTATATATATATATGAACGAAGCAATAATTTTATTATTTATTGCTGAAAAGTACATTTTCTTTTATAAGTGTAAATATCTTTTATATATGTGTGTATTTAAAGCGTTGGAATGTAAAAACAACGTAAGATGGGGAAGGCTTGAAATACTGAAATTATCTTTATCGATAATCAGATTGTTTTCATTAATTGAATTTATAAGTCTTAATTAGAATAGTAAGCAACTCTTTTATTAGTTGTTTTCAAATCTCTAAAAATAGCTAAAATGGTATTTCCAGCCTTATCTGTTTTATTTTGTTAATTAGATATTTTACTAATCAAACGTTTTTTTTAATTAAGAGATAGCCGTGGGCAACTGAGATTGCATTCTTGGCGGGATTAATGTGTATAAAAAGGCCCATAGAACAAAACAGTTGAGTTTAGTTGAGTTTTTAGTCAGGTGAGTTTTAGTTGAGTGTAGTTACTTTCAGTAAAATAAATGTTAAGAAGCCAACACAAGTTCTGCGCTATGAAGTTTGAGTAGTGGAATCTTTCACCTTTCTCTTCTTCTCTCAGAGAATTGTCTAGCCTGATGCCGTCAAGTTCCATTCATCTGACCGGCCGTACAAGATGACTCCTGACTGCTTACACTGCATCTGCTTGCTTGCTGAGGTAACTTCCTGTAATATAGAGCTGCCTTAATATGTAAATTCACGTTGTAATTTCTAATAAGATGTAGTTAAACCTTTGTATTTTAATTCGCATGTTAATTTATAAGTTTCTGCTAATTCTGCTCTTAAACTCTCTCTCTGTAATCCCTTACTAGTAGTATGTATTTTCACTTATCTTTCATGCTTAATTTATGTTAAATAGCTTTGTGCGGCTCCATTTATATTTAACTTATTTGCCAATAACCAACCTTGCGAATTTTAAAAGGGGAGGAAATAATTGTTTAATTTGGAAAGAAGCGGGAGCTTCATTTAAAATCTATTGATAAAGTTTTGTTTATTTAAAATTGAAATCATTCGCTAGGTTGGGTTTATATTTAAATCTGTATTCACGTTATTTTTAATATTTTATTGTGGATGCATATTTTACTTTCTTACTTAAATTTGTCTTTAAATTTCCATTTTAAAAGATCGTGAACCTTGATTAATATAATTAGTCCATTCTTTTCTGTTGTTGCCTAAAGGGCTAAGGTAATCCGTAATACGTATATGGGAATCGAAATTAAATACAAATTTCGTTAGTTTAATTTCATAGTTAAAAGAGTTATTCTCCGTTATAATTTTCTGAATGATTCTTTATTCAAATACATCACTGTGCAGGAGTCAAACCATTTACAGGCTTTTGAATAAAGTATATTAAGTTATTGTACATGTACAACGCTGCTGGCATATCTTTCCTTTCTCTTATGGTGCTCCACATATATATTTCTTTATTGCTTTGGTTCTCAAAATCGTTCGTAATCAGGGACACTACTCCCTGTGGAACGCGAGGTATATAGGGTCTTGATTGTGCTCTGGCTGTCAAGCCAAACCTCTCCATCCGATACCATCCCGTCAAAACGGCGGATGTATCACCCCCATTCATCCTCAAGAATTCAAAGTACCATAAGATCTGTCTTTCTTTTATGACATGCTAGCATCGTTATTGTTTTAGTTAATGGATTTGTGCCTGTTTGACCTTTCGTTAGGTGTTGGAAATCATGACTCATTCATAAAATGCGCCAACATGCTAATTAGTCAGTATGTTGATTTTAAATCTGCTTTCTTTAAAATGTTTATCGATTCCCATAGACGTAAACCAATTTATATTAATATTTGTATCATGGATTCTTGTAAATGAAGTGCATTGTTTGTTTCTTATGTAAATTTTCCAAAGACATCTTTTCCAAACAATGCCAATAAAATATATATAAATATTACTAAGATAAATAAATGATTAAAAGTGTATATATTTTGCCTGTTTATCAAATCAGTTAATACTAAACCTGTCACGATCTTTTATATTTATTTTAGGCATCCACAACCTTCTGTTAGTAAAATTTATTGAATTGGCATATTAACTCCGCACAATTTAAAATACACTTCATAAAATTATATTCATGAAATAATTAATAGAGAGGATTTTATAAAAATAAATCCCCAAGTTTGTAAGTGTATAATGATACTCCAAGCATGAAACCATTTTGTAACATATATATGCGTTTTCTATATTTATTAAATATATATATTTCATGTAAATCCTGGTTTGTTTTTGAATTATTTCTAATTAGTATTTAGAATGATTTTCTTTAGCTAATAACTTAGCATTAATAAATCTAACTTTAATAAATGTAATTCCTGGGCTACTCTGATCTCGATCATCATCATCAGTCTGATCTTATGCTTTACCGCTTTGCTTCTGGGCCCGGAATTAAAATAATTGTACTATATCATCAGGATTGTTGTTCATTGGGTCAGAGATTCGAAGAATAGGCAAATAGGTTAGAATTCAGGATTGCTCCAGACCTGTGTATCTTGAGCATGATCAGATTCAAGGTATTTTTGCTTAGGATTTGAATCTTGTTAAGTGAGCATACTGTTTTGCCCGGTACAATATATATATATGGAATATGATTAAATCTCATATATGTATAATATATTCATTACTTGAAAATAAATAAGGTAAAATAAAATCTTATTATTATGTATATATGTTTATCTGCATAAAACAAAATAATTGATCATTTAATGTGTAGAAATTATTACTCACATTTATCAGATTAGAGTTGAAAATAATTATAAAAAATCTGGATTGAATGAGTACTCAATCATATTATCTAATTTTTAAATCAAGATCCAATTCTAATAAGTTTATGTATATAAATACACATACGTCTACAATATATTTTACATATATCATATATTAACTTAAAAAAACAAAATTACCTTCACCAGGTGGGGTAATGTAGGTTCTTCGAGGATTTGAAAGAACAATGCCATCCTTAATTATTCCAACACCAACTTTATTAGCAGAACCCTCAAAACCTATAGCAATAGTCATATTCTATTTTTAAAAAAAAAAGACAGTTTACTTATTGAAATGTAATTTTAATAAATAATTGTTCAAAAAAAAAAAATCTAAAAAAATAGTAAAATTAGTTTCATACTTAATCATAGTTTGGACTATATGAAAAAAAATCAGTGCAGATCTTCTTGTCTAATTATTATTTAAAATCCTTATTGATTCATCCATTTTTCGCAATTTCTGGATTCAACTATTGTACTGAGTTTTAACATTGGATGAAATAGAATTTGTGGATAAAACATGCTATTAATATTTTTCACAGAATGATTATATAATATTATAAAAGCAAAATGTATAAGTAAAACTATTGTATTTGTCAAGCGTTGTTAGCCGAGAGGTCATCGCAGATGCCTTGCAAGCAAGTAGTTGGTTGCAGACGGTTGTGGGTTCACGTCCCAGCTGATGCTATGACATATGAAAAAAAAAAAAACCTATTGTATTATGATAAAATTAAAAATATTTGACAATTTTACAAAAAAAAAAAATTATCATTTACATTATCAATAATAAAAAAAAGGATTAAATTAAGAAAAAATAAAATTATCCAAAAACAGATCAACAAAATTTTTGGTCTTACTGGTAAATCACTTTTTATTGTCTCATTCATTTAATTGCTGTATACTTTCTCATTTCTAGATTGCAACCTTAAATGAATTACATTATTAATTATTTAAGATTTGGGAATTCTATTATCAGATTTTTAATGGTATGGATGGCTGAAGAGTTGGAGGTTGGAGTAGGTTGAAGCCTGTCCATTAATGTGTAAGGATTTGCTATCTTAATATAAATTGAGCACTGATTATATATATATATGTATGGGAGATGGTAATCTGGAACAACTGATGAGTGCTGGTTTAGCACAAAATACAGATATTGGTGATTATTTATCTTTTCTGCATGTGTGTGGTTATATGTATCAGTAATATAAGATAGTGTGTATAGTGAAAGGGCTTGAAAGTCTGAGTTCAAATCCCCTATAGTATTAATTATTAAAATGATCTAAAATCAGTAAAGTATTCAAATATTAATGCCCTGTATATACAATTTCCATAAATGAGGTTTCAATTATTAGCAATTCAGAAAAATATTTAATATGAAAATCAAAAAAAAAAATTTTAATTTTTTAGTGCAAACAATGGCTATTTCAAATGCAAAACATCACAAGCAAACAGATTGTGATGTTTTACTTGCTGAATACTTATTTTTTTATAATTTAGTCCACCATTTTTTTATTGATAATGTAAGCTTATAATTTATTTTTTTGTAAAATTATCAAATATTTCTAACTTAATCACAAGAATGTAATTCTACTTTTTCATTTTGTTTTTGTAATCTTGTATACTATCCAATCACTATGCAAAAAACATCTTTTTTTAAAGCATCCCACATTTTGATAAAGCTTTTGCATATATATATATTTCTATATACTGCCTAAATTTATTTTATTAATAATAATGATCTTAATTTTATGAAGATACAAAAAATTTAAAATATAGTACTTAAAACAATAAATAAAAACAATAACTTTTATCAAACTTGTACCCTTTGTGAGCTCTATTTCTATTTTAAAAATCTAAAAACTAATTCTGAATCCAATATAAATAAAAAAAATTTTCCTCTTCACTAATTTCAATTAAATTAATTATAGCATTAATCATAAATTAAATACAACTATTGAAATAAAATAATAATAACAGCCAGCTCACCATACATTAAGCACATGAATTTATAAGTATTTACTGAATTTTTTTTTCTTAAGTTTTATTTTTAAATGAGTATATATGTAGCATATATAAATATACAATGTAAATATAAATACTTTTATCATCATCAACCATTATCAATCCACTGCAGGTTGAAGGTCTCTCCAAGTTCAATCCATCTTCTCCGATATTTAGCTTCTCTTCCCCTTATCACCCCTGCATATTTTCTTATTTCATCCATCCATCTCACATGTGGTCTCTTTCTGGGTCTTTTACAATCTCTTGGCATTCAGTTTAAAATTTCAATTATCCATCTATTATCATCTCTTCTAGCAATATGTCCAGTCCAACTCCAGTCTTTTAATTTTTTCAATGAGGTCAGTAACACCTGTTTGTTCTTTTACCCATACATTGCGTTTTCGATCTCTTCTTGTTACTCCCAACATAATTTTATACACACATATATTTGTATTTAAAACACATATTTTATGTAAGTTATTATCACCTACCAATTTTAGTATCAAGATAAGTCTTCTATAGAATCAATGTCTGATGGAAGAGACTACTGTACAAAAACAAAAACTTATATTGCATTTGTCATATTCTGAAAAAAAATTTAAAAAAAAAAATATTTCATTCAATAAATCTTGAGGATTTTTCATTCACAATATCTAGAATTTAATATATACTGTAAATAAATAAAAAAATCTGTATTTAGCATTACCAGATCTAAGCAAAATTCCATAAACAATTCTTTTGATTAAATGAAATGTATTTATGACTAACTTAATATAAAAACTGTCACAAGTTACCCATAAATTACATACAAATTGATCAAATCTCTAGTGCCTATTAACTTTTAAAATACTTTGAATGACTTTTTATGCAGAGAATTTTCCAACCTTACTATTATCCTCCTTATAATATATAAATAATGGAATGATCAGTTGTTCAGGAAGTCAAATGATGCTTAAGCACTAAAGTGATAGGAAGAACAAAACAGTTTCATTAAACTAATCAGACTATGGTTTATTTTTATTTTCCTCATTTAGAAATGAATCCAAGATTCATAAATTTATAAGTCTGACCCTATCACCAATGTGCTAAACCACAGACAGTACTTTAAATAATCGCTAGGAAATTAATAAATTTGAGCACCAGAAGTGGTCAGAGTTGGAACTGTGATTCATAGATCCTGAGGTTCAGATTTCAACACTCTACAACTATACTAAACCATGAGGCACAGATGGCATTTTTATAACACTTTAGTGTTAATAAATATTAGTAAAATTTCATAATTAGATTTGTTTTCTTAGATTCTCCGCTTAAAAATAGATATACAACAAACAGGAGAAATCAGTTATTTGTGAGATCTGATTTTTTTAAATATATTCTAGTAAGTGATCTGATTTATTATGAGAGCCATACGATTCCATGAGTCAAAATTAGAAAAAAAATGTGAAGTTATAATATTAATTAAATATTAATAAATATTCCATTTTGATCCCAAAATATCATTTTGTCATTTCTTGCATTTGCATTTCTATTCTACAAAATACTACTTCTGGCTCAAACTAAGGTAAAAAGTTAATAGAATTTCTTAACTAAAAAAATTTTATAATTTAAAATAATCAAAATTTAGAAGAAAAAAATTATGCAATAAAAATAAATTTGGATAAATTGCTGCTATTTCCAATAATTATTTACAAATTTGTATAATTCATCAAAATAGTAACTGACCATAACTCTTAGAAAAAAATTAATTTTACTTTTTAAAATGTGAATCCAAATTGTTAAATTATTAATTATAAAACAAATATCATAACAATATGACCAAATGTGAAATGAATGGATAAAAAAAGAAAGTTGCTGGTGTGATGTGGAGAAGAGAGTCTAGAGGTCACAGAAATTGGATAACTTGAAGAGATCTTCATTTACACTGGATAGAAATGGTTAAAAATAATGATGATAATCATAACAGTAATGAGACAGTACGCTAACTTAGAACTTTTTTTTTTGATACCATAATAAAGATATTAATAGTTCAAATATTATTAAAACAGGCAAAACTCTCCATACAGCAGTGGCATTCAGTGCAAGCCAGAGTAATCAATGGATGCCAGAAGGCTTGTGCGTAACATCTCCATCTAGTGCCTACTCATTCAATATCCCCAGACTAGTTTCTGGCTTGTGACCTTCATCAGTGAGGAGCCTTGGATCTGAGAGCAATACTGTATGGAGAGTTTTGCCTATTTTAATAACAGTTATAAGCAAGCATAGGAAATGGTGATCATGTGATGTTTATTAGTTCAAATGTTCTGTGTCATTTAGTAGTGCTTGAGTGGTTGTCTCAAATTCAAAATCCATAAATTGTGGCAATAACTCTGTCACTTCTGGTGCTAAAATTTATAAATCCTGAATAATAAATTTTTGATTTTTTTTTTAACACTTCAATTTTTGCATATATGTAGAAGTAAATATTATATTTAATAAAAAATGATAAAAGGGTGTATTTTAATTTTACTTTGTAAGCAAAAATAATTTCTAAAATTCTTAAATCAAATATTTTAGGTTTTTTAAATCATAAACATCACATGATCACAATTTCTAAATCATATAACATCATCATCATAAAAATATTTGAAATCAAAAAAGTTTTTTGACAATAACTTCAATGAAATTAAATAATCTTTATACAATAGCAAATAATCCTAAAAAAAAAAAAAAAATTCCATTTGCTTCTAATAAAATATCAAAATATAAAACGAATATCTGATGAACTTTATTTCCCTATTATTAGCAGAATTTTTATTTTTGACAAAGCCCAAAAAAATGAAGAAAATACACGGCTTATGTAGCAAAGAAACTTAACATTATAAATTAATTTTCTACTTTGTATCTGAGCTGTCTGTTCATTTCAATATATTATTAAAATTTCCCAAATATCCAAAGGAATTTTTTTTTTATTGTTCAAAATTCCAACTAGTGAAAGAAAATTATGGGTGTTGGATCTAACATCCAATTTAATTTTTCATGTTTTGATTGTATAAATTAAATAAAGTTAAACATTTATACAATATCTAAAAAATTTTTAATTATTTATTTGAAGATATCACTTGCATTTTTAAATAAAGTAAAGAAAGATAAGAGGTTATCCCTGTCTGACAGAGAAAAATATTAATAGTCACATGATACTTAATTTGATATAAAATTCCAAATTATTATTAACTTCAATCAGTTTGACGTGTTTTAATCTATTAGAATCACTGGCCACATTTCTTTACTATGCAATATTCTTCTACACTGCAAAATTTGAATAATACCTAAATGCTACCTGGCAGTCAAACTAAAAACAAAAATGTTATTTTTATATGAATGTGTTATGATAGTATTTAAAAACATAGAAAAAGATTTCATCAAGTAAATATGCTCATATTTTAATAGAAACAAACTAGTTATGATTGATCATATGTAGTATAGTTATTCAATTTACTTTATTTATACATGATTGTCATATGTTATATAATGAGCATGAAAATAGCTCTTAACAAACTTTTCAGAATATCCCCAACCTCAGATCGGTTTCTGCTACTGGCTTCCTCAATGAGGTGCTAGGATATTCAAGCATTAGATTTAAAATACCAGATCAAGCTCAATACTTCATCTAATGGGTAACTATTAAGTAGAAAATCTGAAATTTTCAGACATTCATATGTCTTCCAATCCAGCTATTTAACTTAAATAGCCATATGGGACTGAACAACGTTCAGAAACATCGTATATTAATAGCTTTAGCAATATAAAATCGCCAAAGCCTTAATAGCAAAAAATAAAACATTTGTAATATAAACTTGTTAAATTAGGTCATGTGATATGTGACTATTTCTTTATAACATGATTGTCATAATATACAACTTAATATGATTAATTTATATGATATTCTATTACATAATTACATAGTCATTCTTTTTATGCTTATTAATAATCATACTCCTTTTCTTATACTTTTATTAATATGCATGACTTTTTATTATTATTATTTCTTAGAGTTTTAACTGTCTAGTAGTATTCTTCAAAATTCAGCTGTCCTTTTTTTACGTACTTAAAAGAGTGATTGAAATTCTGAAGACTGCTAAAAGAAGTCGAAGTGTAAAAATAATAAAAGACATTGCATATAATTAGAAAAATGCAAAAAGAAAAATTATATGTTAATAATTCCTACATCTGCATAAATTTGAGTCTAATTTAAAAAAATATGGCCAAAAAATAGAAAAAAATCCTATTTTTTTCTCTTAATTTATTTTTTGTAGATGTATTAACATTTTCATTATCATTAGTCTAAAATTAGTGAATACGTTCAATCATTAATAAATATGTTGAATTTCAAGAAACTTTGTAATATATATATATTAAAATGTCATTTAAATAAATATTCAATAACATCAAAAATGCTAATACCAGTTGGTAATATAATTTTACATGTATCTTTGAATCTACAGATGACATACAAATTTTTAAACACCTATTCAAATAATTTTTTTTTTTACATTTTATATCAAAATAAAATTAACACTAACTTCTATTTCTCATATACTGTATTCCATAAAATTGTGTCTATATTTTTTTTTAGAATTCCTAAATCTCAAACTTTTTAAATGTAATTTTCAAATCCATAGAATAATTTTAATAGTTAATTTTCACAATCCAAATAATGAGATAAGTTCATTTTAGGACTGCATTATTAATCTGCTCTGTGAAAAATTTATGCTTCCTAAGCAACTGAAGCTGATAAAAAAAAAAAAAAATGGCCACATATAAATTTTCATTACGATTCTCAATTTAACAGACAACTTAATGTTGACAAATAAAAAAAGTATTCAAAAACAGACATTTTATAAAAACAAAAATAGTACATAAAATTAAAACTTTTATATATACACTCACTTAACTCCAATAAGTTAATCAAATCCCAGAAAGCAAAATAAAAACAAAACAGAAAAACATATGATACCATTCTAATTCACCTAAAGCAAGATTAAAAATGTACGTATATAATGAAAATGAAGTAAATGATAAAACATCAAGTAAACCATCAGGCAAAAGCTTCTTCAACTATTCCTCCTGTATTCACTAGTTTTTTAAAGTATCATATGGTAATGGCTTTTAAGGATTTCCCAACTATTTTGACAATGAATAGCAAATGGATTGTCTATGGGAATACCTGAAAAAAAAATTCAGGTCCTGTTTGAAATCTGAAAAAATTTCCTAGTTTTACTTAACTTAGATTTGAATATCAGATCAAAGCATTATAAATAGATGCATTGATCATTAAATCTATATACACATATAACTTCTACACAATACCATATGACTCATGTAGTATCCAACATCAAAGAATTTCATTTTTAAAAAAGTCTATTATTAATAATTATTCCTAGATATTTATACGCATTTTATTAAGTGTGTCATTTCTTCTAGAAAATTATATAATTTTATATTTTCAAACATGAAAAAATATTTAAATAAATTATTTTTCAGAATCATAAAAAATGAAGATAATTTTTTCCTACTTGAAAAATAAATTTTTAATACATTTTATTAAGTAATTCTCATAAAATCTAAAATATTCAGAAATCAATATACATAAAATACAAATATCTTGTTAAGACAGCATTTATTCTAGTATCATCTATTGGAAACTTGAGTACTCAGTATTATTATTGATTCCATCCCTTGACTATTTTGTGGGTTTGGTCTTTAGCAATTAATACCAGCTTTGAATTCCAAGTTCTCATTAATAAAAAAAGCCAGAAATTGATCTAAGAAATAATAAATAGCCCTACACTTGCCATCTGGAAATCATTGATTACTCAAACTTACAATAAATGACATTAGAGAAATAGAAAAACATGTAATTTATTCAACAAGCATCATTTTCCAATGAAAGCAGATCTATATTTCAAAGTTCTTTTGTTTCTCCCTGATATGTGTGTATGCTGAAATGCTCATACATATATAGATACTAATGAAAATAAGTTTAAATAAATTAAAGAATTTTAAGACTGATTCTTTTAAAATAGGAAATATACTTTTAAGATTAGAAAAAAGATAATTTTCTAAATGTAAAAAGTTTAATTGATGAGAGTGGAATTCAGTATGATAATGAGATATAAAACAATTAAAGGAATTCGAGTTAGATTTCCTTCATGAAATAAACTATAAGTTTAAAAATAACTCATGAATAGAGAAATAATGATTTAAATTCTTGTAACCAGCACGGTGCAGTGAAAGAAAGAATCACTTGAGTACTCCCTTAAGATAATTTATTTACATTTTTAAAGATTTTTCTTCCTCCCATCTTCCACAAAACTAATATTTCACAATCTAATTTATAATTTTTTTCATTCTCTTTCAATATTATTATATTTCAAATTTTAATTTTCTAAATTATTTTTTCATTTTCAACCTAATCATTTCAAAAGCTTCCAGTTTTTTTTCTAACTCGCTAAGCCTCAGTTATTTGCAAGCCTTAACTTAATCAAACTTAAATGAATTATCAAAATTGACCTCAACACTAATCTTATCCCAGTACAGCAGTAATAATTCACAGCAGGTCTAATCGTAAAGTGTCAGAACATAACTTTGGCTTTCTACCAGTAGGTAAATTAAGATAAGTAGGCAAAAAATTGCTTTGATCCAGCGATAATATTCTGTTCATCATCAGTAATATTTTTCACTTGTTAAAAAATAATTTATTTTAGCATCTTAATATTTAAAATTACATCATAAATTTTAATGAGATCTTTATAACATTACATTTGCAATATTTAAAAAAAAATACAACTTACAAATTTAATTTAAGCACCTTAATTATTAGCAAATTCGAAATGCATATTATTAACGCGTTGAAAATAAGTAAAATATCACCAAAATATCAGAGTGAAAAAAAATACTATAGGTAGCGCTTTTTTAAGTTAACGCATGCTCAATAAGTAAAAAATCAAGTAAATTTAAAAAATAGTTTACAATATGGAGTCTAAGTCTAGTAAATCTGAATCCAGAAAAAGGAAAAAAGGAGAATTGACTGATATTGTAGACACTATTAAACATTATGACACTTTGTAAGTATACTATATTTAGAGATAATTTTATAGAAATAATATTTTGTAATCAAACTGTTTTACGCGAAAGCAGACGATTGCCTACTTTTATAAATATACGTCTAAATTTACAATGCATTTATGTCATTATTGTTTTTGCACAACAGATTAAAAAATAAAACTTTCTATTTAAATATGCAGATTAATTTGCAATAAATGTGTTTAATTATAATTAATAATCTAATTAAGTATTGATTTTTATTTTTTTTAAGTTGTAATTACAACGTTTCCCAACATCTTTTTAATTTATTATTTTGTGAAAAAAAAAACTAAATCATATAGGAAAATTAAAATATTTTTGGTTGCGCATTTGTTAGAAAATTATGTGTGATATTGTCTCTAAATATCGCTAGATGTTTCGCTTATCTTTTTCTTTTTTAAAAAAAAAAAAGTTATGAAATTTTTTGTTTTGCCATTGTGAAAACATTGACATCTATACGTGTGGAGGGCTTTCAAACTGTAATTAATTGATTAGAAGTTTTATAGTTTTTAATTTCGTATAATTATGAAAATAAGTACAATATTTCTAAAAATTCCAGTACATCGCCTTCAAGAATCTTTCGCATATTTATACTAATAGAAAAATCATGTATCACTGTAATACTAGCCAAAACAACAAAATTTTATTTAAATTCTTCTACAACCATGGTTTCATCTATTAAGAAATAGATCTCAAGTGAAATTCAACTAAATAGACAATATATATATATGTAACAAAAATTCACTTCAGCAACCAACTTCCTTTCACATCAAATGATGGCTTCAGATTCAAAAAATACTATCATCAAAGTTTCATTTATTCTAATATTTCAATTCACCTTTTTTATAAATTTTGAATCTGAGGCTATCAATCTCATGAAGACATCCTTTGATGTAAAAATAAGTTGGTTGTTGAAGTGAATGGTGGGAAGAGTATTTTGTTTTGTATATCCTGTATATATGTTGCATATTTAGTTGAATTTTACTTGATAAGGTCTGTTTGTTAATAGATGGAACCATAGTTGTGTGAGAATTTTATTAAAATTTTGTTACCTTACTAGTATTACAGTGTTATATGCATTTCTATTTGATTTTTAACTGCTAGTATAGCACTAGGCAATATTTAATTTATACTAATATAGCAATTAATCAATCCTTTCTTATAAAATCTTTAATTTTTTGTACAATGCTTTACATTCATCAACATCGACAGTTTCGATTGCCCCTGCAATCTTCTTCAGAACTTTTAAACTTCTTTATCTTTTACGTTTCTGAACTGAAATAGAGCAGAAACGTAAAAGATAAAGAAGTTTAAAAGTTCTGAAGAAGATTGCAGGGGCAATCGAAACTGTCGATGTTGATGAATGTAAAGCATTGTACAAAAAATTAAAGATTTTATAAGAAAGGATTGATTAATTAATTAAGGCAATGCAATAAAGAAACAAATTAAAATTACTAATATAGCAATTTTTTTTCCTTTTTTTTTTTTTTTTGAAAGTTTTTTTTAAGTAAGTTGATAATCTGTTTAACAAATTTAGTTTTTATTTTAAAGAATGTAAATTTATCAAAGTGTATTTCAATGAGAATACAACCTATGGAAGCATATTTCAAAGAAAATATAAGCTAAGGAACATATTCCAGAATGTATTTTGATTTGGATTCAAGCAATTTTAATTTAATACATCTTGGAATTTTAAAATAAATTAAATTGTTTGTACAATAATAATTTTAAATTCATTTGCATCTTTGGGGAATAACTAACTTTTAAAGCGAGTCTTGTTTATTATATGAAAATAATAAATTAAGGAAATAAATGTACACCAATTTTTTCACCTTTAAGAAATAAATAAATAATACTTCTGTATATAATATAACTATAATATAATTGACACGAATTGTTATTTTATATTATATTCACCTTTAAGAATATTACTACAACAGCCAATCACTAATGAGTATAATCATTCCAACTTCAAAAGAGAGAGAAAAAAAGATAGAAAAATAATTATAATACATTGAAAATGAGTTTTATCATGACTTTGTAAAACAAATGTGTACTACAAGTATATCCATGTTATAACATGCTGGTCCATTAAACTGTTCATTTGATACCTTGTGATGCTGCATGCCTTAAATACAAATACTGATGAAATTCATTGATATAAATGTTTTGTACGCCACGTAATCAAAAAAGAGAACTAAAGGTTGTCTATTTTAATATTAATTAATGTTAAGGCTATACCACAAGGAATTCTTGAAAATATTTAATGATCTCGGGGATATTACAGTGAATCATTAGTATAAGATATTTATGGTTAGTTCTTTAACTTTTACAAGTAATATTCCAAGATATTTTGAATACTTGTTAAAATTTTATTGGGCATATTTTTAAATCTTGGATATTTTTTATTTTTTTGTACTTTTAACATTTTTTTTATATAATTTTAGTGTTATTAAATAATATATTATAACATATAATTTTATATGTGATTAGAATAAATTATTATATTTGCAATTGAAACTAGTTGTCGATGCCATCATTTCTTATTTGTTATTTTGTCATCATCATTTTAATCAGAAAACACATTATGTATTTTGATTTCGCACTAATAAATAAATTAATTTTATGGAAGAGTAAAACACTGATTCAAGTATTATTATTTAATGATTCAAATGTTGCCATATATTTAAAGATAAAATTTAATTATGGTATTTGATGTATTTTAGAAGATATTATTATCTCAACATTGGATAATTTATTTTCATAAGAGCATACTCTTTAGTAGATCACATATGATCCATATCAGAGTTTTTTATTATTGTAATATGTAGAATAAATTTTCATAATACTACTTTAATGTCTTAAGAGTCCCAAATACTGTTAAATTTGGTATTTAAATTCTAATTTACTTATTCAGAGATGTAAGAATGAGCTTTACATGGATATCACTACCATTGTCATAGATTCAAATCTTATTGGTAATATTATATTATATCATTATAAGAGAGGATTTATTATCAACAGGATTAATGTTATCAAAATATGAGGTATAATTCTTATCATTATTAATTAAAATACAATAAAATAATTATTTTCCTGTCACCATTATTTGTACAGTAATAAGAAAAAATTATATAAATTATTATTATTTATAATTCTATAATATAATTATTACTTATATTGTAACTGTATTGTCTTTATTGTTATATTCAGGTTATTATTATTAATTAAGGATTGCTCTTCTCTTATTTCTCGATGGTTTGATACCACCAAAATCCCTTTGCTAACCGATTATCTGGTTCTTAATCATTATTTTAGTGATAAATAATTTATCCTGAGAAATTGGTTAAAAGAAATCATAAGAAATTACAGTTAGTAATAATTAAAATTTATATCTCAATATTATTATCATATTATTACTTCCGAATTAGAAAATATTTTATAACAAATTGAGTAAATTTTTATTATTATTATTAGAATCTTATAATGATTCAATGCAATTAAATGTGTACTTTGGTGCATGTTTAATTTTGAAACATATCTACGTCTAACTGCATACAATTTCATGTTTAGTTAAATTTCATTATAACAATGGTTTATTATTATATTTTATTAATTATCATTATTATTTGATGCATCAGATTGAGCTAAGCTTCTTAATATGTGTGATGATAGTATAGTATACACCTTAGTTATTATTCTCAATGTCATCAACATTTGCTTCCAGCATCAGCAGCAGCATTCTTTTGTTCACCCTTTATCCTCTCCTGCAGGTTACATCACTAGTTTATATGGTTTCAATATATAATTCTTTAAGTTTTAATATTAAATATTACTATAGTTTTAATAGTATACTTTTAATATTTTCTATTGTTTTACAATATGTGGTAATTATTAATAATTTATGTAAATGCTAAATTAATTTCAAAGTATGTGTAAAACATATATCTACTTATTTCATTTTAATGTTTGTCTACTCTAGAAATGCCTTTCAGTAATAATAAAAGAAAAAGAAAACGAGCGGTTAAATAGTTTTTTGAATAAAAAAAACAATATTAGTTGAGATTTATGTTTTCTTTCTATTTTTTTTTTAGCCATATGCAGAAATGATTTTAAATAACTTGTTTATACCTATCTGGAATAAAATGCATTATGCTAAAACTCATTAATTTGCTGCCTCGCTATGATTTTTTGATTCTTATGGCATAATTTTGATATACATTTTACATTATCTGAAGTATTCCCATAGTTTAAAAATGGTAAATATTCTGAATTATTAAAGTATATTCGTATATAAGTAATTATTATATTTCAATTTGTTTTTCATCTAAAATATTAGAAACTTTAAAGCATTTACATATTTTTATAAGTTACTGCTTATATTTTTAAAAATCAATTTAATAATTTTTATTTTAGAGAATAATTAAAAAACTGATCCAAAATTACATATTTAAAAAAAAATATTATTTTGTTTTTTATTTTGATTTTTTTAAAAAAAAGTGTATTTTTTTTTAAAAAAAAAAAGAAAAGCTGTATTCACATAAATGTACTAAAAAATAAAAAATAAATTTTCTTAATCTTTCAGAAATACATGCATGAAGCAATCATATTTAGCATTTCTAAAGACTCACTAAAATAAATTTGCAACTAATGTCCACCTAGAATAGATTGTCATTGCTACAATACAACAAGCATGTTTCTTTGGGAATCTGATATGAATTTCTAAGCATGATAGTCTCATGCTTTATTTATGAAAGATGAAGAAAATTATTTTTTACTTTTTAATGTATTTTTTACTTTTTAGTGCACTTATATTTATAAAAGCTTTACTTTAAAAAATTTTTTTATTTTTTATTTTTATGTAATACCAGAAATTATGAATTAAGTAAGTTTACATACAGTTTAATAACAGCAGATGGCAGTATCATAAAGAGTATTGTATCAGAAAGTGAGTTATTGGTTTTTATGCTAGGTTTGGGAAAAGATAAGGGGGATTTAGATATTGAAGGTCATGGAGTTGACAAAGATTATGTTGTGGAAATAGGATGGAGCAGATTATGGGAAAACTTAGGATGGAGAATGGAAAGGAAAGGTAAAGTGGCTAACAGGTTTCTCTGGGCATAGTTGCTGAGAGATTCCTGACTGATAAAGAAGCCACAGTGCATCTCATAAAAAAATGTAACACATAAATTTCACTAATTTTTTTGCTAAAATTGATTGCAAATTATAAAAATAACATGTATGTCATTGGTTATACATATGTATGCAAAATTTCAACTAGATTGGAAACTGAATGAAAATTGAATTACAAAATTCATATATTGATAACAAAAAAACTTAAGAGGAGTTTCTTAAGACTATCTACATGATAATTAGATTAACTTCATTATTATCAAGAGAAGTTAACTTTTTTAAGATTTTAGAAGAAAACATCCTGGATAAATATTGTTGAATGTATACTAAATGGTAATATTAAATTGTTTTATACCTCTTAATAAAGTTTTCATTAACTAATATAGTGTTAACTAAACTTATACAGAATAACGTCACAAAAAATAATTTGCTGATTAAAAAAAAAAAAACTAGACAATAATTTCATTCTTGTTTGATAGTTAATATTGATTGTTAATTAATTGTTTTATAAAATCATTTTATAAGTATATATATTTTTGTTTTAGCTATAACTCTGCTCCTCCCGGACTCATCAAGGTAAATAAATTATTATTTATAATTATTATTGATTTTAAAAAAAAATAGCCTTATTATATATCTTTAAATCACAATAAATTTCTAAAAACTTAAATAATTAATGTGAATATTAAATAATACTAAGAAATATTAATTTTAATTGAATACTTTAAAGATTATTGGTCTACAAAGAAATCATAATAATGAAAGTGTAAGCACTGCATGTAACTGTAAATGATATATAAATGGTTCTATAATTTTCTGCATTTACCTTTAATTAATTAATATTATGCAAACAGTATTGCTTCAAAGGTCATTATGAGTCTTTGATTAAATAAAATCTAATGGGGTTCAAATTTAATTTGTTCAACATGTGTTTGATATAATTACAAATCTTTTATGTGTGCTTTTAAAATTTTTATATATTTTAAGTGACTATCTGAAAAGCAGGTTTTATAATTAAAGAATTTTTTTAGTAAAAGTCATTGGGATCGATAATAATAATAAAATATTTAATGATAACAGTTGCACAATAGGTGAAAAATCATTAGTTTTTCAATTGTGATTTTGTTCTCAATGATAAACTGCTTGGCTGTTTAAGTTATCATATATTTTGTCTTAACATTTAATATTTCATAGGCTTTTTTTTTTTTGACAGTTATTCAAAATTAAAAATTATTAATCTAGTAACAGTAATTATGAAAAAACTATCGCAAACTTATTTCTGGAATTTCAATAGCATTAGTATTTGAAATACCATAATAATAATGATATTATTGTAATATATTAATATTCAGTAATGATAATTAAGAATTTTTATTTATTTTTAGGAGGATAAAGAGCATCCTGAAGATTGTATTCCCGATCTTCCTGAAAATGTAGATGCCAGAAATTTTCTAGCAAATGCACCATCTAAAGGTCTTTGGATGCCTCTAGGAAAAGAAGTGAAAGTTATGAAATGTATGTTGTTGTTTTATATATATATAAGTAAAATAGTTTTTAAATAGCTCATTGCAATTTGAAGACTTCTGCAATAGTTTTCATAGGAATCTGAAAGAGAGGACAGTTTTCATCAGGCTAGTTTTCTGTTGATTAACAAGAATTTTTAGAAATTTTTTAATTCTTCTTATTTAACATTAAAACTAAAAATAACTAGCGATCCAATTTTCAAATATTGGATAGCAGCTGGACTGATTATGGGCTGAATTTCTGGAAGAAAAATATTAAACCTGTTCAGAATGTAAAAAAAAAATTAATTTTTGTTTTATCTGCATTTGAACCTTAAGTTGTGAGCATGACAAGCAGATGTGCTAATCACTATCTCTAGAAATCCTGCTTTTTTTTTTTATATACATATAACATTTTTATATTTATGTAGGGTTTTTTTACAACTATTTTGAAATCGATTAAGTTCTATTAGTAATAATAATAACAAATCACTCAATACCTTATTGATAAAACAAGTACAATGCTTTATTAGCAAATGGTATGGCATTAAATTCTCAGAGACTTGAAATTAAAAGTTGGAAAAAATATAGTTATGCATCCAGCAAACATCTTTAACTCCATTTTGCTACTCAAGGTAGTTTTATCATATAGGATGTAAACTAAGAAATGAAAGTGATTCATTATTTTTAATATTTCTAGTCAGGGGAAAAATAATCAGATTTATATAACTATTCAAGCAGTTTGGCTTGCATTGAAAACCATTTAGATATTTTGAATTTCAGATTCAGCTTGAATTGTAAAATGGAATTAAAGTTAATAGCTAGATTTACTTTCAGCTTTGAATCTGAAACATCATTGATAAAAGCAAAAGCCAATAATTTGTTTATGGATTGAAGTTTAAATGCACTATCATGTGACAATCACAGATTATTTAAGCTTTTTATAGATGGCTGCTATTTTTGTTTTTCATTATTAATTTTTATTTAATATTGTACAAAAAAATATGCCAGATATTCACATTGCTGTAATAATTAGAGATTTACAATTGTTTATTGATACAAATGCAATATTTATTATTCTAAATAATTAAATTTGCATGAAAACTAAAAAATATTGCTAAAAGCATATTTAAAATTTATTTTAGAGCTTTATTAAATTTACTATTTTATATTTTTACAATTAGATGTGACAACTTTTCTGCTTCATGTTAAAAAATGAACAAATCAAGTTGACAACCTCAAGATTATTACTAATTTATTAATCTAGTCTAATCAGAAGCAGATCAACTGCTAATACAAAATAAATTAATTGACTACTAATATTTAAAACTGTTGAAACATCTTCTTAGGGAATTATCCATATAAATCTGATGACAGCAATTAATAATAGTTTAATATATCCATAATTATTATTTATTCAACTTGTTAAATTCAGAAAGATTAAAAACAGTATATATGAAGTAAATGTTTAAGGAAACTTTGATTATAACTCCATCTCACAAGTTATAAGAGATCATTTTTTCAATTATTAGTGCTATGAGACTAAAACATTTATTATTATCTAATTAGCTGAATAATTAATCATCAAAATACAAAAGTCTATTTAGACAACATCAAAGAATTATCTACTTTCCTTAATTTTCTTTAATTAACATTAAAAAATATACATCCTCCAAGTTTTGGCTAATATAATTTATTGCAAATCGTTATAATGTTACCAAAGAAGAGAATAATAAATTACCATGTATCGTAACAAAATATCTTCAAGTCTCATTGAAGTTCTAGCCAATTAAATCTTCAGGCAACTTAAGAGCTACATTCATTCATAGATAATGATTACATTATTGCCAATAGCAATTATGAATGTTTCAATGATGAACCTTAACCCTAATAGAAAATAAGAAAATCCTATTAAAAGAATTAAGAAAGCAAAGATTATATCAGAATTGAATCCAGAAGAGAAAAACCAAGGCCTTCTTCAATCAACTTTAATATCACATTTTTTTCTTTTTTAAATCAATGATTTTATTTCTTTCTTTAATCAGTTTTCCATTTTGTTTGTTTAAAAATAGTGTTTTATTAATTCTGTTGTCACTCCCCAATTTGGCCTGAGATATTTTTGTACATATAGTGTTGTAACTTTTCATAAAGATTCTATTATAACATATCCCAAACCTACATGAGCTTGATAAACACAAAAATAGAAGTCATTTATCTATTAGAAAATGATAAAGACAAATGACATCTTCCCTACTAATGAATACAAAGGCCATATCTATCTATCATAGTTTCAACCATTATTATTCCATTTCAAGATAAAATCTTCCAAATTTGTTTCTATTTCTCTGATTCATAGGTTCTTCATATCACTTCAGAAAATATTCTTATCTTTTCTACCCATATGATCTGTTTGTAGATCTTTTACAATTGTTCAGGGTCAAGTTTAAGACTTCAATTACCCATATATTGAAATCTCTAGTAACATTTCCAACCCAACTTCATTTCAATGTATTTATTCTTTCAGTGATGTCATTTATACCTATTTATTCTCTTGATTGTGTATTACCTATCAGTTCTTTTTTGTTAATCCAACATGTATCTCTCCATATAGTTTCTTTTATTAAGTCTCAAGTTTCAGATTACACAATTAAAAAACTTCAAGCAAAATATTTGTAGTTTAATTCAATGATAAATTTTCACTATAATATTTTAATCTATATTAACAATCTGATCAAGATATTTATAGTTATTAACTTCAAATTTATTACGATCAGTGTTTATTTTCTATTTTTTTTGGAAAGCTGTTGAATATTACTTTAATCCTTTTTAAACCTTCTTTTGATCCTACTTATTTTGCTTTCATTTCATAGCTCCTTCTATATTACCTGAAACTCTCAAACATTATTTGTAAAAACAACCACATCATCTGAAAAATCCAAATATCTTAAGTAATCTGTATTTATTTTGATTTTCTTGGTTTTCCATTTTAATATTCAAAATACTTTTATAAAATAGATTTAAAAAAAATTGGAGAGATAAAATAGCTCGGTTGTATTTTCCTGTCAATATTAATCTTAATATCATTTAATTAATCACTACTATTCTAACAAATAATCATTAGAATTTGACAAATTTTAAGCTATTTTGATAATCCAAAGGTTCATTAATAGTTGAAATAACCTACAAATTCATTGTGAAAAGTGACTGCGCACACTCATTGGCTTTTTAAAAACTTTTCTTAATGCTTCTATATGTTCTATTACACTATAAACATTTTTAATGTGAGCTTGTTCATTTGGTTAATTAAATCCAAAGTTCTCTGTAAATGAGTTATAACATTGTTAGTAAAAAAGGCAAAACTCTCTATACGTATTGCCACTCAGTGCAAACCAGAGTAATCAATGGATGCCAGAAGGCTTGTGCATAAAATCCCCATCTAGTGCCTACTCATCCAATATCACCAGACTAGTTTCTGGCTTGTGGCCTTCATCAGTGAAGAGCCTTGAATCTGAGAGCACTGCACCTAGATCTTAGGATCTAATGCAACCCTCCAGCAGACACCTTTTATCTCTACTTAACTACAAAACTATGAGTTTTAAATTGAAAACACTATAATATTTTCAATCCAAGCTCAGTAGCTTATATAGTCATATAGGTCTAGATCTAAATGCAGTGCTCTCAGATCCAAGGCTCCTCACTGATGAAGGCCACAAGCCAGAAATTAGTCTGGGGATATTGGATGAGTAGGCACTAGATGGGGATTTTATGCCCAAGCCTTCTCGCATCCATTAATTACTCTAGCTTGCTGTGTGTGGCAATACGTATAGTGAGTTTTTGCCTGTTTTAACAACAGTTATAAGCAAGCATAAGAAATGGTGATCATGTGATGTTTATTTCAATATCTCCTTTTTTTTTTATAAGCCATTTTACATGGGATTTAATTTATCATTTTATTTATCCATACAAGATGCTTATATATCTATTTCACCATGCTCATATATATATATGTACATTCAAAATAATAATATTTTAAAACTAAAAGAACTTTAAATAATTTTTAACAATTTGAATACATGCTTGCTATGCTGGATGACCATTATAGTAGTGAAGTCATTTGGTGCATGTAAGAGAAAAATAAAATTATGAAACAAATTTCTTTATATTGAAATATAATATTTCATGGCAGTTGATAGATGAGTGCTAAGAAAAGAAAGGACAGAAAGAATTAAGTAAAGATAGGCATTCATTATAATTGGGGAAATTAGTGAAATTATTTTAGTGAAATTATTTAATTATATATATATTGTAACCAAAACATCTCGAGCCAGCCACGTTGCACGCCAAAAGCTGTAACCAAAACATCTCGAGCCCCACGTTGGGCGCCAAAAGCTGTAACCAAAATATCTCGCGCCAGCCACGTTGCGCCAAAAGCTGTAACCAAAATCCCCGGAGCCGTCCACCCTGATGGCTCACAAAGGTGGTAACCAACCTTCCATCACCCCTCCAACTACCCATCATCATGCCGTACTTGTTGCGGCACTATAAATTGTAACCGTAAATTGTGTAATCTCAACTACGTAACGTAAGTGCACTAGGAATTACAACCTTGGTCACTGATCAACTCTCATTGCACATTATCAGCTATTAAGAGCTGTATCCAAAAGCATATCATACTATTTATTTTATGCACAAAAGACCACAATCAACATCTGGGGCAATTTACTACAGACAAAATTAATGAATTAACCTAACTTTTTATAATTTATTTGATCGCAGCCAGGGTATACCGCGAAGACCTATCATAGTATTATTATAAAACATATTAAACAAATTATAAGTGCAATTTTATCACCCTTAAACCTCAATTTGCGATTTTTATGGTATGCGACCCTATGGCCGACCATGTACAAGATAGCGTAATTTGTGGAACCACATAAAATTATGAAATTTTAAATCATCTATATGATTTCTAAGACAGATGCTAGTCCAGGTAAAGCTTTGCAATTAATAAACATGAATAATTGGGTTCTTTTATAATTTAATATCATTGAGACTCTTATTGTATTGACGAATGAAAATTTAAAAATGTTAGGTAAATATATTTAATCATATCATTATTGAATAAATCTGTTCACAAGTTTAATAATTAATTTGTATTTTATACTAGAATCAACTACGCAAAGCCACAATGATGGAAAAGGTAAATGGGATTTTATTGTACCTTACCAATCATATACTACCAAAGACGAAAAGCATCTTAAGGGTTTCTCAAAAATATTAATAAATTCTTATATCATGTAGACAATAATATGTAATTCAATGTATGCTCTATAATGTATGCTCTATCCAAAGTTTATGATTTCTGATGTTATGAATGACACATAGCAACGGCACAGTAAGTTTAATTATAAATCAACTTTTATTTACAAACTTTATGAACAATAAATAGTTAATTTCAATATTTTAATAAAACATAAATAAACAAATAAAATAATTAAATGATGGTTCAATAGACTTTCTTCAATACATCTCACAGGTACAGTATTTAAAAACCTAATCATACCTTATTTCAATCTAATATAATGAATATTGAGACAATTATTAAATTCAGCATTAACTTATGAAACATTGAACGTCATTTCCAGATTCAATAAATCCCTACTGTATACCTATAATAATATAATAAATAATATGATGTTTGTATGTTTTAGCTATAATGTAATCATTAATTAAAATGAAAATGTAAACTTACACTCCGGTAGATAATAATTAACCAACAGTTAATTATCATGAAGTACTTGAATAGAATGTCCTGCTACCATTTATCAATCTAACCGATAAATTATGCTTACAAATGAAGAAGATGATTTGGCAGATTAACTAAAATACTTTGCCCAACTTATATCTGTGAAGCAAACATATTCCTGTGGATGTATTCATCTACACGTAGGAATTAAATAATACTAACGTTTTGCGTATTTAACACCATCATAAAGTCATACGTATAATCACACAATTCCGCGGATTAACCACCAGCGCAGGAATGTGTGTAAAATACAAAAATGGCAATTAAAATAATCTGCGGATTAACCACCAGCACAGATTAAAGCCTTTAACATACTAAAACAACATTATAATTTACTTCACATTAAAGTGCAAATCATCATCCTCAATTCTTCTGACTATTCAGAATACACTGACACTTTAGCACATGTGGGTTCTTGCTTAACAATATGTCACAATATTCAGGACAACTAATGTACTACTTATCTTGCTTAAAATAAACATGTGTAATATAATATAAATAATATTGGCATGGGAATATAAATCTGGAAAGACTCACAAAATATCTCATAAAGATTGGTATATCTCATGAATTCATTAAGTACTGTTTAAGCTTTCTCCGCGAGCGCTATTCTTTTGAATAAATATTTTATTCAACCTTTATTAAATTAAATCTAACAAATATAACTTATGAACTTCATATGCGAGTTCATATAACGATAAAATTAAATAAATGTATTATTCATTAACATATAACATTTAACGGTGTGTGTGTGTGATAAAACTAAATGTAAAGCATTTTATAGTTCAAATACGTGAATTTTAGCAGATGTGTATCACAAATTGGATTGTATAGCATTTTGTAACTCCTAATGTGATCCGTGGAATCCATGTACAATGTGTAGAATAATAAGTATATGAGGTAATAGCTATAACTGTAGTTAAATTCCATACATGCAATTATATCCATTTGATTAGTTATTAAAGCAATATTAGATTAACGATTTGCGTGGCTCTCCAAACATGAAACAATTTTAAAACAGGATACACAGAATTTAAATGAAAATGTTTTTCATAAAGTTATTAATCCCTACATCTCTCTGTCAAAAGTGTTCCAAGTTTATCCTATCCATGCAAGTATTTATTTATCCATTGCGTTAATCCAGGAATAACTAATTACAGCAATTAATTTATTCATTTTTAAATAGACGATACAATTATAAAAAACTTTGATTAATTATTTGAAAAATGTTTATGATCCAAATGTTAAACAAATTAACTAGCAATTATTACTGGCATTATAAAATTAATTATCAATCAATAATATATTTTATTAGAATTAAAGAACGGAAATATTAAAAGATTTTGACAAATTTAACGCTTTACTTTATTTTAACTTAAACTTTTTTCTTTTTAAAAAACAAATTTTCATTTTAATAAAACTTCTGTAATTAAAACACTGATTCAAATTTTCCAAATTGTAGAATAATAAATATTTCAAAACATACCAAATTCTTGTATTTAATTCTTTCAAACTGGGAAGCTCCGACATTTCAAAAATGCGATATTGGAAAACGCTACGGTGATTTGATTCAGTTGGCCGACCGACTTGAAAAGATCTGTAAATTTAGTGATCCATCTTAATTAGATAACACTAAGTTATTTTATGTTTATAACAAATTTTGTGGTAATTTATTCACTTATTAATGGCTTCAAAATAAGCTCAGCAAATTTACACTATTTGCCTTGACCATTTCTGTTCTTTTTCCCGCCAAAAGACAAACTAACAGACGATATTCTCTAGAAATTCGCGCTCTTTTCTTTTATTACATTGAGACGCATACGTCATTAGTGTATTTATTTTTAATAATTTATTTTAATTGAACAAATGGTTTTATTTTAATTCAATAGAAATAATAATTTAAGATTACTTTAAATAAATAAAAACAAAATATTATTTTTAATAACATTTTACCAAATTTTTATGTGTTGTCAAATTTTTTAAAAAGTTAAACGTTTTGATATCAGTTAGCATATGGAATAAAGCAAATTTAAATTATTAAAATAATATCAGAAAGTAATCTGTTCAAGTGCGAATCAAGCCAACCAAATCACCAAGAGAAGAAAGAGAAATTTTTATATAAGTTACATCAATTAATATATTTTCTACTAAAATATATGGTTACAATATATATATAGATATATTATGTTAAATGCAATAACTCAACATAAATAATGTGGTTAATAATTGAAATAAGTATTAATAAATAATTTGAGCAAAAATTATAATTTCGTAAAGATTTAAATTTTATTTTGTTACATGTCAAATTAAATAAGAATATTTGTGTTTTTATTAAAATTAGAATACAGTTGTAAATATAAATTTTTTTATTATCTAAAGCTAATTATCTTTATGCAGAAATTAGTGAAAACCATATGAAAACTAATAACTTTTTCAATAAATCAAAAAGAAGAAAATGAATCCATCTGTATTTTAGCTTGGATCATACAATTTCTTGAACTTGTTACAATGCAGAGCATGAATTCTATATTGCAACAGGGCAGGTATAATCAAACCCTGTTGTGATAATTAGACAAATACTTATTCGTATACTTAACTCATTATTAAAAAAAATATATATCTTATTACTAACGTATTATTAAAAATATATATTACTTTACTAACAAAATTAATATTTACAGTTTGATGTACAATCAACGGTCATTTGCGTGGTTGTACAGAATTGATTTAGTTATTTTAATTAAAAAGAACTCATAGAAGAGGTATGGGGGGGTTATACACTTGCTCTGATTTTTTTCTCTCTTTTGCCAAACCCAGCTATACACATTGCTATGTATATGTGTGAGTGCGTTTTTGAACCATTAAAAATGAAAAATTCACAAAATAAAAATAAAAAATATTTTGTTTGATAAACTTTTAAATATATACATATTAAGTCAACAAAAGAACTTTAAATATCAAGATGGAAGACTAATTTTGCAGGACAATGGAAGTAATTATTATAAAAATTGTGGAATGTCTAATTCTAATTAAAGATTAATTGGAAAGAAATAGGTGTAAAAAGCTTTTGTGGGGCATTTTAACAAAGGCATACGGAATGTGAATGGAAATATAATTGAAAATAAATGAAAAGAAAGATAAATTTGATAATTAAAAAAAAAAAAAGAATTAAGGATTAGTATAAGTTTGGAGGTAGAAGAAAGCAGACGGTCAACGTGATATACATTTTGATAAAATATGGTCAGGCTGGGGTAGAGGCTTCAACGTGCGGAGGGTCCGAATCCTTTGCCCCCGAATGTATAGCAGCTGCCGATAATGGAAAAGGGACGTCAAGCCCGGAGAATTTGCTTCAATAAGCAACCATATTGAATCGCCAGAAGAGAAAGGAAATAAATGAATAAACAGACTTTAGCCATGGAACCCGAACTTCAAAGAAAAAAAAAAAAAACAAAGTTCGTTCACCGACAAAGGACCGGAGATTCCATTTTCACCAAGAGGATTTGATCAATTCCCTGGGGAAACCAGGTATTTTCTTTCTAATTACATCTATATATGTCATTTTTAGTAAGCTTACTCCATGAATTTGAGAAAACTGTTTATTTGACACAATTGTGAACTTAAAATTTATTTTCTTTGCCCGGAGAGGTCAAACTATTTACTACGGAATTTATTAGTGTATAAATTAGTCCAATTAAATCTTCAGTGCAAAATACACATAATAGCATATTTGGGTGTGTGGGAGTTTTGGCTAAAAGAGAAAGGAGCAAACAAAGTAAAAAAGAAAACTGATATGAATCTTTGATTTAAAAGAGACACTAATTTAACTTAAGTAAATAATATTTTTTTTTTATACATACGTAAATATCATAGCTAATAAATGTATATAAAATGAATGGTTTTTTTGTTTTATTTTTATGTTATGAGTTTTTTTTTTTTAAATAAAAAAAAAAAGAGAGAGTTAGATCTACTGCCGGTAAATTTTACCACCAGCCCTGAGCAGAGCTAGTCCAGGGGCATTTCCATATTGGTATTCCAGTTCTCCCAGCGTAATTCTTATAGAAATATGGGATTGGCGCTTGAGGTCATAAATTGATGCTCATAAATATGCTGGGGCAATAAAATGGAATAATTTAAGAATAAATATTCTTTTAAACCATTACGCATATACGTGTATCGTTATATATACATACACGCAATCGTACAAGACTACATATATGCGTAAAATACATATGGAAAAACGGTAAATCCCGTTATAATGGCGACCCAATGAAAGGACATCGAAGAGAAGTAGGTCAATGAGGGAAAGAAAAATATGAAAGAATTTAGCATGATTTTTTTTTTTTGAGAAAGTAAATAAATGTATACATATTGGTTTTGTCAGATCATTATTGTTTTAGCTAATAACGGAAGTTATATTATATTGGCAGAGTTGGATGTAGTTAATATTGAGTTTTATAAGTAAAAAAAAAACTTTTTAGGCTATATGAAAAATACCAACTGAGTGCAGAAGATAAAAGCGTTTCATAAAGTAATCAGTTTAGGTTAGACTGGTTTTTTTTAAAGAACTTTCAGTTTGTTATGGATTTTTTTTTTGTAAATAACGAACGTAAATGTTTTATTGTTCGCGATTGATTTTAAAAGAAAAAAGTAAACGAGTGTTTTAAGTGGTTAACCTTTATAATTAATCCATTTTAATTTCGTATTTGAAGGCTTTCGAGAGGGGGGTATTGCAACAGGGCAGGTATAATCAAACCCTGTTGCGATAATTAGACAAATACGTATTTGTATATTTAATGCATTATTAAAAAATATATATATCTTATTACTAACGTATTATTAAAAATATATATTACTTTACTAACAAAATTAATATTTACAGTTTGATGTACAATCAACGGTCATTTGCGTGGTTGTACAGAATTGATTGTTATTTTAATTAAAAAGAACTCATAGAAGAGGTATGGGGGGTTATACACTTGCTCTGATTTTTTCTCTCTTTTGCCAAACCCAGCTATACACATCGCTATGTATATGTGTGAGTGCGTGTTTGAATCATTAAAAATGAAAAATTCACAAAATAAAAATAAAAAATATTTGTTTGATAAACTTTTAAATATATACATATTAAGTCAACAAAAGAACTTTAAATATCAAGATGGAAGACTAATTTTGCAGAACAATGGAAGTAATTATTATAAAAATCGTGGAATGTCTAATACTAATTAAAGATTAATTGGAAAGAAATAGGTGTAAAAAGCTTTTGTGGGACATTTTAACAAAGGCATACAGAATGTGAATGGAAATATAATTGAAAATGAATGAAAAGAAAGATAAATTTGATAATTAAAAAAAAAAAAGAATTAAGGATTAATATAAGTTTGGAGATAGAAGAAAGCGGACGGTCAACGTGATATACATTTTGATAAAATATGGTCAGGCTGGGGTAGAGGCTTCAATGTGCGGAGGGTCCGAATCCTTTGCCCCCGAATGTATAGCAGCTGCCGATAATGGAGAAGGGACGTCAAGCCCGGAGAATTCGCCTCAATAAGCAACAATATTGAATCGCCAGAAGAGACAGGAAATAAATGAATAAACAGACTTTAGCCATGGAACCTGAACTTCAAAGAAAAAAAAAAAACAAAGTTCGTTCACCGACAAAGGACCGGAGATTCCATTTTCACCAAGAGGATTCGATCAATTTCCTGGGGAAACCAGGTATTTTCTTTCTAATTACATCTATATATGTCACTTTTAGTAAGCGTACTCCACGAATTTGAGAAAACTGTTTATTTGACACAATTGTGAACTTAAAATTTATTTTCTTTGCCCGGAGAGGTCAAACTATTTACTATGGAATTTATTATTGTATAAATTAGTCCAATTAAATCTTCGGTGCAAAATACATATAATAGCATATTTGTGTGTGTGGGAGTTTTGGCAAAAAGAGAAAGGAGCAAACAAAAAAAAAAAGAAAACTGATATGAATCTTTGATTTAAAAGAGACACTAATTTAACTTAAGTAAATAATATATTTTTTTTATACATACGTAAATATCATAGCTAATAAATGTATATAAAATGAATGGTTTTTTTTTTGTTTTGTTTTTATGTTATGAGTTTTTTTTTTTAAATAAAAAAAAAAAGAGAGTTTGATCTACTGCCGGTAAATTTTACCACCAGCCCTGAGCAGAGCTAGTCCAGGGGCATTTCCATATTGGTATTCCAGTTCTCCCTGCATAATTCTTATAGAAATATGGGATTGGCGCTTGAAGTCATAAATTGATGCTCATAAATATGCTGGGGCAATAAAATGGAATAATTTAAGAATAAATATTTTTTAAACCATTACGCATATACGTGTATCGTTATATATACATACACGCAATCATACAAGACTACATATATGCGTAAAATATATATGGTAAATGGTAAATCCAGTTATAATATATTAACATAATTTAAGGGCAACCATACGCTATTCTGAAATCACCGTAAACAATCAGAACAATATATTTAATAATCCCTGAATACTAAATGAATCAACAATTAATAGATGTAAATATTAATTTCAATAGCTCAAATGTAATGAAACTTAAGAGGAATTTACTGATAAACCTAATACAATGTCAATAAATGAAAAAGTGCAGGTGGGTTCATTCTGTACTTAATTGTTTATTAATGTAATTGTATTAGTTTACATATAGTTTTCTGGGGATTTGCAGTAATTTCCACATAAATTTCATCTACATTTGAGCTATTGAAATTAATATTTGCATCTAAAGCTAATTGAAGTAACAGTATATCTTTTCATGTCAAACAATGCTTCAAAAACGAAAGTCATGACTCCTTACTTATGTTAAATTATTTATTGATAACTGACAAGAAGTGAAATCAAATGCTGCTTATTGCCTGCCTTTCTTCTAAATCAGGGATGGTGAATCTTTTTTTGTTTGTCATAGGCCATTTGGATATTTATAATATCATTCGAACAAAGATCATACAAAATTATTGACTTAAAAATTAGCCTGCTACATTTGATCAAAATTTTATTATTTTACCCCAATCATTAGGAATGGGCAACCTTCAATCTTTTCAACTGGAAGGCCATTTTCAACTTTCTTTTTTTAAACAAGAGCCATAATTTTTTTTGTGATTTAAAAATAAAATAATATCATTAATATTAAAATCATCAAAACATCACTTGATCACCATTTTATATGCTTACAACTGCTATTAATAAGAATACTAAACTCTCCATACAGTAGTGTCATCAAGTGCAAGCTTTTGTAATCAGTGAAATGGAGGAAGGTTTGTGCTTAAAATCCCCATCTAGTGCCTATTCACCCAACATTCCTAGACTAATATGTAAGTTGTGGCGTTCATTAGTGAGGAGTGTTGGATTTGGTAGCACTTACCTAGATCTTAGGTTCTAATGCAACTCTCAAGCAACCACCTTTCACCTATTTGGAAAATTATAAAGCTAGGAGCTCAAGATGAAAACACCATAATGTTTCCAACTCAAACTCATTTGCTTTTATAGTCATTTAGATCTGAACTCAGTTCAGCATATATACATTTTTGTATCTTTGGTTTTTCAAAAAATCACAGTCACCATTATCCTATGGGCAGGATAGGTATAAAACCATCACATGATCACCATTTCATATTCTTACACATTCTGTTAATAAAAATACCAAACTCTTCATACATTAGTGCTCTCAAATCGAAGGTTCCTCACTGATGAAAGCCACAAGCTAAAAACTAGTCGGGATGTTGGATGAGTAGGCACTAGATAGAGATTTTATTCACAAATCTTGCATCCATTGATTACAAAAGCTTGCACTTGATGGCATTACTATATGGAGAGTTTGGTTTTCTTATATTAACATGTGTAAGCGTATAAAATGTTGATCATGTGATGTTTTGATGGTTTTATACCTATCCTACCCATAGGATAATAGTGACTGGTTTTTGAAAAACACTGAAATGTATAGATGCTAAACTGAGTTCAGATCTATATGACTATACAAGAATATGAGCTTGAGTTGGAAACATTATGATGTTTTCATCTTTGACTCATAGCTTTATAGTTAACCAAATGAATAAAAGGTGGCTATTAGAGGATTGCATTAGATCCTAAGATCTAGGTGCAGTCCTCTCAAATTCAAGGCTCCTCACTGATGAAGGCCACAAGCAAGAGACTAATCTGGGGATGTTGGATGAGTAGGCACTAGATAGGGACTTTATGCACAAATCTTCCTGCATCCATTGATTGCAAAAGCTTGCATTTAGTTGCACTACTATATGGAGAATTTGGGATCATTATTATTAATACTGCTTCATATTTAATGACAATATTTTAATTTGCCTTGTAACTATTTTTTGACATATTTATATTCTTGGAATTTCTTTTTATGTTCTAACTGAAACACACAGACTTATTATATACCTGTGTCTATATATGTAATATATAGGGTATATGAGCACAGACTTTCACACAACCCACCACTCTCCACATTATCTCATAACACTGATACACTTGAACACACATATGTTGAAAAGATAAATAATCACCAATATACATATTTCATGCTAAACCAGCCATCATCAGTTGATCCAGATTCCCATCTCTACACATATATGCTATAAGTGCTCAGATATATATTAAGATAGCCAAACCGGCTTCAATCTACTCCACGCTCCAACTCTTCAACCGTCCATCCAATTGAAAATCTGATGATGGAATGCTCAAAGGCCACCCTGAGGCTGAAATTCTTGTCACACCCATGTTGACCTAAGGTCAATCTGATCCCCCATGTACAGGACATAATCCATTTAATACATATACAAGGGATGGGCAGACATCTCTACTTTGTAATAACTGAGGCATCAGATTGACCGTAAGTCAACATGGATGTGACAAGAATCTCGGCCTCAGGGTGGTCTTTGAGCATTATATCATCAGATTTTCAATTGGATGGATGGTTGAAGAGTTGGAGTGTGGAGTAGATTGAAGCCTGTCCATTAAAGTATGAGGTTTGGCTATCTTAATATTTATCTGAGCACTTATAGCATATATGTATAGAGATGGTAATCTGGATCAACTGATGATTGCTGGTTTAGCATGAAATACATATATTGGTGATTTTTTATGTTCTAAGTAGATTAAACCTGCAGCAGCTAGAATACAGTCTTTTATAAACTTCCCTTCAGAAAGTGATTTCTAATTTTCTGCCCTTTTTTTTTTAAAGAAAAAAATATATATCTTACTTTCATAGAATATTCTAACATGTTTGCACTTTTTATATAAAAAAAAAAAGTCACTTGATGAAGCTCTTTTTCTTCAACTTTTCCATTTTAATATTTATTTCTTTACCAATACTCTTGTTGTAATCAGGTTGTTTTGCTAAATTGTGCTTTTTAATATCATATTCTTTGTTAATTGAAATACTTTCCAGTCATATCAGGCATATTGATTTATTATTTTTGTCTATAATATATATGCTATTGGTCTATTTTTTTTGAAATGCACATTTTTCTGTATCAATTTTTCTTATTTTACTTGGTGTTATTCATCCTAATAAAAAAAAGCTAATGGAAAATAATAATAATAAAACAAAATAAAATTTATTTTGTTAGTAAACATTTGTCTGTGAAAATCATTATAAAAACAAACAAAATGCCCTATGATTATGTAGTCAGATAAAACACACGTTACAGATAATTTAATGGAATATTGCATATCTGTTAAAATGAACTAGAATTATTATAAAAGTTCGAGTGAGAAGTAAATATTTTTATTTTGCTTAATTCTTCTTAATTCAATATTTGCTCTATGCATGTTTAAATAGAAGTTTTATATATAGTGTCATTTTATATTTATTTTTAAAAATATCCAAGGTCCAGATTGAAAGCTTTCAAAGGATCCATTTGGCGCACAGACTTGAGTTTTCCCACCTCTTTCCTAAATGAAGTCAAAATTACAATTAAATGCATATTTAAAGTTGAGAATAAATAGAAATAATTTTTTTATATATTAAATGCTTTTATTTACCATGCACCAAAAAGCAAAAAAGTAATTGTTTTTTATCCATAATTGGAGTTTTTATATTTAACTTGAAGTAAAAGCGTGAGAAGTCTAAAAATTAATTAAGTCAATCTCTTGTTATAAAAATAGGGATTGACTTAATTCATTTCTGTCTTTCCCCTCATGCTTTTATTTTAGTAAAGAAACAATTGACTAGTTGGTTCACTAAGATTTGGATCTATGGCTTCTAAACAAGCAGTATTCATATCATTATTATTAATCACTGGCCTCTGTTCTATCTTTTCTGAAATAGTTTGTTTACCCCATTTCTTCTTAAGACTGTCAAATGTATCATTTGTTTCGTATTTTAAATTATTTTGGAGTTACACTACTTTTTCCTCCAAATTCACTATATTGAATTTTTCATCAGTAACCTTGATTTGAATATCCAAATGATGAAATAATTCTTTTTTAACTATATTTTATCTTCCATTTCTTCCAAAACAATATCCATTTTCTTTGTTTTTTTTCACAATATCATTTCTTCTTATACTTTGTCAATCCTTTCTCCTTATCCTCTAATTATTCTTTTATTTTAAAGTTAACTTTTCCTATTTTTTCTTTTACTTCCAGTCTTTGTTGATGGATTACACACTGTATCCGTGTCATTTCTTGCTGCAGACTTTCCATCACTATTCTCTCAATTTCATCTATTTTCTGTAGCAGGTTTTCATTCATTTTCTACTCTTATGATTTTGTAGCAAATGTTTATTCATTTGATTCATTTTTTGCATATTTTCATTCATTTTTTTTTTATTCTCATCCATTTTTTGTTGCAAATTTTTATTCATTTAACTCGTACTTTGCTGATTCTGCTCCATTCTTTCTTTCATTTATTTCGCTATTCTCTGCAACATTTGACTAAATATTTCCATATTAAACATACCATAATCTTCTTTTTTCTCAACTATTTTTATAGATTTATTTTCCCTAATTACAATCTGCGGTTCCTTAAAGGTTATCTCTGCACTTTCTGGTTCTATTACTTCAACTTGTGGCTCAGAACTAACATTACTAACCCTTTTTTTGATCACTATTTTTTTTCTATCACCACTTAAATTTTATTCCATTAATATAAATAATTGATATATTTTTTTTTTTTTCCCCCTAGAATGGGCACAAAACCATATGAATTCTCTTTATTCTATTTTCATCAAAACTGTCAACTAAAAGTACTTTGTTGCTTAATTTTAAAAATTTTAAATTGACACTACATATATTTTCTAATAAAGAAAAATATATGTGGTTCTACAAATATTCAAACATATATTTTTAAAAAATAAAAATATTAAGTTACATTATTATCTCAAAGTTTTTATTTTATTTTAAACTCACCAAATTAGGAAGCCACAATTTTTTAAAAAAATTATATTCTTCAATACTTCAAAATGCTTTACTTCTCTCTAATTAAAGTTAAAAACAACTTATTAAAATCAATAAATAAAATTTATCAGGCCTCAAAATTCCTATATTTCTAAATATCTCAGAGTGCTTATATTATTAAGGTTTACACATTAATGCCAAATTATAAAAAAAATTCTCTAATAAATAAGAGCATATTGTATATAAAAAAATAAGTTATAAAAATACGCTAATATTATTTTTCATGGTATAACTATCAAAATCCCTAAAATTAAAATGCTAAATCATAAACTAAAATAACTACTCTTATCTCTCATGCCTGAGTTCATCATAGCTCCTAAAGTTGTGTGGCCAAACTGATAAAAAAATACAAATAACTATCTTTTTCTTCTCCCAGGGTATAAGTTTATCAAAGCCCTATGTATTGGATTGCCAAAATAATATAAAAAATATATAACTATTCTTTCTCAGTATATAAGTTTATCGAGCCCCAAAATTGGGAAAGCCAAAATGATAAAAATATATTCCCTTGTAATAGATAAATAGTTCTATAAGTAACTTTACTAGAAGGCAACACTAGATAATAAATCTATACTTTTGACTGCTTTGCTGTGCTGACATAACTGATTTATTCTATAAGATAAGTTAAAATTTGATATATTTTTAATAACATCTAGATAAAATTTTCTGTAGTTGATGAATGGTGAGTGGATGAGAAAAAAGAGTTGGAGAAGTAATAGATTTAATTTAATTGGATTGGGAAAGATCAAGAAAAATATTGCCAATGTTTGGAAAGTGATTTGATACACCGACATTATAAATATAAAAGGAAAAAATATTTTGTGTGTGTATGTTTACTACAAGGAGGCTTTAAACCTAAGTCATACATAAGATTAGTTGGATTTAGGAGGTTTACTACTAAAAAAAATTTTAATTTAAGTAAATGTGATTTATTTGAGAAAGAGGGGGGTAACATTTGAGATGTAGGTTTAGGGGAGCACATGTTTATGAGTTGCCATTTATTTTTACTGCAGTTGATGATAATGAAGTAATTCTATTTATAATAAATGAAAACATGAAATAGATTATCCATTTGAGTCTTGTTTCCCAAATTCTTGGGACAAAAACTATTTATTTACAAGTTCATTTTTAGAGTTTTAAATTCCAATATTTTCCTTTTATATTTAATAGCCAACGATTCTGTTCACGTGATCAAAACAGTTTTCTTGATAAGAAATCATTCTTGGCTATTTGCCAATAGAACAAATAATGCTTCAGTCTATTTAAAAGTACATTTAAAACAAATAATTGTCAATTTTTTAAAATTATTGTTTAATAAAATCAATTTTTATTTATAAAAAGAATATATAATGCTTTTAAATTACTATTAGTAACTCAATATTTTAAAATATTAATGACATCACATATAAATTAATAAAATTTCTATACATTTTCTTAATTTATACAATAATGAAGTATATTCCAAAGGATTATACTATTTTAATATATATCACTAGATATTTTTTCAATAAGTTAATATGTCTATCCCTTATGTATATATCATATTTAGTATATATACATAATTATATGTGTATAATAAATCATTAAGTAGCTTAAAATATGGAAATATCTTTTTATGTGAAAAATGTTTGGCATTTGTGCTTTTTATTGGAAAAGTTTTTTTTTTAAAAAAAAAAAATGTTACCAAAGTTGCACTTGATATTTCTGCAATAAGTTAATAGGTATACCCCTTATGTATATATCAGATTTAATATGTGTACATTATTATGTGTATAATAAATCATTAATTTAAAATATGAAGATATCCTTTCTTGTGAAAAGTGTTTGACTTTTTTTTTACATTTGTAAAAGATTTTTTTTAATATGCTTAACAAAACTACTTTCTTTAATATGGATGAT
Organism: Epiperipatus broadwayi; assembly: GCA_028023455.1. Taxonomy (NCBI): domain Eukaryota; kingdom Metazoa; phylum Onychophora; class Udeonychophora; order Euonychophora; family Peripatidae; genus Epiperipatus; species Epiperipatus broadwayi. The sequence goes on along the minus strand of JAQFVV010012519.1, from coordinate 3,579,842 downwards.
TTTCCTTTAAATTATGCTTAAAAATAAATATTTGCAATTTGCGCTCCTAAGTAACATGAGTTTAAGAAACTAGATTATCTAACCTAAATATTTTAGTGTAATTTTGCATTTATAATGATTTATATGTTACATCCCAAATTTGAACAAATTATATTGTATTTAAATCTATTAAATCTTGATTTTAAAATTTTATTATAACATACGTCAAGTTTTCAATTTAAATAAAAATAATTTGTATATCATCCTCTTATGCACATATTTAAATTATATTGAACTTCTAAGAATGATTTAAATTTGATATCAAAATTTTCTCCGCCGAATGGTCCAAAATTTAAGAAGCTAGATCATCTACCTAAAATATTTAATGGCATATTGCATTGCTAGTGATTTATAAGAAATGTACTAAATTTGAATAATTTATGTTGAATTTAAATATATTAAATTTTAATTTTAAAATTTTATTTTAACTTCAATAAAAGCCTTTAATTGAAACAAACAAACAAAGATTCTAACTTAAATAAAAGTGTTTAAAAAGAGAGAGAGAGAGATAGAGCTCTAAATTTAAAACGTGTTTCAGTTATTTCAAAGAGTCATAAACTGTAAACATTTCTTCTATTATTCTTTTGAATTGGTAAAAAAAAAAAAAACTTGAAAAGATATTATTAATAATATTGTTAATGTTGAAGTAGCCAAATAATAATTATTGTGTTGCAATTTAGATTAATAAAATTTGGGTTTTCAGTCAAATTATTTATAGATGTAATATTGTAAGTTACCTTTTAGATTGTAAGGTCAATAACAGGTGCTGCTTGTTGTGTAGGGGATTATAAAACAATTTAAAAGTTTATATATATATAAAAATTATGAGAAAGGGGGTAATTAAGTTTATTAATCTAAAAGAAGTGGCTATCGACATTGCAGTCTTATACAGCCAATTTCTTGCTGGAAAAATAATATTGAGTTATAGAATGCTGATATAAATTTATATCTCTTATTAATATCATGGTATTAAAAAAAAAAGAAAATAATATATCAGATAAATGTATTTAAAAGCTAGTTTAAATTAAGGCACAATTCTAATTAATGTAATTTACATAATACTAAGTCATAAAAATAAGATTTAATCAAGAGTTCAATAAATATTAAAATTATTGAAAGAAGTATCTTACATGTATACAGATGAAAGGTATTTGTAAGGAATATAAGTTATTGCAAAAGCATTCAGGAATAGAATATAATGTAGCATCATTTGTAATATAATTAATAGGTACCTTGAAGTAAAACTTTTAATCGTTGACATTCGTTATAAATAAGGTTAGGGATTTTAGCCTTGTTTTGAGATAAACTAATTCACTGTTGAATCCTAGGAGTGATGTAATAAAGCATATATAAATTTTGGATTATAACTAATAAAATTTGAGAAACTAATTAACAAAACAAAATTAATGGAGGTAATTTGAGTAGATTTTATATTATGTAATTTATAGAGTGTTCATACAACATTTCAGGTCTTTTTTTTTTTTTAGTATTAAAATAGGCAAAACTCACTGTACATATTGCCACACACAGCAAGCTAGATCTAGATACAGTGCTCTCAGATCCAAGGCTCCTCACTGACGAAAGCCACAGGCCATAAACTAGTCTTGGGGATATTGGATGGGTAGGCACTAGATGGGATTTTATGCACAAACCTTCTGGCATCCATTGATTACTCTAGCTTGCTGTGTGTGGCAATATGTATAGTGAGTTTTGTCTGTTTTAATGACAGTTATAAGCAAGCATAAGAAATAGTGATCATGTGATGTTTATTGGCTTTTTTTAATATATAAGATAAAGCTGTGATCATATTGTCATCAATGGAAGATTAAATATATCACACGATTAATGTATAAAAGCATCATTTACAATCGTAATCTAGATTAATAAAGATATTTGATTATATTCTGTGGTTTTTTTTATTGTGATCTCGATATAGAAGTGGTGACTTAATGTAATAACACAACCAAGGTTAATGACATATGTGCTGTAATTGCTTAATTCAGTATACTGAAGATATCAACACTGATTTAGATTGTGGACAATAAATTGTATGTTGGTGGGTATTGATGGAATCATTCTAAATATCAGGTAAGAAAACCTTCAGTATTATGTTATACTGGAATGAATGGCCTTTTGATAAATATATTCTTCCAGCAGACAATCACTTGGTTCACTTTTAATATGAGTTCCAGATTTGTCTGTAATCTGGTGTTGTCCATTCAAATTAAGATAATATACCAGGAGATATAAATGTAGTGTTAAATCAAAAAAAAAAAAATTGAAGAAAAATGAAATTATGAATTGATGATCTCAAAATTTATCTCGGATAAACATTCCTACCAATATAACCATTTTAATATATATATAAGATAAGGTAATAGCATAGTTTTTTAGCATGATTGCTGCTATACCCTAGAATTCAATTTTAGTGTTTTACTTTTAGATCTTTGGCCCTTTGCAACCCTGTTAGCCATGTATTAATCAATTGATAAATAATATTTAACTATTCTTAACAAAAAGATAAAATCAAGAAAGAAAATTATAATTCCCTACTGGGAATATGTTTGCTTTGCATTATACTACTTAAAGACTATTATGTATTTGATGAATTTCAAAACCTTTAAACAAAAGTAGGCTTAAATTATAGCTAACTATATTGTCAAAATAAATGAAATTATCGAAATATTTAACTCTTAACTTAAGAATATAATAAACAGACACACACTCTTTTCCTCTTTTTTTCCCCCTCTTCTACCCCCCCTTTCTTTCTTCACTTCTCTTACCCCCTCCTTTTTTTCTCATTCTTGCAATTGCACACACATATATATAAATTTGTGTAGCCATAGGCATGATGATACACAAGTACTTTTTTATTTTACAACTTGAACTCATCCTTCAATCTAGTTCATTATCTTTCACACAACTATAAAATGATATCAGTTAAGAAAAATTATACTAAACTATATGTAATTATGTGATGAAATAATAAATTGTTGTTTATTTTTTTTCAAGTCTAAAATCTTGTAGTCTCATCTTGCTTGCTAAATTGCAAAGATATTTATAATCACTCTTGTTTAAATAGTGCTAAATTAGCATTATATATCAAAGAAGAAACTAGATAAAGAATACTTTAGATACAAAAAAAAAACTCTTGAATTGCTGTTTAACTAATAATCAATTAGAATATATTACAAACAGTGACTTTAAATAACCACTGCAAAGAATAAATTCATTTAACTAGACCTTTAATTAACAGTGCTCAATCTTATATTTTACAGGCTAGTATTTTGTTATCAACTGAACATCAAAATATTAACATAATAAGCTATTTATTAATACAAGTATTGTAATCCATCTTAAACAAGTAGCTGATATGTGCAATATATAAGTTCAGAGAAATATTTTCCTAACAGCAAATGAAAATTATATAAGTAAGTTTGAAATTATACAATGTGTTAAAAAACTTGAAAGAATTCATTATCTTAACCATGTATCAGTATATAAGAAATGCAATCAAATTCTAAGTGCTAGGCATGCTAAATAAGAAAAGCTTCAGTATAGACATATCTTAAAACTAGAGCTAAGCACTTTTGATATCTTGGTTATAATATATTCATAGCAATCGGGAATGAGGATGGTGGGTATCAATAAGATGTAAATGTGTCCAAATGAATTAGATAGCCCACTTTTTTAGAGAGAAGGAATCTGGAGTCTTTATTTATGGAGTTCAAGTTATTAGCGATATACCATGTCTGCTTTAATTTCCGCTTTTTTTATTTAGCATTCGGTAGCACTTAGTTAATTTGTTTAGGAAAAGTTTAACAGTTTATATCAAGAAATGGACTTGTATTTTTCTTTCTTTGTTTCATAATTATTTTTCAGTGTTGATAGTTTTCAATAAAATTTTGTTTGAATTAAAAAATATCTTGTACTATCCTCTTCTTGATAAATTATGGCCCATAGCCTTGAAGAATATCAACTTGAAATTATTTACTAGTATTGTCTTCAAGTAAGTATAGCCAATTCTACACTTCATGCAATTTATGAAGTAGGAATTAAATAAGGAAATTGACTAAAAAATATTTTTATAAAAAAATGACATGATAGTATGAAATTTTAAACATTCATTTCATCAAAAAAGTATCGATTTCTATTTATAAATTAACTTTTAATTAAATTATTTCTTTAAAATAAGATTTGGAAAAATATTTTCAAAATCAAAGATAACAATCTTTGATATAGCTTAACCTTTTGTTAAGTTTTTTTTGGAAGGGGGGGGTGAAAAAAGAAAACCATACTTAAAAAAAATTAAATTTTTTTAAAACTATTTTATAATTTTGAAGAGAAAATTGATTGGATTTTTTAAAAAAAAGTTTCACATTTAAAAATAATCACTTAATGAAAATATTTAAAATTATCAATTCTTACAACAACAAAAAAAAACCTCTTTTTTTTACTATACATGAAAATTTAGTGTGCCCACACAAAAAAAAACCTTTAACCATTGTTTTATTTTCTGAGGATCCTTTCCAGAACAATTTTTAATTTTTTTCTGATTGAGTTTCTCCTTGAAAAAATAGTCATATATCACATGACCCCCTTTTTTTTTAAACTTGTAAAATATAAACAAAGCTTTGCTAGTTGCTCAACAAGCTTTGTGATAAGTGCTTTCTCTTGCTATGCATGTATATGGTTAATTTTTTTTTCTTGGTTTGTAGTAATTCCAGGTTAAAAAATAGAAAATTTTATCCATTTCTTTCCATTAAAATTTTCAAGTCATATATAGAGACATGCTCTTGGTTGATGACATGGTTGCAGATTACTTTAGGTGGTTACTTCTCTATATTTGTATTCTAGTGAAGGCAGGGTGCATTGGAGGAATATAATATGTCTAGCTTTTAGCTAAGTTAACATGGTTTTTATTGTAGAAATTATTTTTATAAATAAATTCTTAGTGTGCTAAAAGCTTGATTAAAGCTTCTGCTATTTTATGCAGTAGCTTGGTGAATATTTTTATTTTTTTACTCTTTGTCAGATGGATTGGGACTTGACTGCTCTGTCTTCATCAACTAACTTAGGAATATATATTTTTACCAGATACTTGGATCTTCTGACTTATTCACAGTTCCATTATTTTTTTCTAGAGCAATTTTGCTTGTAAACCAATCACAATCTGTCTCCAACATGAGCCAATTAGATATTTTTTATAAATACAATTGTTCAGCTATTTCCTTCCTTAATCATAGACAGAACTTAAATTAACATCATAAAATTATTGACATTACTGTCTAATTAAAAAAAAATTTCTTGCAAAAGGAAAACAAAATAATCAGTTAATTGCACTGATTTGATTTTTTGCATTGAAGAGAGATAAAGAGAAAAGAAAATAAACAACTCTGGCTAATTAAAAATAAAATTTACCAAAAGTATTAAAATCTTATTTTTTTTATTTTTAAAAATATTAAAAATAAAACTTTATCTCTCTTTTAAAGTTAAAATTAATGTCAAATAATTTACAAGAAAAGGAAAAATTATTTTTCTTTTAGTACATTTTTATAGCTTGTTTTGCAAGGTCTATATATAAAATTAAAACTACTAATTAATTATAATTACTGAAGAGAGAGAGTTAAAAAAATTTGTTTACATTCTTTTATAGTTTTTTCTCCCTTCTATAATCATTTATAATTTATTAAAATATTCCCATATTAAAATCATATTATTATTTAACAAATTTAATGTCTGAAAATTGTTCTACTATCACTTTGGAGCTTAAAATATGTAGTTAATTGAAGACCTATTATTATTATTTAAAAAATATGCATGGGAAATTTGAATATTTTCTCCATTAATTAAATAATTCTATACTTAAACTTAAGAAGTATGCTGCCAATTATTGTAATTATTTTTAATTTAGCTTTGCAGCCAACTAGTTACATTATATTAATAGTAATACAGTTTTCTAATTGAGGTCATCTGATCCAAATCTTGTGAATCCTTAATTGTATTTGCAATATATTAAAGCTAAGCTGATCCCCTCTATAAAAGCATTTACTTTAATATTTTGGTGTTTTCATTATTATTTGTGCCAAATTCTCAGGAAAAAAATAGCTTTTATGGTTGGTTGAAAGTTATCCTGTCTAATATGAAAAGAATCTAAGAGTATTGAAATATTTGTATATAAATATTAAGTTATGGGCTATATTTGATAATCACTGTCAAATGAAAATCACAAAAGTTTCTTGTCACAGAGGTGGAATTGTTGTCACATAGATACAAAATCTTTACAACTGTAATAATAAATATAAAGGGATATTTTAATAACTATTATTATGATTAATAAAACAATGAACAGACTGATATGTAATACGCTTGTATTAATCATATATCAAATTTTTTGGTTTATTTAGATATTGGCTGTGATATGTTATATGCACATATATTACTAAACTTAAGTAAATTCCATAAATATCAGTTATAATATATTATATTTTTACCTAATAATAAAAAAAATCATCACATGTGATGTGATTTACAAATAATAATTAACTAGCTGTTGGCGTCTGTAGTTTAATATATATGTATATTATTGAATTTTTTATAGGTTGGAGATGTAAAGCTTATGGCCATCGAACTGGAGATAAAGAATGCCCCATGTTTATCAGTGGAAATACAGCTAATGAACAATTTAGATTTGTAAGTTAGTCATTTTAAAATCTTATTGAATATGAAAATGAATTTTCATTATCATTAGTCATCTGCATGGACACTTTTTTTTAAGTATTCCAGATTATTTTCACCAAATCTTCCAATTATATTCTCTCTTTCACTTTTTTTTAAAGATTATTTGAATTTTTTTACAATTTTTTTTTTACTTCTATAGTCATGATTTGACCTCAGTTAATAATGTTCATGTTTTAGCCACATATTTAATACCTAGAATTCCTAACCTTAAACTTCTACTTTTTCTATTTTTCTCCAAATTCACATATCAGAATTTTCCAGTCACTTTTAATCTCTTTTCTTAGTAGACTATATTACCTTCTATTCTAAGGTCTTTACTTCTCATAAATTAAACTTATCTCCAGTCTCCTTACTATATTCTATTTTTAAACATTATTAAATAAGATAATAAAAATGAAGTTATAATCAAGTTGTACTGCATTTCATTTCATATTAACAGTCACTCTTTGTGTCTGCGTGTATATTGCATCTTTAAATATATATGTGGTCTAAGATTTTTTTTCCACAAAAATAATTTTCTTTATGCTGCAATTTGAATGGCATAAAAGACAAAATGAGATATTTTCTTCATAAATAAAATATATTCATAATATTTAACCAGCATTTTGTTTATTATTCACATACTTTTAAAAGAAAGTTCTTGAAATTATAATAAAAATGAGCAATTAACAAATTAATAATAATCTTATCATTTATCAATAAAATATTACATGACTTTAACTTAGACATCGCTGTTTTTAGTAGCATATTTTTTCATCTTATTTTTTCCACTTACTGCATGCCTTAGAAAGCAATGATAGCTGCCAAATAACAGTGCTTAATAAATATTTATCCTGTGTTTTCCTATCCAAAATCCCTAGAATAGTTGCGAGCTTAATGCTTTCATCAGTGAGTAGCGAAACAGTACAATTTTCTCTGATCATTTACTTTTATATTATACTATCAAGCTATCACTACAAACTGAAAAATATAAATATTTTCTTTCTAAGCCAACTTGCTTGTATAATCATAAAAGAATTAAATCCAGTTCAATTTTCATATATGTTTATGCCCTTAGTTTTTTAATAACAAATCATTTTTATGCTGTGGCACCTTGCACATTGCTGTTTTAATAGCATGCTTTTTCACCTTTTTATGCCACTTATTGTAAGCTTTAGAAAGCAGTGATAGTTTCCAGATGACTATGAGTAATAAGCTTCTATCCTGTGCTTTCCTATCCAAAATCTCCAGACTAGTTTCAAGCTTATGGTTTTCATCAGTGATGAGCTTTGGATCTTGGAATGACACAACTGGAGCTTTTGGATCTAATGCATCTTCTCTCCAGCTACCATCATTTATCTTTATGTTATACTATCAAGCTACTAATATTGTTGTCTGCATATCCCCAATAATTTGAAAATAGTTCTTAATTTGAACCAGATATAACAAAATAATCATGTCAGATATAAACAAACCAGAGTTATTTACTACTATTTAATTGCAAAATAAACCAGAAAATCATATAGAGACGGAATAAAATACATGAACTCTCCATGTTTCTAAAACTGCTGCATTTGACAGATTAATACTGTACCATTCAGTGTTGTTCAACAATACATAACTCATCATAAATGCTATAAAAACTATAAAATGTTACATAATTTTTTAGGCACCAAACTCATACTATATGATAAAGCATTTAAGAATTGCCTGCCATTACACCACAATTTTAGGTTCCAATTTACTCTAAAATATCTAGACACACTAATCTCACCTTTCAATTTACCTTCTTTCATTGTTTATTTACAAAGGATTTTAAAGTATGGTCATTGTGTGGCCATTTTACATCTCTTTCTAATCAAGAATGCACCTTCATCATGCCTTCTGATTATTTTATAGGAAATTAAACTGAAGGCATTTACAGCAAGAAATATTTGAGTTTTCTCCAAATGCTGAAATGTATTAAAATGTAATATTCCAGTTTTTTTGAGATTGATAGATAGATGTTCTGCTATCTTGAAAAAGAAAAAAAAATCTTGTATTGAGATTTTTTTTTCAGTCATCTTTCAGCCATCATTAATATCTTTTCTGGAAACTCCTATACTTAAACATTATTATCACTATAGTCTTCCCTGGACTCTTATAGATGTTTAACAACTTTTTATTTTTACTTCTTGGATTTTGTTATTTGATTTAGGTGCAACACCTTTATGTACTCTTGCTTTATACTAAGAAGATGTCTGTAGTATGATAGTCATCTCAGTTTGACCTAAAATATTTTCTGTCATTCTCAGGATTACTATAGATTTCTTCATACCAGACTGAACTTTTTGCTCTTTGTTTATTTTTTGGTCCTATCTCTTTTTCTTTCTATTCTAATACCTTGTATTTGGATATTATAATTCAACAATCTATCTGTCAGGAGTATTTGTATAAAATCAATAAGACAGATGAGTTATTATCACTATAGTCTTCCCTGGACTCTTATAGATGTTTAACAACTTTTTATTTTTACTTCTTGGATTTTGTTATTTGATTTAGGTGCAACACCTTGATGTACTCTTGCTTTATACTAAGAAGATGTCTGTAGTATGATAGTCATCTCAGTTTGACCTAAAATATTTTCTGTCATTCTCAGGATTACTATAGATTTCTTCATACCAGACTGAACTTTTTGCTCTTTGTTTATTTTTTGGTCCTATCTCTTTTTCTTTCTATTCTAATACCTTGTATTTGGATATTATAATTCAACAATCTATCTGTCAGGAGTATTTGTATAAAATCAATAAGACAGATGAGTTTGGATTGAAAACATTTGTGTTGTCATCTTGGGCTCATAACTTTATAGCTAACTAAATAGGTAAAAGGTCATTGCTGGATGGTAACATTAGATCCTAAGATCTATGCTCTTAGATTCAAGGCTTCTCACTGATGAAAGCCACAAGCTATAAACTAGTCTGTAATATTGGATGACTAACGATTTTATGCACAAACCTTCCTGCATCCATTGATCACTAAATCTTACACTGAGTGGCACTACTGTATTGAGAGTTAGTTATTGTTTCAAGAATATTTAGTTATTTTGGACTTGCATTTGCTATTTGACTGTCTCATACTTTTTGATTTTCTTATAGTACTTGTTTTATTTATTTTTTTATGTTTACAATACAAAGCATTTTTGCTATGAAGATTAATGAACTCTAACATTTTTTCTAAATCTTTATGTATCCTGTTTGCCTCTTGGTGTTTAAAATATCCCTGTTGACTTTAGATCCTTTTGTATGATTTTCTGATTCTTCAACAAAAATTTTAACCTCTTTAATGTCAAACTTTAATCTTTAAATTCATTTTTTATTCACTGGCTAATACTTTTATCTGTAATAACAAAACTAATATTGGGATTAGCAATATATTCCTTAATTTTATTTTAATATCACATTTTATATCAATATTTACTTTTTTAATACTATATCAATCATAATCATTGAAAAAGTATTTTGATATTTTTTTGATGCTGTACTATAGCAACTCTCTACAAACTTACTTTTTTCATTCATGGTAATTTATTTTTTATTTCTGTATCAGTATTATATCAATTATAGCTTTCTCTATTTTTCATTTTCTACAGCTTCTTATAACATTTATTTTTGCTTTTTAATTTTTTCATCATTATTCACATATTTGCTTTTATTTATAAGATTCAGCATCTTCTCAATTTTAGAGTCCTCCATCATCTCATTTATTAAAGTCTTTCCAATCACTATGTGTCGTTCATAAATGGATGATGTGTTCTCACAGATTTTTACCTCTTCTACTACATTTACTTTAAGCTCTTGAAATAATTTCCAGCCCTTATTAATCTTATTACCTGTGATACTGTATTCAACATGTGAAACTTCAATTATATTTTCATTGTTTTCTTTAACATTTTCAATGTCCACTTTTTGTCATTTTCAAATTCTTCACTTTCCAAAAAATGTCTGCTTCACTCTTTTTGTATAGTTTTTTATTTTATTTTGTTCACTTCTGTTCATCTTAATTTTCATACATTTGATCTAAAGTCACTTTTAATTTCATTTTTGTGCTGGTTACTTTTGTTTTTGTTTTTTATTTCTAAGAATACTACTATGATATAATTAATAATACAATATTTACACATAGATACCAATTGCTCAATCCTTAGATGCAATCATCTTCCTACAAAATGTTTCCAAACACTTTTCTTTTTAATCCCTTCCATAGTATCAACTTTCTTTATTATATATTTTTTCCTTGTATTTGTATTTTCTAGCCTGACCGTCAAATTCTTATTTTTATTTTTTTAATTCCTTCATTATTTTCTATTCTACATTTGTTTATCTATATATGTGTATTTTTTCCCCAGCCTTAATTTTTGATAGTATGTGCATTAAAACACTTCTTTCATGGTATATAATATTATGGTTAGATGTAATTGAGATTATTGAGCCACTCATTAGATAGTTAAATTTCTGTATGAATGTTATCTTAGCTACAGTGGGATGAGCCATGTATTAACATATAATAATACGAAGAATTACTAAAGCTTTATGCGGATAAAGAGTTAAAAAATTATGTGAATATAATTAATTGTTCATAACTACACATTGATACTACAAATGCATCAATGAGTATATCAGCTGTCAACATAACTTGCTATCAATTACTTCATTGAACTTTTAGTTTGAATAAAAATTGATGATTAAAATAATTAAGTATTCAGACTTTTGACATATATATGACTAAAAAATGAACATTAGTAAATCATCCTCTAAAGGTCAGCTAAAAGAATGATATGATGATAATGGCTTGAATTTATAATTTTTTTTATTATCTGAACACCATCTATAACCTTAGTTATTGGTTCGTAATCATCACATAAGTTTATTCTACTGCATGTAAAACCTAATTAGATTACTATTATTTTTAATAATGACAACCTTATTAAATATCCAATTAATTACTATTTGATGAATGTATAAATTAATATTTGTCACACACCTATTGATATTATATATACCAGAATAAAAAAATAGCTTTAAATTTGATAAAAATTAGTAACTTAATAAAATATTTAAGGAAGAATTTAATTTCACTGCCAAATTAGCATTTCCAAATTAATTGAATATAATGCTTAAGAAAAGCTGTTGGCATATATCATCAATCATATCAGGAATTAAAATATTAACTTTAAAATTGAACTTGCATATTATTCTTAAATATTCAAATAAATTCCTGTGTTTGTATTTGATATATTTCAACTAAGAATATGCATTGCAATCTTCATATCTGTCAAGAGACTATATATACTGATATTTCATTTATATGTATTGATAAATTATGGATTGAACTATAGATTGGAGCTCTCAAGAGTAAACATTTTCTCTTGCCTTTCTCTCTTCAATCAAATCATAGATTTGATAGTACATAAAATTTAAATAAAGGAAATACTAAAGTATATCAGTAAAAAAAGTTCTTAACTCAGAAAAATCAGTTAATACTTTCTTACCTAGGATTCTAATATTTCAGTTTTTTCAATTGCAGTTATATAAGCTTGAATACAACTTCCTTTCTTGTGATGATGTCATTTCTTTGGTAGAATGGGGGGGGGGAGGTTTCAGCAATTTATCCATTTAGTTTTTACCATTTAACTTGGAGAGTTTACAGGTGGATATTTTCTATTCAAGTCAACTATAGCATAGGAAGGAAAAATAGTTTCAAAGTTTCTGAAAACAAATCAACAAAGTTAGATAGGCTATATCTTGATGGATTTATCATTAGTAAAGCAATTGGGTGTTCTGCATCTCATTCTGGTATCTACTGATGTGTGTTAAATATATTCAATGCTTGGATAGTGGTGCAGTAAATTAAGTTTTTATGTAAATTATTATTTTTCTTTTGTTACTAGTATTTGTTGAAGTGTGGGCCTGAATTTTGCTTGACAGTAAATTACTTCATAAACTAAACTAATATGGATTTGTTTATTGGCCTAGTTTTCTTCTAGAGTACGAGCTGTATTTGTCATTTGAATCCAGCCTATATTATATATCCTCTCATTCTATGATATAACTAAAACCAAATGTAAACAGTTTTTTCCTCTAATCCCATGTGTTTTTTAATTATAATTTCATTAATTAATTGACTGCATTTTTGTCTATTTGTAAATAAGTCCTATTGTTTATTTCAGATTTATTTCCTATTAGGTTATTTGTCTATTAATAAACTCTAAATAAGATAATTATTATTTAGCTTCATTTTGAAATTACTTTTAAGTTTTGCATTTTTTTTTAAATGTTAAACAAGGCAAAACTCCATACAGTAGAGTCACCCTGTGCCAACCAGAGTAATCAATGGATGCCAGAAGGCTTGTCATAAAATCCCTATCTAGTGCCTACTCATCCAATATCCCCAGACTTGTTTCTGGCTTGTGGCCTTCGTCAGTGAGGAGCCTTGGATCTGAGAGCACTGCACCTAGATCTTAGGATCTAATGCAACCCCCCAGCTTGTACCTTTTATCTCAACTACAAAAATATGAGAATGAAATTGAAAACACAATAATATTTTCAATCTAAGCTCAATAGCTTATATAGTCATATGGGTCTGAACTCATTTCAGCACCCATACATTTTGGTGTCTTTGGCTCTTTAACAACCATAGCCACCACTATCCTATTAGGTAGGATTGGTGTTAAACCATTAAACATCATATAATTGTTATTAAAGAAGGCAAAACTCTCCATATAGTAAACTAGTCTGGGGATATTGGATGAGTAGTCACTAGATAGGGATTTTATGCACAAGCCTTCTGGCATCCATTGATTACTCTGGTTGTCACAGGGTGGCACTACTGTATAGAGAGTTTTGCCTTGTTTAATAATTATGTGCTAGTATAAGAGATGGTGATCATGTGATGTTTAGTGGTTTTTTTAATGTTCAAATCAAGTCATTAAGCTATGATGAATTTCTGAGTTTGCAAAATAATTATAAATATAATTAGTACAAATTTACAGTAAAACCTTTCATACTGTTAGAATTTTCAAATATTATAGCTTATTTCAAATTTACAATAATTTGAAATCTTTTTTTAATTATGCTTTAACAAATAAATAAATATAAATGCCACATAATGCTGAATATTATTTTGTTGACTGATTACAATTTATTATTCAATTTTTGATAGAATTATCAGAGAATGGCAAAACAGCTTTTCATATTTATTCATTTACTAAATTTTCTTTTTATTAAACTAATATCTTGTTTTACTTAAGGTCAAACTTGAAAAATAAATTACTCAGTTACTTTACCAATTTTCTATTGAATTCCAGTAACTTATTTAATGTTTTTATAGTTTTTGCCAAGAAATGCTGTTTAGTAGAAGCAAGTTGAATTTCAACGATATATGTGTTGTATAACATCTGTACTATCATAATATTAAATCATATTATGTATTGAAGAAGTAATGAGGAATCATGATATGTTGGAGGAGCTTATTATAAGTAGCTTGGCTGGAAAAGAAATAAGTTAATTGATAATTAAAGGAAAGAACTAATTGTGTTTGAAGAATAGATTAAATTTAGAAAAGAAAAACTTGAAGATTGTTAGCTTGTTCTACTGGACCCATCTTTGAAAGATAATTAATGTAATGATAAATTAGTTAAGAATTTTAAATTTTGTTTTATTAAAGTTAATCTACAAACTCATGATGATATGACTGTTCGTTTTTAGATAATTGGTCTGATATTGCTATAATTCCTTTAAGTCAGTTTTGCTGAATTCATTTTCACTTGCAATTTATTGCAGTCTCAAGTCAGTGGAAAATATTTGTTTCTGTATGAGACGGATTTATATTATCTAATATCTATGGAAATTTATTTCAATAATATTTCTTTTTTTTTATTTAAAAAAAAAAAAAATGTGCTTTTATGATTAGATTTACTTACCACACACATTTTTTTCGAAGATATCAATCACATTATTGTATTTAATGAAATAGGCAAAACTCACTATACGTATTGCCACACACAGCAAGCTAGAGTAATCAATGGATGCCAGAAGGCTTGGATGAGTAGACACTAAGTGGGGATTTTATGCACAAGCCTTCTGGCATCCATTGATTACTCTAGCTTGCTGTGTGTGGCAATACGTATAGTGAGTTTTGCCTGTTTTAACAACAGTTATACACAAGCATAAGAAGTGGTGGTAGTGTGATGTTTATTGATTTAATGAAACGTTAACAGAAAATAATTATTGCTTAAGATATTACCATGGATTTGATATTTGATAATCAAAAAGACATCTCTTATAGAAAGTTATAACATTCAGATGTATTCTAAATTTTCAGTTTGTGCTTTCTAATGCATATAGAATTGTAAATGTTAAATAGTTATATATTTTTAAAAAAAATTCTTTGTTTACTTTTTAAAATATTGCAGTAGGAACACTAATTCATTATATTTATCTATTCCAGAGCTGTCTGTTGTTGGCCTGAATTGAATAATCAATGAACACTAGGATGTTAGGATCATATCCAAATCCACAGATTCTTTATCAATAAGAAACACTGTATACATTCTGTAGTTATCTTTATTTCTTTTATATTGGGGATATGGATTTGGCACTGTGTTTACTCACTTTTACAATAGATGGCTCTGGAATAATGTGAATTATTGCTTCTAGTGCAGATATTGGAAGTAAGCTCGAAAAGTTATATGGATCCTTTATTTGGTTTTTTCAGATTCATGAAGATCCAATGCATGCATTTATTCAAGAAAAAAAGAAAATGGAAAAAGAAGCTAGGTAAATTTGTTTTCAAATTTAATTTAATTTTTAATTGTAAAGTTATACACAATTGCTGAAGGGCCTTGTAAGTAGCAATCATTATTGATACACTATATTTAATTAGAAAATTGTTGGGGGTTTTCTTTACTCTGGAAGAAAACAATATAAAAATAGAATTGCAGACTATAGTTCACTCTTTCAGAAATCGGACTTCGCTAATTAGTTTGATAGTAGGTATTAATTTACACTATGTATATAATATATTCAGTGACCATCTTTAATAATTATTCTACTAAAGCTAAAAACTTTAAATTTTAAACATGGGGATTTTGAGTCAAGCTAACTTGAATAGCTATATAAATCTGACACTGGATAATCGTTTCTAGGCAAGAAACCATAGTTAAATAAAACATTGACTTTCACAAGTTAACTTTTCTTCTGTATTTTGACAAAAATAATCCTCCTTTAACTCTATCTGTGAGCTGTATATATAATTATTATTAATTAATGAATTTCAGATGGTACTTTCTAGCAAAACTTTAACAGTTCATGGCTATTCATCTTTCTTAGTATGAGCATAACTTTTAACTATTGTGTTTCTTTGTTTTGGTTTATATCACTTTTTTCCTAAGGTACCTGAAATTATCTCATATTTGAGTTCTTAATATAATTATTGATCTAGTCTCAGAACTGTGGCAGTGTCTTTTATTCAAAATTTTAAAGTGTTTAGAAATTCATATAATTAGCTTTAATAGTATCATAAGTAAAAGATGGCTGTTTTATAAATATACATATTACACATGTTTGAACAGATTTTTTTTCTATTAAAATTTTTAAATTTCTTTAAATCAACACAATATCAAATATATTTAATATCTTCCTAATTCATTTTAAACTATTCTATTGTTACCATCTTTATAAGCTTGAATAAATAATCAATAGATATCACGTGATAGTGCCAAACTGATCCTTGTTCTGTATTGGACTTCATCAGTTAGAAATATTAGATTGCATATATCTATACAGCAGACAGCTTTACTTCATTAATAATCTAGAGTAAAGTAATATAGAATTGATACTAAAAATGGAAATAAAGAAAATCCATAGTGCTGTTCTTTTTTTTTTTCAAATATATTTATAATTATACAGAAAAGCCTTTTCCGGCACATAATTTTATACTCTTTTTAATATTAAATATTTGTTTTACCGTTAATATATTATATAAAATGGCATATATTGTTCTGAAATATAAAAATAATAATAATCAAATCAAATAAAAAGTGAATAAAAATAAACTTATGTATAGCAATCCAAATTATTAGAAATTCCATTAAGGTTGAAATAAATTAATATATAAGAAATTCACAATATGAATAAAAAAAAAAACATTCTTTACATAACCTTATATAATTTTCCATTCATTTTTGATATAATAAGGTAGTATAAAGTTTGTTTGTTTTTTAATCCATATTGTGTATTTCTTATGTTGTATAATTAATTTATTTCAATCTTTATTGAATTTCTAACAATTTGGATTACTATATCATAATTTTATTTTTATTTCATTTTATTATTGTTATTTTTCTTTCTATTATAAAACAATTGATGCCATTCTGTATGCAATAATATATTACCAGTTAAAAGAGATAATGTTTAACATTGAAAAGGTATAAAATTACGTGCTGATAAAAGGCTTTTCTGTATAATTAATAAATATATATTTTTTGTAATCGCTGTTATAGATTAATATTTATATTACTTTATTATAAATTAGAGATAAGTTAGGAGAGAATTATGTGATTCTGCTATAACTATCTGTTGCCAAAGGTTAAAAATACTTACAGTTTGCATATAATTGAGATCATTATAATGCATAGATTCTGATCTAATGTTAAACTTTTATAATTATTCAAGGGTTCTTGGAGTTTTAGTCTTTAGGATGTTTGATGAATTTTCAAATCATTAGCTTGAAGAGTAGTTGACTGCTTGATGGATATGTGAAATTCATTGCTCCTTACTGATGAAATCTGTGATCTAGTTTGCATTACTATCTAGTGCCCATTAATTATTCATGCTAACGTAGACATTTTTAAAATAGCCATGTAGAGACAATCGCTACGAATAATTCAATTCTTATAAACATGATATAAATAATTTGTTACTATAATTTTTATTCATAACAACAAAAATAATAATTATACTTTTAGTAAAGTCTTTTTTTAATTCAAGATTATGTGATTTATGAAATTATAATTTTTTTCTTAATATTCTCATTTTTCTAATGCAGGATTAGGCAGCTTCAGGCTTTGTTAGAATCTTCGAGTTCCGATTCTAATAGTAGTAATAGTGATGATTCTTCTTCAAATCATAAAAGCAAGAAACACCACAAGAATAAAAAGCACAAAAAAAGGAAAAAAGTAAAACATAAATCTTGTAAACAGAAAAAGAAAAAAAAACACAAAGAATGAAGATGTTTTAATACATATGTGTGTATATGATTATATTGGTTTGACATAATTATTTCTGTGTGTGTGTGTGTGTACATATATATAAATTTATATGGACAGACAGGATTAAGTGTCATAACATATATCAAATGTTTTTTTATTTCAGTAGTATAATTGTTGTTATTATTTTTATAGTTTTACCTCATTAAAATATACATTATCTTTGCTCACAAATTTTTATTTATCATGTGAGTTAAATGTTTTTAATTGAAGCTTGGTATAAAAATGCTTTCTTTTTTATTTTATGAATTCTAATGAAAATGAGGGTCTCTTAATATATGTATAGACCACATAGAATAAAGTCCTAAATAAAATTATAAAAAATATTCTAGGGCCTATTTTACTTTATACTTGAGTGCTAGCCAATTGATTTTATCTTTTTTTCAGTAATGAGATCTCTGCACACAGTCTATAAATTTGTCATTGAATTTGTGCATTCCAAAAATATTGATATTATTTTTTTCAGTCATATATTCGGATTTTGAAGTTTATTTGACTCTCATAGATGCATTCATTTTAAACAAGAAAATATTTTTTTCTAATTTGTAGTAATGAATCCATAGCTTTATCTTTTTTAATACAATTCAGTTTTAAAAAATCTTTAATGTGAAATTGAATATGGATTTTTTCATAAATTGAATTATGATTGCTGTGACATATGAAGCAACATTATTGATAACCAAATATATCATTTAATTCATAGTACAAATGTTGTTGTTTTTTAACGTTGTGCACAAATTGAGATGTCAAATTTACTTTTCACTGGCAATCTTTAGTTTAGTTCTTATTTGAACATATAATCTATTCATATTCATTTTACTGTTTTTAGTACATTCTCATCACATTGTGCTGCCAATTTGGGATGAATTTTTGCTTCTAATTTTTTTATTTTTCAAAAATCATAATTTTATGCTGATTTTATGATAATACAAATGGAAAATGCAATAAAATGTAGATGTGTAGTAGTTTTCATTTGTGAGAAAAAAGATAGTATTCATAGAGTGGATGCTCAACTCTTTGATGTAACTGCCATTTACATAATAATGTAGTAAAGAAAACAGATGAGTTTCATATTATTCATTAAAAAAAATTAAAAAACATTAAAATAATATATTGAAAACATGAATATAATTTAGTTACAAAACAAATCTGAAAATAATATATCTAGCAAACACAGCAAATAATTTAAATGAAGGTCAAGTAAAAAACCATGAAAATATATATATATAATGTTCGAAAACATTAAAATAATATGCTTTATTTAGAAAACAAACTTGATTTAAAAACAAATTTTTTCCAGTTTTCTGAAATATATGCATTGATGACACTTAGTGAAAATTCACACTTTCAAACATATTTTCATGTTTTTTTGCTATGCCTTCATTAAGCCATTTGCCATCATCGATAATAAAATTTCTCATGGAATGTTTGGATTACTCACACTTATTTAAAATGTTTGTTTTTCAATCATTGTTTGCTCATTAAATATATTCTTTTCAGGTTGTTTTCTAAATAAATGATAATATTTTCACATTTTCAAACATTTATTTGTATTTTTAGTTTTTGATTTATTTATGAAAAATAGGAAACTTATCAATTAGATTTTTCATTGCTACATTGGTATATGGATGGTGGTTCCATCAATGAGTTAGAATATATATTTATCAGTATCAATTTTGGTAAAATTGCAACAGTTTTTATTTTTTAACTATTATTTAAATATTATATATCTTTGTATACATAGGCATACATTTATATGCCAAATTATTTTTCTTCAAACACCTGTGAATATTTTTAATTATATATAAAACTCTTTTAAATAGTTTTATATATCAGGGGTGGCCAACTTTTGTGTTCATAAGATCTACTTTTTATTTTAAAAATGTGTTGCGATCAACTTGTTGCCATAGGTGTAATCTAAGTGGAGGGAGGTGTGAAATACATACTATTTTTATATATCTATCTAGTAAAAAATAACAATTATTTAATGGGCCAAAAAAAGTCATGTCCGGGGTAATTAAAGCAACATAAGTAATTATTAACAATATTTATTAATTCAAATTAGCTACATTAAGTCAATATTAAAAATATTTTCAATAATGATACGACTTAGTGGACTTCTAGAATTGAAAAAAAAATTTAGAACAAAAGCAAAAATAACAAAAAAACTTGAAAATCTTGACTTAATTTTTATCATTCGTTACCCGACAGCTCTTGCCAGATTGGCCTCGCAATCGACCAAAATTGGCTTTGCGATCGACCGGTGGATCAAGATCGACTTGTTGGACACCCCTGTTATATATCATACACAATCAATGTATAATATTGTGCAATATCTCAAAGCATTTTTTTTATTACCATTCCATATTTATTTTTAGAAAACTATTAGAACCTGTAAGGATTAAAAATACTCTGACATTATTTTGGGTATTTTTTAAAGTATATGAAAAATATGCATACTGTTTATTTTAAAAATATATTTTTTTTTTCTGTTTTTGAAATTTTTTTTACTAATAAATGATTTTATTTGTTTTTGTATTGATAACATAAACAATATAATATAACAATATTGTTAATATTTGCATGCATTTTGATTTTTGTCTTTTGATTATTATGGAAAGTGATAGTTATGGCATTTGTCTTTTATCCAGTTTTAGTTTTCAAAATGTTTCCGTCCTATAGTTTTCCCATTCACTTTATTCATCAAATATTTATTACATGCAATTATTTGAAATATTATTTTGATGGGACTTTCGTAAAGGTAGGAAATAAATTTATGTTCAAATTATCTACTATAACTGATTTTATTTATAATAAAATAATATGAACAAATCATTTGAATAAGATACGACAAAACACTTTAAATGTTTAAAAAAATAATAATAATTCTATGTAAATTAATGTTAATTAATATATATGTTATGAAATGTATAACTTAATTTATGTATGTACATGAACTAGGTTTGCATATTAAAGAAATTTTATTGTCATTTTATATCTTTCCATTAAGTTATATAGAACTTTTCTACTTCTTTAATATTAAATTTATTTTAAACTAATATTTTTGATAGTGATAGTTAACATACATGCATGTAATTATGTGTGACAGTATATCAGTATAGTATCTCACATTATATGAATTTGTCTTGTCCATCATAACTATTCATGAATATCTTTTTTATATAACGTTTGTTATGTATTTATCTTTTAAAAAAAATATTCTGTATATGTATTATGAAATTAATTTTATGCAGATACTTCGATCCTAACAATATTTTCTTAAAAATATTTAAGTAGATTTACATTTATTTAATTTTTAGCCCAAAGTGATTTAAATTTGAGTGTTTTGTAAATAGATTTTAAAGTTTTTTTCCTATAGTTGATTATTGACAAAATTTTAGACAGTAAAACTTTTAAATGTAGCAATAAAAATGAATATTTTTACAGTAATACTGTTTTATTATTGCATCTACTTTTCTACTTAAAATAATTGACAAAGTCAATTATTGACTTAGATTTGTTCTAAATTGTATATAGTTATAATTTCATTTTAAAAAATGCTTCTCCACTTATTTGTAAATAGAGTACTATCAAAAATTTATTTTAGTAATTGCAAATATTGGTCCTTTATATTAATTATATATATATATGTTTTTGACTAATAAAATTATTTTTAATAATATTTTCTCTGCATTTATTATCAATTTATACCTTCTAAAAATTGGAATTATTAATATATGAAAGCATGCAAAATGTAACATTATGTGAATAAATTGAAATCCAGAATATTTCATTAGAAAACAGTTTATAAATAACAATCAAAACTGTAAATTCATACTTTAGTGTCTGACTTAGGATGTATAGATATTTCAAAAATTGGAGTACTAAGAAAAACAACTGAATTAAATTAATTTAACCCACGAGTAAATTTAAATACTTGCTAATATAAATACATTAAATAAAATAATGATGAAGTTTTTTTGAACAATTTATTATTAAATTATAAGATTATTTTTTAAGATATATATATTTACTATGTGTAAAAAGATTATAATTTTTAAAAATTACAGAAATATTTTTTGAAATTGATACACTATCTAATATTCTTCCATAGCGTAAGCTTGTGGTTAAAACACCTGTAGAGGTCCCTACTATCGCATTTTTACACGCATATTATCGAGGTTATAGCCTCGGTAAATATTACTTATGTAATCAATGTGCGTTTAATAAATTTATAATTAAAATAAGAGAATAAATTGTGCTAATTCTCTCTTACATTATTTTTAGATTGCACCCTTAATGAAAAAATGGGAGGAGGGGTCTCATCCATACAGAAAATTTCATTAATTATTAACTAATTAATACCAAATAATATGCATTTTATAAAAACGTTTTCATTATTGTATGATTTTTAAAATTATGTATTTCAGTTCTTCATGTTAATAAACAATTTTTTTTTTTTTTAATTTTTTCAGAAAGGTCATATTTTAAACTCAAACTTATTAATAATTAAAATGCAGTCTTAAATAAAGAAAAAATTTGGCAATTTTTTTAATAACCAAAATCAATTTTGTTACAATAAATCTTTATTAAATTAACCTTTTATTGCCTACATCTTCTAATAAATAATTGGAAACCATTTAATTAAGTGACATGCAGTCAATATAATAAAAATAGATACTGCAAATTTTTGGGGGTTGAGAGGAATTGATGGTTAAAATACTTAACACTTGGATAATTAACATCTTTCTGTAACACGCAAAACTCTCCTTACAGTAGTGCCACTCAGTAACAACCAGAGTAATCAATGGATGCCAGAAGGCTTGTGCATAAAATCCCTGAGTAGGCACTAGATGGGGATTTTATGAACAAGTCTTCTGGCATCCATTGATTACTCTGGTTGGCACTGAGTGGCACTACTGTAGGGAGAGTTTTGCCTGTTTTAATAACAGTTATGTGCTAGCATAAGAAATGATGATCATGTGATCATTCTGTATATAAATAGAGAGAGAGAGATTTTATGTAGAAAATGAAATTTATTGATTCAAAAAGTATAAGCAAATAGTACTTATGATGGCACTATAAAAAGTAAATAGACATTGTGAATTATAATTTGGTCATATACTTATTCCTTGAATGATAAGAAATATCCATTTAGATTTTAATTTTTTTTTTCAATAGTGTTTTATTTTCTATTTCATATACAGTACTTTAAATTTTTTAATTGGTTTGTTTTGTAAACACACATAATCAGTCAATCATTTTGAATCTAGAGATATAACCATCGATAAATATTTTAATGTTATAGATCATTTTATTCTATATTATTACAGAATATTTTAATTAATCAAAAAGTTTACTAATCCATACTTTCAATCAAAATGTTTAAAATTTGAAACATTTCAAATAAATATATAAAAATACTAAAACAATTTCTTTAAAAGTGTTAATAAACTTTAATACATTGTTTATTCAGTTTTATATTTTTACCATGTAATTATGGTCATTATAAAACAATCTCATGTAACAAATACATAAAAAAAATTTTTTTACATGAAATAAATATTTCAGTCAAATTAAATTTAAAAAACAAACATATTAATCATGATGACCATATAAAAAGATTTGTATTAAAAATAAGATCATTTATTAAAATAAAAAATGTGGGATTAAGGATTACATTTAATAGAATAAATATATTGTAACCTGCAAAAGATGGACAGAGAAAACAAATAATCAGACACCATTGCTTAAATTCTAGGCGATCGATCTAAACCCTTTTGCTGATCAATAGCAAGCACATTGGGCAAACTGTCCTAAAGAAAGAAAGCAAATAAGCAATGTGTAGGTTCAACAACAATGCTTCATGTTGTATGAAACTAAAATTGTAATGTAATAACTAAGCTCAGTGGGTTTATAAAACAAATGCCACATGCTACAATAAGAAGATATACGGGGGAAGCATTTATAAAATATATAAATTTGAAACAACATTAATAAATCAAGAGGAGGAGAAGTCTCAACTCATTCTAGCACATCTAAAAGACTTAATATTGTGAGCGTACACCATTACTACAACTACCACTTAATCCATTTTCTAAAGATATTTTAAGCATCTCATTGCTCTGATCAGATAAAAATTATATTTAATTCTTATAAAATTTAGAAATGATCTTTTAAAATTTATGCCACATACAATCCATCTTTTGAATGTATTTTCTTCATTATCAAAATAAAATTTAAATAATATGGTTCAGTAAACAAATCAGGGTATCTCAGGTTAATATGATCTCATTTAAATTATAAAAATAATTTTTTTTTAGATTTTTAAAATTTATTCTACATTGAATGAAATCCTAGAAAATGAAATAAATAAGACACACTACCCCTAAGCTAATGTCTTATTATAATTATGATATAACAATTGTATTATTAATTTAAATAAAATAAAACAAGATCTCTTAATTTTAGAATAAGATAATGAATAATCTAGGATTACACTCGGATATTAAGAATGGGAAAGGGATTTAATAGCCATTCTAAATACTCTAGAATAAATCCACTTAAACATCTTATAAATATAAACTAGGTTATTGTAAAATTAACTGTTATCATAGGATAACAAATATGATCTTCAGATATGAAAATGATTTAAAATAAACATTTGCAGTGATTTGAAGTAAGCAAATCAAATTAATTAAAGTGATCCAAATTGACAATCAAATTATAATTCTTTATTAAGAAAATTACATCTTAGATGTTCTACTAATGCTTAAATAATTCAATAAAGTGACTTATTAGCTTCTATTTTAGCAAATACATTTAAAATAATTTATAATATTTTATAAGTAATTAAATTTCTAGTCAATATATGGAATGATTTCTGGTTAATAGGAGGAATGATGTGATCAAACAACTATGAGAAATTTCTTAAATAACAAATATTCTACAAGAAAACAAAATTATAAATATTCCATGTTTGAGTCCACATAGCCATAGGTTTTAACAATATTACTTCCTCAAAAATTATGACAGAATGATTTAAAAATTTACACCATGTTTTATAAAAATAAATTTAATTGGATTAAGCAAAAATAATCCAGCAGATTAAAATTTAATGTTTAATTATTAAAAATCAATGCATTCATACAATGATAATAACTTTCATATAAAAAGTGTCCCTTTTGTGAATATTTAACATAATAGTTTAACAATCCAGAAATGAAGGAGTGATAAGACATGTATATTGTCTATTTATGCCTAAATATACTTTAAAAATTTTAAATTATCATATTTTGCCTTATTATTAGCAAAGCTCAAATATAGAACTTATACATTTACAATGAATTATTCACATTTAAGCCAACCAAAAATGCTATAGAGGTAAAGTAGAATTTCTCAATACCTTGATGAAACCACTAAAAATGTCAAGTAAAGCCATGATAAAATATTACACATGCTTTATTAAACATAAACAAAATCCATTTTCAAATAAAATAAGGTAAAGTGAAAGTATGATGGCACAACTCATAGAATGCACTGACTTTTGAAGGCTAATAAAGGACCTAGGACTTTGTCAATAGTTAGGAAAAATAAAAATGCATCAGGAACAAAAATATGAATTGCCTTAAAATAGACAGTCTAAGTTACAATTTCCAAAATATATGCTATGAGAATACAAATGCTAACAAGACAAAAAATAAGAGATGCTATTATCTCTTGAAAAATAAGCTAGCAAAATAATGATAGACTAACACTACCATTTTTAAATATATTAGCATATATAAGTACTCCTAAAGTAGAGAATATATTTATCTAACAAAAATAATACAGCTATCAAATGTAAAATATGATAAATAATAATGCCAAATATGGCTCTGTTTGTCAAGCATTGGAGTTTGAGAGCTTTACAAGCAGTTGTTCCGGGTTAGTGGGTTTGCTTCCCGCCTGATGCTATGACACGAGAAAAAAAATATGGCTCTGTTAACATTCGACAATAAATAATAGAAACCTTATTCAGCTTACAGCAGAACACACTATTTTAAAATATGATAAAGTACTATTCTGGAAACTTTAACCTATAATGTTTCAAAATATAACATATACAATATGAAAATAATATGCACATGAAATAAAACAGTGTGCAAAATAATACAAATAAATTCAACCCTTTTATCATTAAATAAATTAAAGAACAGTCCTGCTTTCTTGAATCATTTTCCATTAAACTGGATCATGAAGAGGAATGTTGGCAACAACATCTTGTGGACAGCAAACATACCCATCATATATAATATAATTATGATATTAAAATATATATAACAAATATAGAACATTTGTCTTGGATATCAGTAAAATTTCAAATAATTATGCTAGCAAGTATAAAATAAATTTATGGCCATTCAAACAAATATCCATGAATATAAATTATGAAATATGTTTATTAAGTTGAAATAAATAGTTCGCAAGTATTTGAATTCAGATTTCCAACTTAATCCATTATACAAATTCTAAATTTGTAATGATAGTGTGAATATTTTATAAAAGTACTTCTGATAAATAATATTTATCCAACATTATTAAAGATTTGCAGGAAAAAAATATTTAATTCAAATATCTATGACCACAGCAGTCTCCATAGCAATGCTCAGAGGGAAAAAATAACTTGTATGTTTTCAAGTATTTTGCAGGAATTATAAAATAATTAAAAGCAGAAAAGTTATTTAAGTTCATTTAAATATAATGTCCCTTTATGCAAATATATTTTATATTTTGATTTTATTAAGGGAAACATTTAAATTTCATATACTATTTATTAACATTCCACTGCAAGTCGATTTTTTTATTACTCTATCTGGAAGAAACATGATTTCTCACTTCCAAAGAAGAAGCAAACAGAATTATATTAAGTGATTTTTTTTCATTTGTGCTTTAATAGATTAACAATATAATGTCTTTATTTAAGTAAGCACAAATATATTTTTTCATTGAAGTATAAAATTATTTAATTCTTTTGGAGACTTAATAAATTATTTTAAAACATCTGATAAGATACATTTGTCATATCAAAAATATAAATCTTATCCAATGAGTTAATATCTTTTTATGTAAATAAATTCTGACAATATTTCAGATAAATGAATGCTTTAAAGAAAATGTCAAGAAATTCTCAAGATTTTCTGTGACATTTTTGCCAATAAGAAATGTAAATATTCTATGGCAACTTTAATTATAATGCAGATGTTCAAATAGACTTTAAAATTGATGAGTTCTTCAGTCAGTATAATGGCAATAATAACTGTTGAAGTTATCCAACACAGAAAATCTAAAAGATAATCTAAACATTGTAATAATGAAATAATATTACCACTAAAGCTGGCAGATATAAAGATTTCAGTTCCTTTAGTGTTTCAGATAAGTGTGCCTAGATAATTTTAATTTAGCTTGACATACTGAGCTTAAAAAATAATAAAATTTAAAGAAATTACACTTTAAAAATTTAATTAGAGTTTTTGAAATTCAACTTCTACAATTAAAATTTACTGAGGATCTAAAACAGGTGACAATCTCACCTTTTTATACTACTAGTCTTGTGATCATTTTACAAGACTTGTGATTAACCTTTGCACTCTTTCCTTACTAGTTCAAATCCTGATCTATTGTAACCAGGAAGATTGTTAGGTAAAAATTTACCTAATTAATATTCAAATTTTAAATAAACCAATTTTTTTAAATCTTGTCTAGACAATTAAATTAATTAAAACATTTCCTGGTTGCAAATAAAAATAAGTAAAAATTACAAATAGCAGGATAAGACAAAAATATTGCATAATAAAATTTATTAAAATGGAATAAATATTATAGACAATATTTAATACATTTATTTAAATCTAGACAAGTCCCAGAATATAAATTTTAAAACTATCTTTTAAAAATATTTTAAAATAATGTTAAGCAAATATAATATTTATTTATTCATTCATTCGTTGCTTATTCATCATTGCTTTTCTACCTTTAATTTTTAAGTTTATTAAACTTTCTAATTAAATGAGTCTAGAATATTATACATTAAAACTACAATGAATTAAAATATAGTTTTAATTTTAAATACCAGCAAATCAAAATATAGGGCTTGAACCTGATTTCTTAATCTTAAAATTAATACAAGCTTTTTAAAACATTTTAAATGATTAAATCATAACTAAATTAGCATTATTGTATGGCCAGCTATTTAAAGACTAGTATGATAAACACTTATTTAAGCTTAAAACTATTGCTATAATCTGTGTAAAAATCATTTTACAGCTGTGTAATCTATAAAATATATGTAAAAATTATAGCATTATGAAGTATTAGCAACAATTTATTCATAACAAAATTAAAGATATATAATTTTTTTTTAGATGTCTTGGCATAAAATTTGACTTTACATTTAGCTTCTACCAAAGCTAAAGGTTATAATATAAACTTAATAATGACATGGTTGAAATGTAGGACTAAATAAAGAATATTTTAATGCATATCAAATTTCAAATTATTGTTTTTTTAATGTTTTGCTCTGTTTATACATTTATCAGAATATTTTTTTAAATAAAAGCAGAATATTATATTTTGAAAATATGTTGAGAAGTTTTTTTTTAATATTTTAAAAATATTTGTTTTCTAATTTTTTATCCATTTCATGAGATTTATTGTCAAATCTCCTTTCAGAAAGTATTTAACATTGTTTTTTGTGATGCCATGTTTATATTATCTTTAATTTCAAATATGTCTTACTATTGTCTTTCTAGAATTTGCTATGGATCTGTTTAGATAAATCATAAAAATATTGTAATTTTATACTAAATAAAATATTTGTAATATTTATAAATTTGTTAATAAATAAAACTTTTTAAATAAATCGAAATTTATATGTATATTTCATGAAAACTATTTTACAAATGTAATATTCATTGAGACATTTATTGAAAATTATCTTATTAAAATCATAAATATTTAATAGATTATTTTTCAAAAATATTTGTTTTGTAGGAAGTAAATAAACTTATTTATTTTGTTAAATATTGCATGATTTATTTATTTCATTACATTATTCTAAATAATAAGAATTAGAGCTTCTTTTTTTTTCTGATTCTGTAAATGTTTTATACTTTGTCTTCTTTTCACGAATTTTGACAGAAAATCATGTTACCTTCTTGTATTAAAAATAGATTTTATGTTTATGAATACTATTTTTCATCATTATAATATATTGTAATGGAAACTAGGTCTTAAACTAATTCAAGCCATAAGTTGGCGTGATGTCCCAACAAATATTTTTGATGTTCTAATTACCACTTTCTCATCTCAAAAAATAATTTTATTTCTATCTATTTTGATAATCAGTCTTACCTTATAGCCATACATGTGTGAATTAATTAATAAATATGTGGATGCTACTTTCATATGGAAAAACATCCTGGATGAGTCATTATCCAGTCACCATGATGCTTTTCTTAAGATAGAATGAATTGTTATTTATAATTAAATGATTTAGAAACAGCATGGTACAGGTAAATTTCAATAATTTATGTTTATTAAGAAATCACACACCAATAAATTAATATAATCAACAAAATATATGTATATTTAAGTTATTACTACTGTTAACAAACTTTTTAACAATCTCAATAAGAAAAACTCTCTTTTTTCACAAATAATGTATGAGTATAAAACAGAAACAATATAGTTATTATATCAAGCTAGAACAAATATGCATAAAAAAAAAACAAAATATTAAATGAGATTAATAGTTTGTCAAATTTGAATATAATGACCTATGTTTTATATAGTTATTAATTGTTCAACATGAATTAAATATTATTACTAAACATCAAACATGTAATTAATAAGACCTTTTAAAAAAACTAAAGATATGAACATAAATATCTTAGCTCAGATTTCTTTCAGTTATTAAGATATCACACTTTCTCTTTTTTTTTAAAAAAAAAAAAAAAGTTTTGTTAAAATAACTGTCCTTTAACTGTAATTACAGTTTATATATATTACAGGATTTTTCTTCTTTGTTAAGGTTTTCTGGGCTGTGAGTTTCATTGTCTTTTTGATGAAAAAAAACAACTTGATTAAAAAAATTGCAATTCTATCAGATTCATAGTCTAGCAGTAGATGATTGACACAGATTCATCACTGATTGATAGTAGTTGTAAGGATCAGCTTATTTCAAATTCTTAGGCATAGCATTTCTCAGGCAGCAATCTTTCAAATTAAAAAGCTTTACATAGTTACAGGGTTGAATGGATATAATTGAGAAGGTTAACCAGCCATGTGTTTATTTTCCATAAGACACATTATGTAGAAAACTAGCTGTGCCATTTAACAAGTAACTTTTTGAGCCTCGCAAATTGCTATTGAATTGGCATCTTTTTAATTGATTGGCACTCCAGTATCTAAATGATTAATTGGTAATAGTATGAATACTGAACCCTAGTGCTTGATGGCGTTTTTCACACAACGCACATCAATATACCATTTTAACGGCCTAACTTACAGCTAACACTACAACAGTGTTGTTTAGAACCATAACAGGCCACCTAGATGGCAATGTATCCTACAATTATGTAACGAAATACTACGCCCATTGACTTGCGACAGTATTCCTCAAGTGAGTGCAATTCAACTCTCGCTACGGTCTGATTTGATGGCAGCTGTATTTGAAGGATACGAAACTATCAAAAAATTCATTGTGGAAAAATTTTGAGAAAGCATAGTGAATTTAGTATTACATATTAAGAATTGCCAGACCATCACACATGCTTCCCGATGATTTTAAACTTCACACAACCTGAAAAGGTTAGGATTTTAAGCAGAATTCTGCTGAGTTCACACGCAAATCCACATTTACACGTGAATCTGTGCGAGAACAATAAAATGTCGGCATGGCAAGTGTTCAAAATTAGTTGAAGGGGAGTGAATTGCCGGCCACAGAAGTTGATGCTATTGTGTTTTTCCAGAAAGAGAACAAACATCCTGCCAGATGCAAACCTATGTGTTTGCAGGAGGAGCATGGTTTAGTTAACTACAGGATCTGGGCAATTCCATTGATTTTCTTTCAAGCATTCCTGGGGTCTGCATAAGGGAAGTTGGTTGGACGGCTCCAAAAATCCCATTACTTACACCTTTGAGGCTCATCTATTGGAGTCAAACAAACCATAACTCCCTGCCCCCTAAAAAAAATGTTTTTTTTTTTTTTAAAAAACAAACTGTTTAATTAAGGCTTTTTGAAAAAGACAAAAAATAAAGAACAAATTTTTGTTATCATATAAAGGTTTCGGTAACGTAAATATTTTTTAAAAAAACAACACCTCATAATAAGAAAATAAAAGCCGATAATCCAAATTCAAATCAACTTCCCTTCACCCTCTAAAAACCAACTGTTGGTTTATTAAAAATGAATTGATTAATAAGGCTTTCCAACAAAAAAAAAAGCTCAAAATCAATAAAAAGTCGATAAGGAAAAAAGGCAATAATTTAAAAGCAAACCAACCCCCCTCCAATAATTCATATATTTTGTTTACCTCTTTATATGTATTCTATATTCGAACACATTTAAAATTAATATGCGAAGTTTCCAGTACATCGGTAAAAGATACTAAAAGATGAGAATTAAAATTCAAACCAACTGTTGGTTTATTAATTAAAACTGAATTGTTTAAGGTTTTAAAAAAGATCAAAATCCAAAAAAAGGTGATAATTTAAAAGCAAACCAACCCCCCTCTACCATCTAAAAACAAAGTGGTGTTTGTTTATTAAAAAGACAAAAAAAAATCGTACGAGCTTTATGTATAGAAAGGGTAAAAAAAATTTTTTTTACCATAGTATTATGTAAAGAAACTGATAATTCAAAATAATAAAAAAAAAGTCGATAATTTAAAAGCAAACCAACTCCCCCCCCCCCTACACCATATAAAAACAAAGTGTTTGTTTATTAAAAACACAAAAAAAAAAAAAACCATACGAGTTATGTATAGAAAGTGAAAAAAAAATTTTTTGTACCGTAGTATTCTGTAAAGAAACCGACGGCCCATGAATCGATATATTGATGTGCATTGGGTGAAAAAGCACCAACAAACGGTAGGGTTCAGTATTCATACTATTACCGATTAATTTTACAATCACATAGTTTGAGTCTCAAATCCATGACTGGTATATTAAATATTCTGCTGGTCATCTTACCTTTGTCTCAGTGTCTTTTACTCTCAAAAAAAAAAACTAATTTTAAATTAACCTAGCCTCCTCCTATGACTTCTTGTGTGATTCTATGCCTTTATCCATCACCTCTAATTGCAATGATTTTTTAATTCTTCACTTGATTCCTCTGTTTAATGATTTTTTTACACAGTAAATAAATTATTTAAAATAGTTTTTGAAAAAGAATTGTTTCATTTTAAAACTAAAAAGATTAATATTTGGAATGCAGATTGTTTTAGCAATACTAATTATATTTCTTGTCATTTTCTATTTCCAAAATTTTTGGAAAAACATCAACAAAATATAGATAAATTTTCACTTACCTAATTAATTAATTCTTATTTCCTAAACGAAGTTTGCTTGTACATTTCCTAAACTAAGTTTGCTTGTAACAGGAAAGGAAAAAATATATTATGCTAACCAAATTTTATTTTGTATTTCTAAACTCCATTTATATATAAACTAACTTGTGGATAGTCAAATACTTAGATTATAATTTTATGCTTTTTGTCTGCTGTCTAAACTTCAAAATATTTGTGTGTGTTATTGCTTTTTTCTTGAAAGCTGAAAAATGTATAATGCATACCTTCTATTCAGAGTTTAATTCATGTTATTTAGTAGCACTGAGGACTTTTTTTTTCCAGTATTAATTGTACTTTCTGCATTATGGATATATTCAATAGTGGTAGAATAAATTTTTAATAATCATCTTTTTAATATGTATTAGAAATGTCATAAATTAGAAATTGGTTTATTAAAATAAAGTAAGAATATGTGTATAGTTGTGATAAGAGTACTTGATTAGGAATCAACTTGGTACCAAAAAATTACTACAATTTAAAATGTATTTTAAATAAATATTTATTTTTATTGTTAATTCCATATATATATATATATTATAACAATGTGGAGAAACGAGGGGTAATAAAAGAAAATCTGAGGTTACAATATTCTACAATTGGGTGCCAATTGTAACAATATGGAGAAATGGGTTAATAAAAAAGACAGATTATAATGCCCCTTGTTGGGTACAATTATAACAGTATGGAAATAGGGATTAATAAGAAAATCTGATGTTACAATGTCCCACAACTGGGTAGCCATCTGTAATAGTACACAGGGCTGAATTATGAGGAAATGGGAAACCATCATCCACAAATAAAAGTAAATATAAAAGGAATGATCATGAGAGATAACACAACTAACTATAAATTCACCAACATTATGCAAAAGTAATCATTTATCATGAATGATCAACAATAAAAAATTAACAGTCAATCTTGTGACTGGATTTGAAAGTGATCCACTATAGACCAGGCTAATTATTTAGCCACTGCCAAACTTAGGGCAGGAATACAAACAATTATCTGAATGCAAATATTTAGGTGCTACTCCAAAATACAATAATAAGTCAAATAATGCTGATATACTAAAAACATCCTAACCATCAATATTCTGGTCACTTAATACCATTAATGTATTGGCCAACTATAAACTAAATTTCTAAAGAAGAAATAAATAAAATGAAATGTAGTGCATGTACTTTAAAGGATATATTTTTTGTGTCAACTAGGATCATTATCATCTGGATGTCCATAACACTAAACATAAATCTCTACTACATATAACATGCACAAATCTAGCTCAGGAAGCAAGAACTCTATAAACTATTACTGTGAACAAGAGATAAATAAATAAAGCAGCTTATAAATCATTTTAAATAATTCCTAAATTTACCCTATTATAAGTAAATAGTTTTATTAAGGATCATTTTTAAATTCTAAAACATTAAGCTTCCATGAAATAAAGTTACACACATTGCAATTTATGAAACAGGAATTGGGTAGAATAAAGACATTAAGACTAAAAATATTTTTAAAACAATAATTTAATAACTAATTGATTAACAATAAACAAAAAAATGACGATAGTATGAAATTTTAAACATTCATCAAAAAATATATTTGCATAAAAATTATAATCAGTTGATTTCTATTCATAAATTAACTTTTAATTCATTAAGTTATTGCTTTAAAATAACTAAGAGTTGGTTAATTAACCTTTTGTCTAGTTTTTTAGAAGGAAAAATGAATAAAAAGAATAACATTTTTAAAAAAAATTGCAAAAAATTAAATTTTCTAAAAACTTTCATAATTTTGAAGAGAAAAATGACTGGATTTTTTTTGAAAATTTTTTTGCAATTTGAAAACATTAATGAAAATATTTAAAATTATCAATTCTTACATGGCTTTATTTTTTTATGGAGCCCTTTTCCATTGCAATTTCTAGTTTTTTCCAAATGAGTTTCTCATTGAAGGCTTCTAGACGTGCATGATTAATTTGTTCTTTCCTTGGTTTGCAGTAATTCAAAGTTAAAAAATAGCAAATTTTATCCATTGGGTTTTCTTGAATTTCCAGGTGAGATTAACACAGACTCATGCTCTTGGTTGAAGACAAGATTACATTGGGTGGGGGGGTACTCAACATTTTTGTTCCAGTGAAGGAGTAGATGATGTCTAGCCTTTGGCTGAATTTAGCAAGGGTTTTCATTGTAGAAATCATTTTTATGGCTAAACTCACAGTATGCTAAAAGCTTGATTAAAACTCATTATTTTATGCAATAGCTTGGTTAAGACTTCTGTTTCTTTCTTCTTTATCAGTTGGATTAAGACTTGACTGCTTTCTCTTCAACAGCTAAGTTAGGAATATCTACTTCTTATCAGGCCCTTGGGTCTTCTGACTTATTCACACCCCCATTTTTTTTCTAGAACAATTTTGCCTACAAGCCAATCACAATCTATCTCTAACCTGATAATTTTTATAACAACCAATTAGATTTTTTTTAATATAATTGTTCGGCTATTTCCCAAGAACTTAACATCATTTCTAATTATAAAAAAAAAATGTCATGCAAAAGGAAAACAAGGTAATCAGTTAATTGCAGTTTTGATTTTTTTTTTTTTTTGCATTGAATAGAGAAAAGAAAAAAAGCAACTCTGACAAAATTTACTAAAAATATTAAAATCTTATTTTTTCTTTTTAAAAATAAAACTTTATCTCTTTTTTAAGGTTACAATTAATATTTATCAAATAATTTACAATTATTTTTACTCTTAGTACATCTCATAGTTTAAATTAAACTACTAATTAAGTACTGAAGAGAGAGAGTTAAAAACTTGTTTACATTCTTTTATAGTTTTCTCTCCCTTCTACAATCATTTATAACTTATTAAAATCATATTATTTAACAAATTTTAATGTTTGAGAATTCTCATACTATCAAATTGGGACTTAAAATATTTAGTTAATTGAAGACCCATTATTATTATAAAATATATGCACATGAAAATTAAATATTATTTTTCCTATTAATTAAATAACTACTTAAACCGGAAAAACATGCTGCTAACTATCTAGATAGTCAACTGGTTACAATATATATATAGTATTAATCCATCTATACATTTTCTATTTTAATATTAGTATTATATTACCATTTTGATTTTGTGGTGTCTGCAATATCTTTGAATGATCTTTTCTACACACATGATTGTTGGGATTTGGATTCAA
The DNA here is from genome assembly GCA_028023455.1 of Epiperipatus broadwayi. Classification (NCBI taxonomy): domain Eukaryota; kingdom Metazoa; phylum Onychophora; class Udeonychophora; order Euonychophora; family Peripatidae; genus Epiperipatus; species Epiperipatus broadwayi. Next base: position 3,543,964 of record JAQFVV010012519.1, on the reverse strand, counting down.
TTGAAATATCAAAATAATTTTAATGTACATGGAGAAATTTGAAATATATATTCACATTCTTTATCTGCAAAAATTATTGCTTTAATATATACATGTAAGGGGAAATAGTAATATAAATATGCAGTCTGCTTTTTAATTTTTTTAATTAGAGACTGTTTTCTTAGAAATTAAAACTAAATTGCAATGAATGGCCCCCTCCCCCTGTCATATATTCAATTATAGGAACTTAAACATCTAGTTAATTTTGATTGGGTTAAGTAAAAATTATGTTAGATGTTTAACCAATTATCTGTTTATCAGTTGCACGTGCAATAAGAATTCTGTTTTATTTAAACTATTTTACAAATATTATTTGTTATGAAATGATGATTAGTTTAGAATTGCAACAAAGAAAACAAAGATGAATGTTTTTCACATACATATAAGCATAAATAAAATTATTTTCAAGTATTATATACTTTATTTGATTTCATAAACAATTGTAACAAAAATGTACATTTTGTAATGAAATTTTATAAGACGGCAATTTTTTTATGTTAAAATTGTAACATTAATGTTTTTGCAAATGGTATTTATAACTATCAACATTTCACAGTAATCATCAAAATACCTATGAAATTAATATTTCCTTCAATCACTTTTTAAAAAATAAAAGAATTTACAGGGATGAGAAACTTCTTGAGCAAAATATTAAGTTTTTGTACACATAAATTTAAAAATATAAGATATTGCAACATGTTAAATAATATAATTATAAGGTTATCAAAATTTGAAAGGAAAAACGTTTACTACATACAAAAGGAAGAAATCATCTAGACATTGAATCAGTTTTTTATTTTATTGGTAATTCAGCTGATATTAATTACATACTGCAAAAATATTTAAACATACACCGATTCCTTAAAAGTTATTTTCATATCACATTTGAAGTTGTCTATCAAAGATAAAAACATTGGAACATATTTTACCCAAATTAAATTTTTTAATAATTCACAATCTGAAAAAGTTGCTTTCCATGTATAAATAAAAAAATTATTGCATATAATCATATTATAATTACAAAAATAATCTAAGATATCCCCAATCTCAAATGGAGAAGGGAAATTTCGATAATAGATTGTATTATATATACGTGAATTGCTAAATAGTTTTCTTAACAGTTTAACTTAGCAGATCTAAACATTTTATCTTACTCCAATTGATTTTAGAGTGATAATATTAGAAAACACTTTTTCTTCTATATGAGAGAAAATAGAAAGAAATCACTTCCATCTTCAAATTGAAAACATTACTTCTACATTAAACCTAAATATAGGCATATTTCTTTATCTAATTTCGTAATACAATAAAAATGAAATTACTTTTTCATATATGCTTACCTATATGTATGCGTATTTTTTTTTTCATATGTCATAGCATCGGCCAGGAAACGAACCCGCGACAACTATCTGCAAACAACTGCTTGCTTGCAAGGTAGCTGCACCTCTCGGCTACCAACTCTTGACATGTATGCATATTTGATTATAAATATATGTGAGATATACATGATTATATATACGTAAAGCAAAATTTTTACTTCTCTGTATTTTAAAGTTATTAAGTATGCATAATACTAGTACCCAATACTTTAATCTATGCTTAAATGTGTATTCCTGTGTTTTGTTTTTCATAATTCTAAACTAATATTTTAATAAATAATAAAAGCCAGAAACCAATCTAGCTATTGATTATTCAAACTTACAGGAGATATTCTAGAATGAAATGAGATAACTATTTTTGGAAGCATGTCAGAGAGTATAGTCATAAAGTGATATAAGTCAATTTAAATTGACAATTGGCTAAATCTAAGATTTCTTATTAGCTAATCAAAACTTTGTAACTTTTTAAATTCCTATATTACCTCATTTTTGAAGAAGGACTGTATGTGACTATAATATTAAATAGGAAGTTGAACATTTAGATATATATTCTTCCTTTATTTGTAATTATACATTAGACTATTTTCATAATCTAGACTTAATTGTTAAATATCTTTAGACAAATTCAAACTTTATTTAAACTTTATAAATATATTCAACTATTGATAATAGCACCCGGTTATCTTTGACAGAGTACCATAGTTGTGTAGAGTGTTGCCTTAAATTCAGTATTGATAAATCAAAAGATCTCAAGTTTGATACTTATGCTAGTACTGTTTCTGGATCAGACCAGCAAGACGTGAAGAAGAAAGGAAAATACCACTCGAAACATTCTGTTATATACTAACCTGTTTGCTATTACTAACAGTTGATTATATTTGAAAAGTTTAAGTAAAGTTTGATTTTTTTCTAAAGAAGAGGCTATGATTATGGAGTAACAAAACTCTGAAAGTGCTAAGCCTGCAGAAATTATGATATAGAAAGCCTACAGAAATTGTTATATAGAAAAATTTCACTGCAATGCATCAGCGTATTATTAATTATAAAGAACATTTATCAATTAATTGTAGATGGGAATAGTCCAATAAATAATTACGAATAATATGTTGTGATCTCAAATTTTCTGACAAACATTCTTCCATGATATTGTATTTTGTTAAATTAGTTTTCTGTTGTTGTTATAATAATATTCTGATGAAAATGGTTCTTACGAAGTGTTATATATATTTTTACTGAGCTCTTACATCTTTAACCAATATGATAATTATGATATATTTACATTCTAAAAAATCTATGATTTGTCACTTTTCTAAATAAATAAACTGCCACTCCATTACGACTTATGTTTATTATACTGAAACCTCTTTCAGATTTTGCACTGTTTTATGACTTCTGATTCCCTATTGTCATGCCTCAGTCATCTTTATGCAATATATATTTTCTTTAATATATATTTTTTGCAAAATTCCTTTTAGATTTTTTTTTTCTTGGCAGTATTCGGTTAATATTTGTTTAATCTTTTTTGAACATTCATACTATTCCAATTATATTATTCTGATTTCATCAACCATAATGTAGTCAGCATTTATTATTTTTTAAATTTTTTTATTGCTTATGCATTATTTGTTTGACTTTCTTGAAGTTCTTTGTTATTTCTGTAATCATCAATTACTTTTATGTTTTTTTCTTTCAACTGTCAAACTTCTCTGCATACATAATGATATTTTTTACAATAATGTGAAACAGTTTTACCATTTAATCAATGAGGATTGCCAATTCCTCAACAAGCTTTCTGATAAATGCTTAGCCAGAACCAGCATTTAAAATATCTCCATCAGGACCCCCCTCCCAAACTTCTGACCATGGTATCGTGCTTTGGCACTCCTCAGAGGAATTGGAAATCATCATATCTTACAAGCTTAAGAGAATTGAGTCATGTGATCTATAATTCTTATTTTGACAGTTTTACCATTTGAATCATTTAAAAATGAAAACCCCAAAAAGAAAACTATCTAATGAATATTTACATAAACATTTATAATAATCTTTTATATATCCTGGGATGGTAGGATATCAACCAAAAATACAAATATTTTACATTTTCTTGATGTAATGTTATTTTCATTATATGCATATAGAAACTAATGCAATATGTCTTCCAATTGAAACAAATTCACCATTGCAATCTTAAACAATGATCAAAGAATTTAAGTTATGATCTCACCCAAGAACCCTCAAATCATAAGTTATTAAATATCATCTTTAGAAAATAGAATAATATAAGGTTAAACAATAAGATAACAATTTTATGGTTTGAAATTTTAATTCTAGGTATGATTTGTTGATATAATATAATAATTCTTATCTACTTTACTAAAATTAATAATTTTAATATTTCTTATCATGATAAGTTGAATATTCAATATTGACTGATTAAAATACTACTGATAAATATTTTCCATTTGATAGATAGCAAGATTTTTATACAAAAAAAAATTGTCAAAATTCAGTTATGTTGTGAACTTATGTATGGTTAACTTTTATGACTAAATGATTTATTTAAATACAGCTGAAATAAAAAATGTTTTATGAAATATAACATCAAAAGCATTTTTAACAAATAATATTCTGAGACTTATGTTTAAAATGCTTATAAACACATTAGGGTTCATGATATTTGGTTTCAAATCTTGATTTATATATTGAAATTCATAAACAATAGTAAATGAGATATAAATTCTTAACACATGCATATATAGTAATGATAATAGTATTTAATTAAGAACTATACCATCAAACCATCAAAAATAATTAACATAAAAACTGATAAACTATATCAACAGTTTTATAAATATTAAACTGAACTATTTTTTATTTATTTCATTTTATGTTTTTAAATAATAAAATGAATTTAAAAGTTATTATTAGCTAAAAGTTCTTTTTTTTTTTAAACAAAATAATTTCTTTTAAGATGAACAACTTTCTGTCACAACAATATAATGACCTTTACTTAACACCATCTTTTTCAACATGTAATTAATTTACTAAATAAATTTATATTTGGAAAAATAAAGTCATTTCTTTTCTTGTAAATGAAAAAAGAATTGGAAGAAAACTATTTCTCTCTAGTTATAAATAGATATAATTATATCATAAAGAATAAAAATAGATCATCCATTTCTTATACTACCATTTTGATATGCTAAAAATATTGAAATTTAAATGTGGAAATACTATTTAAGCATTTAAATTCATAATCATACAAATTTCATTTTTAATCTTTGTGTTAATAATTAAATAGAAACCAATAATTATAAACATTAAATAACTATAACTTTAGAGTACATGGAATAATTAAATCCTAGGTATGAATGGACACATATACCTTTATTTCAGAAAATCATAAAAAGAAAAGAATATCTACTCCATAGATTTTTATTCAATAATAAGTTTTGACTTATTTAAGCTAATATTAATGTGGCATTATTAATTTTCAATTTATAAACAAATAAAATTTCATTTTTAACCATTTTTATGTTGATAATTTAACACTTATAATATTAAATAAGTATAGCTTTAAAATTATTAAATAGAATCAGAAATTGACTCCACTGGCTAATAATAAATATACCCATTTACTTTAATAAATCATACAGAATATAATAAACAGTCTATTCCTTATGCTTTCATTGGTAATGAGCTATGATTTGCTAAAAACATTGAAATTTAAGAAATTCTATTTAAACCAGATGTAAATATAACTTATTATTTTTTTAATTCATAATTAACAAAGAATAAATATTAAGTCTCATTTATAAGAATCTTTGTATTAATAATTAAACATGCCAATAATTGTAAATATTAAATAAACATAGCTATAGAATATATAAGATAGAATATGAAGTAAAATAATTCTTTAACTATAAATAAATACAAATACCTTTAAGTCATTAAATCGTAAAGAATAAAATAGATCACCTATTTCTTACAATTTCAAAGATAATAAGCATTTGTTTTCTAACTACATTGAAATTTAATAATGGAAATACCATTTAAGCCAGATGTAAATATATTATTAATTTTGAATTTATAATCAAAGGATAAAGACTTTAAAGCTAGACTTATTTAATATTTATAAGTTTTAATTTCTATTTAATTATTAATGAGATTCAGTCTTTATCTTTTAATTGTTTATAAATTCAAAATTAATAACATTTACATCTATATGAAATAGTATGACCACTCTTAAATTTCAACTTTAGCAAATCAAAGCTTCTTAACAATGAAAGCTCTACATTCTATTCTTTGATTTGCTAATGAAAGAAGATGAAGTTATATTTATTCAGTTGTATTTTATCAATTTAAAACTATGCTTGTTTAATATTTACAGTGGACTTGCAATGTCTGCATATTATACTATAAACCTTCATGTATATGACATAAAATAGTTCACATTTTATTGATAATGTTTGATTCAGTAGAATACATTATTTATTGATTTGTAAATATACATACTTTTCAACATTTATATAATATAAATGTTTTTTTGTATATAGCATATATATATATGTAATAATGCTCAAGGCTAAATGGGTTTGTAAGTAATCCTTAAAAACCAGTCAACACAGACAATCATAATATCAATAACAATCAACAATTTCAAACTGTTGCCAAGGCAACCTCCTTTTAACAATATATATATATTAAGATTATAGTATAAACAAAATTTAAAGAAAAATAATGTTATTATTAATATTAATCTGAGAAAACATTTTCATATTTATTAAATTGTGTGTTTATTCATTCACTTTCATTCAAAAAAGTAATAAAAATGTTCTTCACTATATCTTTACCTTTTAATTAAATGAATAGCAAAATGTTGTATTTTCATCACAATTAAAGATATTCTGAATGAAATTCTTTTCCCACAATAACTTTTTGTCATTGAAATGTAATAGCAGTCTTGCTATTAGCAAACCGTGACCTCTTTAATTGTTTTCATATCAATTCTTTTACTGTTACTTGCCATTACATTTTTCAGATTCTCAGTTAAACTTTTCAAACTGATGCAATATAAGATTTGACAATTCTTTTTTTCTGTCACTACTAAATTGAGAATTTCATTTTATCACTAAAGAAAGATTAGTTTAGAATTTTTTTACATTTTGTAAAACTTTTAACTTTACACTTAAAAGATTTTATTACATGAAATACTATACCACATCAAATTTGGGAATAACAAAGAATAAAAAAAATAGGCTTTCAACATAAGCTGAAGAAACATAAGCTTGATCACTTACCACTCCGAGACAAAAAAAATAGTTGCTACAGTATCACAAAATTTATTAAATTTACAAATTTTGATATTTTTTTTTTTTTGTTAAAAAAACATGCATTGGAAAATTTATTAAATCTGTGCATTTTCTTTTTCTTTTTACATTTTCTTTGGACAACATATAATTGATACAATTATTGTTTTACTGTATTTTTGTAAATGGATAATTAACTGTCTAATTTGCTTTATCACTTTTTGTAATCTTTTCTCTTAATAAATCAAAGAACATCCCCTCTCCTTTTCTTATACACAAGTAAATTAGCTAGAAACAAAGTGGTTTAATATTGTTCTAATGTTTTTAAAAATAATTGAATTAGATTAGGAAAAAAGTAAAACTTTCTACAGTATTTTTGTATCTTTCTTCATTCGTTTTATAATGAAAATAATTGGTGAAATAAAAAAAAATTAAATGGCATTAAATTAAAAAATTCAAGATACTGTAATTTATTGAAAAACGTTATATATGTATTTGAAACAGGTAAAACTCTCTATATATATTGCCACTCAATGCAAGCCAGAGTAATCAGTAGATGCCAGAAGGCTTGTACATAAAATCCCCATCTAGTGGCTACTCATCCAATATCCTCAGACTAGTTTCTGGCTTGTGGCCTTCATCAGTGAGGAGCCTTCGATCTGAAAGCACCACACCTTAAAACACCGATATTTTCTTTTGATTTTAATAAATATACACTATCTTTTGTTTATTTTGAAATTTTGAATAATACTTTTGTTTTTTCAGTTGTATATATTTAATAGCTTATTATATGTGTGCATAACGGAGGAGGATGGAGACTCGTAAATTTGTCAAGCACACCTAGTTTTGAATGGAATTTTATTATCTCCCAGAGATCTAGTCTTTCTATGTGAAAATTGTTTATACAACATTAAATTTAGTTCACAAAAACAATTAATAAAAATTTGAAAATAAACTAAACTTTAAATAATGAGGAAATTCTTTCAGAAGTGGTTTAGTAACATAATTTATAAAAATACAAACTTATCATCAATAACTTTATTAATTCTAACTATCTAATAATATAATTTAATGCAGATACCATTCATCAAAAATAAGAGGATTCCAGAACCAAGTTTGAATTCTATATAATCATTATGCTAACAGACCGGCAAGTAATTATCATAACAAATCTAACAAAGACTCAATATGGTGATAATATCAAATAAATGGAATTAAGAAATACTTGAAAGTTAAAGTAAATATTTAATAATATTCTATGATAAGTAATAAAAAAATATGTACACATAATTCAGAAATTATTATTTCTAGAAAAAAAATTATAAACTTGCACACTGACTTTGATCAAACAAAAATCACAAGAGAAAATCATAGAATAATACTTATTTGTTTTTTTGAAATTGTTTTATTAGATACATTCTTGATGGCAAAAATATGATGAATACCAGCATACTGATGATGTTTATCAAAAGGCAATAAATAAAAATATATTTAAAAAGGCAATAAATCATAATATATTTTCTTCATATTTTTCATATTCAAGATCTATCAAACACTTAACCACTTCCAGTTACATTTTAATGCGAAAGTCTGTTGGATTTCACACAATTGCCATGCCATTAAAATAAAAGAGCGTAATAAATTCTGAATCTGAATAGCTCAAATATCCAAAGAAAGGGCAGAAAAATATACTTTATTCCAGATGCTGATAAGAAATTATGATTTGAATTTAAGTAGTAAGATGAGTAGGAGTGGCATAATAACTGACATGTCATATAATAAACAAGGCAAAACTCCATACAGTAGTGCCACTCTGTGCCAACCAGAGTAATCAATGGATGCCAGAAGGCTTGTGCATAAAATCCCTATCTAATGCCTACTCATCCAATATCCCCAGACTAGTTTCTGGGTTGTGGCCTTCATCATTGAGGAGCTTTGGATCTGAGAGCACTGCACCTAGATTTTAGGATCTTATGCAACCCTCCAGCAACCACCTTTTATCTCTACTTAACTTAAAACTATGAGAATGAAATTGAAAACACAAAATTATTTTCAATCTAAGCTCAATAGCTTATATAATCATATGGGTCTGAACTCAGTTCAGCACCCATACATTTTGGTGTCTTTAGCTCTTAAACAACCATAGTCACCACTATCCTATTAGGCAGGATTGGTGTTAAACCATTAAGCATCACATGATCACCATCTCTTATACTAGCACATAATTGTTTATAAACAAAGCAAAACTCTCCATACAGTAGTGCCACCCTGTGCCAACCAGGGTAATAAATGGAGAGTTTTGCCTTGTTTATAAACAATTATGTGCTAGTATAAGAGATGGTGATCATGCGATGCTTAATGTCATATAATAATAAATAACCACAGTAATGTATTAGAGAGAAATATAATCTTTATAAATAACAAAGCAAACACATTTTAAAAATATGAATATTCATACCATAAGAACTGCTATAAGAGAGATCATATTGCATCCATTCTTTCTATTAAGATAGGAAGTAAAATAAAATTGATAATATGGCAAACATTAACAGAATGTAAATAAGTTTTAGAGATTCAAGCTTAAATGCATACAAGACTATAAAGATTTATTTTTCAAATATCTGTACATTTGATATTGAGGTTTTATTTACATATTCTCACTTCAAAATATATCATTTTTATTACAGTTCAGTTCGTTAAATCATTAATCAAATAATTAGTTGGCTTAAACTTTAAGTTGATGGCATCTTAATGAAATAATAATATCAAAAATAGATAATTTTCTCTATTGCTGATATCTATAAATTCTGAGTAAGGATTCCTTTCATCTCGTCTTGAAATTTTGATTATATTTAAAAAATAATAATAACAACGAATGACAGATTACATTGAATAGTAATTGAGTAACAATGAATTTTTTTTTTTCAAATATATTTAAAATCAAACAAGGCAAAACTCTCCATACAGTAGTGCCACCCTGTGTCAACCAGAGTAATCAATGGATGCCAGAAGACTATGGGATAGTGATCATGTGATGTATATTTAAAACCACTGAAATCTTAATAGGACCATATGCCCCTCCACCAAATACATAACATTACATCCATTTTGGATATGTAAAATATTATCCCCCCCCCCAATAGGATTTTAGATAATAATAATAATAATAATAATTATAACCAAAAAAAAAAAGATATATATGTCAAGAATACTTGAATTATATTAAACTTTTTTTCTCCATTACGTAGACAAACAGCAAACAATAGTTGGACAGTATATGAGTTTAATAAAATGTCTTTCTGACATAATTCAATGTAATTATTGGCTAATAGTTCATTGATTACTTTTGTAGATATTGATATTTTGGGCAGAGATCCAGATAAATAGAGAATTTAAGTAGTATACAGTAATTTAACAGATATAACAGCAATTTATTAATTATTGGAAACCAATTCTGCTAATGATAAATATTATTATTTACAAGAAAAATTTCAGACATTAGTAATGGAACAAATGGTTAACCTTTCAAATAAAATAAAGAAATGAGTTGAATAAACAAACATAAACACAGAATATTTAAGATAAAGTAATTCATTCTTTAAATGTTAACTTTTAAAATTCATTAAAACTTTTGGAATTTAAATGGGGACATATATAACAGAATGAAATATACTTGTATTGTATAATGTACTTTATAACAAAAGAGATTCATATTCACTATAAAGTAAAAATTAGACAAATATAAATGGAGCTCCAATTCTAAAGCATATGGAGACAATGATTCATGGTTGAATAATTTATCTTTCAATGCATATATTAAACAGGCAAAAACTCTCCATATAGTAGTGCCATCTTGTGCTAACCAGAGTAATCAATGGATGCCAGAAGGCTTGTGCATAAAATCCCTATCTAGTGCCTACTCATCCAATATCCCCAGACTAGTTTCTGGCTTGTGGCCTTCATCAGTGAGGAGCCTTGGATCTGAAAGCACTGCACCTAGATCTTAGGATCTAATGCAACCCTCCATCAGCCACAAGCCAGAAACTAGTCTGGGGATATTGGATGAGTAGGCACTAGATATGTATTTTATGCACAAGCCTTCTGGCATCCATTGATTACTATGGTTAGCACATGGTGGCACTATTATATGGAGAGTTTTTGCCTGTTTACTAACAGTTATGTGCTGGCATGAGATGATCATGCAATGCATATATTCAATTTGAATTTTATAAGAAGCAATTATTAAAATATGATTTAATAAACAGTAGTAATTCTCTCCCTACAATAGTGTTACTCAGTTCAAGCCATAGCACTCAATGGATATTAATAGGTTTGTGTATCAAAATCCCTATCTAGTGTTTACTCGTGATGTTTTAGTGATTTAAAATATAATTTGGAGGAAAAAACAAATGAAAATTTTAATAGTTAATATTGTATGCAAACTTAACCAAATAAAAAATGAAAATAATGAACAATTATTTAATTTCACATGATCACCATTTCTTATGCTTACTCGCAACTGTTATTAAAACAGGCAAAACTCTCCATACAATAGCGCCACTCAGTGCAAGCCACAGTAATCAATGAATGCCAGAAAATTGTGCATAAAATCCCTATATAGTGTCTATTCATCCAATATGCCAGACTAGTTTCTAGCTTAGATAGGGATTTTATGCACAAGCCTTCTGATATCCATTGATTACTCTGGCTTGCACTGAGTGGCACTACTGTATGGAGAGTTTTGCCTTTTTTAATTTCCACATTTATTAACAGATAAGACTACATAGTAGATTTAATAAATTTATAATGCACATCAATTTAACAATGTAAACATTAATAATGAAATAAAATAGTGTACAGATGAATAAAGTACATATAGTCAATTATCACAAAAGATGATTTATAATTATTAAAATTTGAAATAAACACAATGGGTTACTTATTCATAGCAAATAAATTCTATTACAAGATAAGATGGGACAAACATGTTGGCTATCAATATGGACAGTGAAAATTCAAAAGTTTAAATATTCAGCTGGAATATAAAGTTTTAATTTTATTAATAAATTACTAAACATAATGTATAATAAATTGCATAATTTATTGGGAATATTCATTAATTGTATGTCTATTTTAATCCTAAATTTCTATTATAAACAGACATAGAAACACAATGTAAAATTGCAGATTAATGATTCATAAAGACAGACAAACAAGTAAGATGAGATAATAAAATTCAACAACATCAAATGTCTACTTTATAAATATTATGTAGAGAATGAAATAAAATATTAATAATTAATATCTACATCAATTTTAAAAATAGAAACCATTAAACACAATAGAGAAATGAAATAAACATAATTATGTTAGAGTTACTATCTTTAAAGCATAAGAATTGAAAATAAAATATGACAATAAACAAGTAAAATTAAACTACTAAACATCAGATTACATGGTCTCAGATCCAAGGCTCCTCACTGATGAAAGCCACAAGCTAGAAACTAGTCTGGGGATATTAGATGAGTAGGCACTAGACAGGAATTTTATGCACAACCCTTCCTGCATCCATTGATTACTTTGACTTTCACTGAATGGTGCTACTGTATGGAGAGTTCTGTCTCTGTATAACAAGAAAAATAAATTTATTTTAAAATTTAAGTTCAATAATACTTTAAAAACATAAATAAAATAAACACTATATTTTATGCACATAAATTTCCACTATATTTTCCTTCACTTCCATTTTCACATTCAGACCTGTGGAATCACATCCTTGGCAGCAGCAAAATTATTAAGGTACACATCTATATAATCCTTAATCAGTCCTTTTAATGCTTTTGCAGGTTATTTTATCCATAGGTAACTTTCATATTTAAAAACAACAAAAATATAAATAATTTTTTTTATGATTTATCTATTACTGTTTATACATTAGGAATGATCAATGATTAGAATATGATTTCTATAGCAGTTTGGTAAAGTAAAAACAGCATCATGTGAAAAAGGAAAGAAGCAAATCTAATTTAATTTTCTCAGTGGTTATTTATATATAAATTCTACAAATGCAAAAATAAATAACATAATAATAATTTTAAAAGATTTACAAAAAAATCATTGCTGTTAATTTTCTATTTAAAATAGAAGTTTGAAAAAAAATTCAATATGAAAATTTTCTGCTTTTTTGCAAATCTACATATGCATCACAATGTCATGTGTGTTCAAAAATATATAATATATAAAATCAACATTCCTCCTTTTTCTTTTTAAAACTTGTTTATTCAAACTATAATTTTATTTTTACTCCATAACGTTTCAACTACATTCTGTAGTCATTATCAAGTTTCCTTTCGAGAGGAATCATCACTTAAAATATTTCTTAAGGAATCAGCCATCTTTGTTGACAAATGCTCAACAAAGATGGCTGATTCCTTAAGAAATATTTTTGTCAACAAAGATGGCTGATTCCTTAAGAAATATTTTAAGTGATGATTCCTCTCGAAAGGAAACTTGATAATGACTACAGAATGTAGTTGAAATGTTATGGAGTAAAAATAAAATTATAGTTTGAATAAACAAGTTTTAAAAAGAAAAAGGAGGAATGTTGATTTTATATATTTACTATCATGGAGCTATAATTTAAAAAGAAAAAGAAGTGAAAAGTTGTCTATATAATCATATTTACAAAAATATATACTCAGATATAGGTATAGAAGAAATTATCTGATATGATTTTAAAGACCAAAATATATAGTAATGTTTACTCTCTGTGCAATTTAGATATTTAATTCTGTTTTAATCCTTTATTAAATTAATACAGTGACATAAAAAAAATGTACAGGTCATATTTCATAACAATATACAAATATTCTTTTCACCAATATTGATCCTTTACATAATATATTGCAACAGAATGGGGTGGTAGGATGTGTTCACAAAAGGGGAGGTTGATCATAGCGATACCTGAGGTGATGGCAAAATCATCATCACTCCCAGTCAATTTAAAATTATATCAATAATTTACAAAAGTATATATAAGTAAAATATATTTAAGATGAGCATGAGATCAAGAGATATCTGGGAGATCAGCCAATCACTCTTTAGAATAATTAAAATAATTATACATCGATCATATATCAAACAGCATTATCAAAAAGTAAAAATATTTATAAGTAATACTCAAAATAAACCATTTATCATCAAGAATGATCAACAATTAAAATAAATCAGTACAATAAATCAACAGTCAATCTTGTGACTGGATTGGAAATGGGTCTTCTGTAGACCAGGCTAACTATTAAGCCTTTGCTGGCTTGGGCAATTATTTAAACATAACTTGGATGTACCACTTAAGTGCTAATCCATTAGAATACATAACCAGAAAATCTAAATAATGCTGGGATATAAATACATGCTGATCATCATCAATGCTCAGGCCACTTGTACCGGACAACTATAAACTTAACTTCTAATAAAACTAAACTAAAATAAAAGGTAGTGCATGGGCTTTAAAAAGTATTCTCTTTTGCACCAACCAGGATGATGATTGATCATCTCTGGATGCCCAAAAGCATTAAATACCCATCCCTATTCATCCGTTATACTCGAATCTAGCTCAGAAAACACAAACCCTATTACTGTTATGAGACCAATAGATGATTTACATAATATTCTATAATTATTTACAATTAAGTCACTGGAATAATTTTTATAATTGAATAAGTTTATTGGATAACAATAAAAAATGAAATTAAGGTCTTATAGGATAAGGCTTCTGATTTTGAATAATATACAATAATATAAGTTATCACATTGTAATTGACAGGATTACTACAAAATTTAAGTTATTACATTGATTTACAATGTCTCTTAATGAGTTTACATAAATGCATATATACATCCATACACAGATGCACATTTAATAATATACAATGAAAATATTTCAGTTAACAAAATATTTATAAAAAAAATGATTAAATTTTACATATGTATTACAATTGACAACAATTGGTATTTGCAATACAATGGACAGATATACTCACTCATACATGCATGTGCTTTAAATTTCTGAACATATTTAATTTGTTACATAAAAATAATAAATGATTAAACTTTTTAACTTATATTTTTAATAATACAAATACTTTATGCTAGGTTTATTTAAACCACATATCAGTAAATATATTAATTTATTTACATATTTGAATTGTTATATAAAATACAATAAGATTTTAAATTTACATATACATGTGTGCATGTATATATGCAGACTGACATTTACCTATTTTAATTTATTACAATAATAAAGTTATTAAAATTTACATTTTCACAATTAAATTTTTTATTGAAATTATATTATAACATTCATATATTTTTTATGGTATGTTTTATTTTGGTGGATATAGTTTCATTTTTTCTTTAAAATAAGTACTATCAAATTTTGAACAGATAATTGTTGATTAATTTAAAATGTCTTTCTTTTTTTTTCTAGTCTAAAAGATTTTTGGAAATCTTTTTCTTGACTGTTAATTATAACGTTTTTTTTTCTAAATTATAAATATAAATCTTTTTTTCTTCTTTAATAAACGATTTTAAACTAATATCACTTTATGTATATCTATCAGTTATAAAAATGTCATTTTACTAAGGAAATTATTTAAAATTTCGTTATCATATGTAACGCTACTCATCACCAGCTATATATACATTTATCTGTGTTTCTCTGCCTTTAGGTACATCAGCATACATATAATTACTTCTTCAGCAAACTGGGGTTCCCTGGGAAAACTGAAAGATTTTTCTTGGTGAGTTTGGTTTTGTTGATTGTTATCATCAGGAAAATATAATCCATGTAAAATGTTGGTCTCCCTTCAGTCTAGGATTTGATAAATTTCAGGCAAGCTATTTTGGATTGAACTTCAGGTAAGCTAGCTGTCTTGGTTTGATAGACTTCTGGCAAGCAACTGTCCTCTCAACATTTAAGGCCATGAATTTCAACACAAAAAAGTCGATCATTTTTCTCCTCGATCTACATCAGTTCATGGTACCTATTCTTTCAATTCTCTGCTACAGCCAACAACAAACTCCAGCTATCTATTTTGGTCAGCTAATTGCTGCCACTTACTCAAAAAATTTTACTAGCCAAACTGTTCTGTTCAGCTCTTGCAAAAACTACAATTCAGACTGCAGCTGATATTTTTATCAGCCTTTTTATAGAATCATCTGAGGTAATAAGTTTTTTTTTTTATTATCTCTAATCCCTTTTCAAAAACAAGCTTGAAATTTTTATCCAAGTATGATATACATGTTTTCACTTAGGGGATTTCTAATAGATAGAAATTTTGTTCATAGACAAAAACATTTTGTCTTTTACAGAAATAATATTATTTCCATATTCATTTTTATTTTGCTTCAAAAACTGTTTTATTCCTGTTAATTTTTTTATTTTATTATTCATTTTCCATATCATTCCTCTGTTGTTTATTTTCTCAATCAATTTTGCCTATCTTCATTTGTATTTACTTATTAAACTTTCAAATTGCACTTTTATTCCTTTACTGTTTCTTTGTAATTTTATTTTCTCAATTATTTTATTAATCATTTAATTACTAATCCGAGATCTTTTACCATAATAATTCACATTTTATAATTTAATTTTCTGTTATTTACTCTTATTTTTTTATCTAATATATTTGAAAATTTCTACCTAATATCCAATTTAAATTAATAATTCATTTTTATTTCTCTGAAACTGTAAACTCAAATTTCATACTATTAATCTGATCAGAATCTATATCAACAAATTAAATTATATTAACATCATCAAAATCATTAAATCATCTTTCTTAAATACCAATATTATTACTGCAATGATCTGGAATATTTTATTATTTAAACATTTTATATATAACTTTGCCAACAATTTTTCTATTTCTTTTAAAATATCAATAATAATTGCATCATTTGCCTTTTCATATATTTAATTCTATGCTGTACCTCTTAATTTAAAACTACTTGGCAATTCAGATGTAGTAATTGTAGGGGAAACTTTTCTTGTTCCTTATTATTATATAGTTTTGTAGAACTCTTCCACACATTTCATGATATCAGCTGTTTTTATTATTTATATATTCTTTGTTTTTAATATTACAGCCCTTATCTATGTATCTTCTTTGCCATAACTCTTACATATTCTCAAGAAGACTTTTTAATAAACTCCATCTTTTATTCTTATTGCTTAAACAACTTTCCTTCAAGTATCAAGGTATCGTTATATTTCTAATACTTTTATTCTCTTTTATAACTTTCCTTGCCAATGACAATTATATTTTATTATATCAAATTATTATTTTTCCCCCATTCTACAAAACTCTAGATATATCTTTTTTTTTAATGGATCATTTTTCATATTCCTTCCTTTTTACATACCTTGTCTTATCTCACTAAAAAATTTAATGGTCAATTGCAGCTTTTTTGTTCCAGCCATCTTTCTTGCAGTTTTTAATAAGAGTATCAGTTACCAGTTCTTACTGATTTCAGTTGAGCTAATATTTTGAAATGATTTGCAAATTCCTCATTTAAATTCATAGGAATATTTCTAAAGATTTGGGATATTAATTATTAATACTGACTTTTTTAATATTAAATAATTTTGACTCTTTAATTTTGCATTAACATATCTTTACCTCTCACTAATCAATAATCACTTCCTGCACTAAATCTATTAAAAACATTGCAATTCTGAAGTGCATATTTTCTGTTCATCAAACATAATCCAATTCTAATGTATTTCTTCGAGTAAGAATTCATAATATAAAGTTTTTCTGCAAACTCCACAAATGTGTGTCCTTTCTCATTTATGTCATCATAACCAAATTCACTCACAGTACTTTTGTTTTTCTATTATTTATCAATTATAGCATTGAAGTCTCCCAAGACAATTTTCAAATACTGTTTATTATGATGAAAAGCATTTTGTACAACCATATAAAAATCTACTTCTTCATCAGAATGAAAACCTAAGGCATAAATCTAAATTATCTGTATTTAGTTATCTTCCATTAATTTGAATAATTAATTTTGCCAATCTATCTGATACACTTATCTATTTCACAATGTTGTTCTTCAACTTTTAATTTATAATAAATCCCACTCTGTTTATGCTTCTAATATTTGCATCTTTATAGAAATATACTTACCCATTTTTAAAATTAATTGTCTCACCTTTTCTTCTAAGTTCACAAAGTCCAGTAATGTCTCATTAAATAATTCTTCTAATTCACGTAATCTTGCGTCACTTGAAAGTGATCTGCAGTTGTAGATACCTAAATAAAGTCATTATCAAATAGCAGCCTGTCCACTATGTGTAATAACATTATAATATTTGGAACAATATTGATCAACAGTGTAAGCAGAATTATATTATGAAGAGAAATGATGCACAAATTGCCAAATTAATATGTGCTCATACTTATATATTTAAAAGCAGCATCACTACACCAAATAGGCATTGAGTCAGTAATTGTTAATGTGATTATATATCATGATTCTAATCAAAAATTATAAGCAATGTGTTGAGGTAAATTAGAAAAACTGAAGATTTTTGGATCAATTCTCAGTACACCCAAAAAAACCCTCAGGTCAATTGAATGAATCTGTTTTTAAACATGATGATCTCCATGCAACCAATCAATTTTTTTTTTTAAATAAATACATTTAATAATATTAAATAACAATAAAGATAATATAAATACCAAAACAAAAATTGGATAAAAATATTGTTATTTTGAAAATGCATATATAAATAATAAAATAGCTTGGACAAATTATAAAAAACTCAATTATTTAATAAATAATACTAAGAAGTGGTATAATGCACAAACTAAAATGTCCAAAATAGATATATATTTGCAATATGGTAGCTCATTCCTTAAAATTCATCTTTATTTCTCCATTATTTTTTATCAATTTAAATAAAACTTATCAAATCCATATCATTATTTGCACCTAACTAGCTTTTTTTTTGACATTTATTGTTAATCTAATTCAATAACTAATAAATCTCTTGATATTAATTTTTTTAATTATCTATCCTTTTCTTTCATTTTGTGAAGTTGTCTTTAAATCTTTCTGTTCTTGAGTTGTCATTTATAATTTCTCACATTTACTTTCAAAAATAAATACTTTAATATGTTCTTTCTTTTTTAAATTTTTTTTTAATAAAATTCAAAATATTCTTTGAATATTTTTTAATTATCAGAAGATTTTCAAAACTTTATATCGAGAACTTAAAAATACAGATTGTCAGACAAATCATAAATTAATACACTCCAAGATTAAAATGATGATATGCATTAAAAAAATAGATATTTTTCCAATCATATTCACAAAAAAATTGATATTCATTTTTCATAAGATTCTACTATACTTAATAAATTTCAAATTATTAAAAACTAAATTTGCTAATATGGACATGGAATACTCTTAGGAATGTTTAATGATGTAAGTAAATCTATTTTTGGGTTCATTTAAAAAAAAAAATTAGAACTGTTTTTCTGGCAATGATATTATTATTGATGTAATTAAAAGGAAACATGATTTTCAGCTTGGAAGAATAATAAATTAAATGTAGTACTTCATAATAAATATAAAGATCTGAAGGCAGAAGTTTAAGAAGGCTTAAAAATGATTGGTGGATTAAAATCACCAAGAAGATACAGACATTTGCTGATCATAGTCAATTTAGAACCTTTTTTGATGCAATGAAATCAACATATGGCTCTGAGAAATGATATCACAATCCTATTAAATCCAGCAATGGCACTTAGATGAAAGAAGTGTTGATAATCTTTTAAATAATGATACAAAAAATGAAATAACTTTTAATGATATATTCATTTTATATACTCATTTAGATTTGAATAAAGATATCAGGTAAATGAAGTCAAAACAGCTCTTTGTAATCTTAAAAAATGGAAAGGTTGCAGATTCTGATAAAATCCTTGCAAGTTTTAAAATACGGTGGTTATATGTTAGCTTCAAAATTATTGGTATTTCTTTTTAGAATACATGGATCCATGAAATTGTGTTACCTGATCTTAAAGATGCTTTTATTATTCCAATTTTTAAACATAATGGGGAAAGATTCCTTGCAATAATTATCATGGAATATCATTATTATCAACTACAAGAAAGATATAAACAATGAGGATTGCCAATTCCTCAACAAGCTTTGTGTTAAATGCTCAGCCAGAGAAAGCATTTAAAATACTCTGTCAGGAACCCCTCCCCAAACCCCTGACCATGGTTTCGTGCTTTGGCACTCCTCAGAGAGGTGTCAGAGTAGGTTCAGACACTAGATCTAAAAATACCCCGACACCTTTCTGAGGAGTGCCAAAGCACGAAACCATGGT
Organism: Epiperipatus broadwayi; assembly: GCA_028023455.1. Taxonomy (NCBI): domain Eukaryota; kingdom Metazoa; phylum Onychophora; class Udeonychophora; order Euonychophora; family Peripatidae; genus Epiperipatus; species Epiperipatus broadwayi. The sequence goes on along the minus strand of JAQFVV010012519.1, from coordinate 3,523,825 downwards.
CAGGGGTTTGGTGAGGGGTTCCTGACAGAGATATTTTAAATGCTTTCTCTGGCTAAGCATTTAACACAAAGCTTGTTGAGGAATTGGCAATCCTCATTGTTTATAACTTACAAACTTAAGAGAATAGGGTCATGTGATCTATGACTTTTATTTTGACTATTTACAAGAAAGATAGTTTCAAGAATTTTGTTGAATAGGTTGCTTCCACTTATAAATGAATGATTATCAGACTCTCGCTGTCAGGCAAATGCAAGAAATTTGTTAAGAACAGAGTCAATTTAAATACTGGTTTCATTAATTTTGTCCAGGCATTTGATTCACTTCACTCAATAGGATATATATGTGCCATTATTAAAATTGTTTGGTTGTCCACAAAAATGTATTCATCTTATATATCTTCTATATGATGGAATGAGAGAAAGTGTTATTACTACAGGTGGAAAATCTCAAGCACTTGAAATGAAAGCTGGTTTTAAACAAGGATATGTACTTGCTCCAACATTATTTTCAATTTTTATGAGTGATTTTTGGAATTGTGTATAGGCGGCTTAATCAAACAGAGATCACTATATAAGTTTGATGGTGGAATTTTAATTTGAATCGATTAAAAGTGAAAACCATAACTTTTTCCAGTTCAAAAGATGATTTGCAGAATATTTGCAACATATAAAGATTTCAGTTCATTAATTAATGTTCAAAAAATTCTTTATTAGCTAAAGAAAAGTCCTCCGCAAGCTTTAACTTGAAGTGTTATTAATTTGCGAATGTAAACCTGTACAATGAACTATTGCTACTTTTAACAAGTTAAAAGAATATTTCTATACAAGGAAATAACTACTGCAACTAAGTTAGATGTATATAGAGTTGTTATTTAACTAATTTATTATATAGATGTGATATTTGGACACCGTATCAGCATGATATAAAGGCATTGGAAAAGTTTCATTTAAGCTTGTGCCATAAGAATTTAAAAATACAATGGCAAAAACATAAAACCAATGTAATACTATTAAGTCCACTATTGTATAAATCTCACTTTCATTGGATTGGTGAACTTGACCATGGTTTCTGTGTTGAGAGGTAGACCCTGTCTAAGTTATAAGAATTACATCAAAGATATTCTAAAAAAATGCCATGTTAATTATTTCCATTGGGAAGATATGATGAAGAGTGGAATACATTGGAGAGCTACAATTGTGCACGATGTTGAAGTGTTTCAGAAAGAAAAGTTTTCTAACTGAAGAAATTACAAGACATCATCATAAAATATCAAGTCAACAGAAAAATCGACCAGCATGTATACGGATATATTTGTCTTTCACACATTAGTTTGTATTACCATCACAAACTTATTTCTAGGGTAGTTTTTTATCTCTCTCTTTACTTTTCTGAAGTTAAAATGTCCATATTCGTTTACAAGTGGTTGTTTTCTTATTCCATATTACAATCTTACTTATTACATTTGAATATTCTGTTTACAAGCCTTTTCTCACATCCATACAAAAATTTTAAGTAATACCAAACAATTTTTTAAATAAAAATATAAAGCAATCAAGACTAATATTTCTAAGAATTTATAAGTTTATTATATATCTTTTGAGAAATACAATAAATTATTTATTTTTAAATAATTTAATATTCAATAAAATAAAAAAATTTTGGTATATGTGAGAGTGAAAAAATGACATCCTAAAAAATCAAATGTTTTACTTCGGAATCACAGTTCCAAAAAAAAAGCTCTCTTCACTCTGCTCTAGAGGCATCTATTGCAACTTTGATTAATCAATGGACACCAGATATAGTGCTATAATACGTTACTTTCAGAATTTTCTCTTTGTCAATGAGCTTTTATATACCTAACAGTCTAGTTTTTTAATTTTTTATATTATTCAAGCTGATAGTCTGAAATTACCAAAAATTTAAGTTTTTGAATCAAAACTAACTCCCTTGCATAATTATATAAATCTGTCATCAAGTTAATTTCTATACATTTTAGATCTCATAGTAAAGAGAATTATAAGGGGTTTACATCTGGTATAAAATTGAGATCTAAAATGTATAGAAACTAACCTGATGACAGATCTATATAAGCCCCTTCTAATCTTTGGTTAGGAAAGTTAATATTAACTACATCATATGATTTTCTCTAATGCTTCCAAAAGTAATTTTCTTTATTGTAAGTGGACACCAGATAGTATAGGATTATAATATCCTCATCCCCAAATAAATTTTTTATCTTTTGTCTTAGTCAGTAAAAATGAGGTTGAACCTGAAATTATATTTATGCATTGAGCACCCTCTCCACTGAATACTTAGGCATACAGTAGATGGCTCTGAAGTGAAGAGAATTGCTCTTGGAAATGTATAAAAAAGTTATGAGTTGTTAGATAGAAGTAGTGGCATAAAAGTGAGATCACTAAAATGTATAAAAACTGATCTCATATCAGATCTATATAATTATGCAAGTGAATTAACTTAGATTCAAAACCTTTAGATTTTTTTCCATTAGGGAATTAGCTTGAATAATATACAGGAGTAAAAGGTGACAGCTAAATGCCAAAATGCATTAGTTCCAGTTTTGAATCCTAGTTTTCACTGAGGAAGGCAAAAGTCAGGAATCAGTCTGGAGATGAAAGTATTGCAGCAGGGTATCATCTGAAATCCATCTATTACTTATGCTTATAACTGGCTGCACAATAAAATGAAAAGAACTGCTCTAGTAAAAACAGTAAAGTCATTAAAATAAATAAATAAACAAAAATGTAAAGAAACAAAAAAAAAAAACATTAAAATTTGTACATTTAATCTTTTATGATACTCAAGCAACCATTTTTTCATCTCTGAGCCTCATATGTGATCATAGTTAAAAAAAATTAAAAATTTGTAAATCAATTTTACAATATGTCAGCAGTCATTTTTCCTTCTTGAAATGCTGTATATGTTCATGTTATTAATAAAATGTCTTTGGTTTATGTTGAAAGCACATAAATTGTATTCTTCCTTTATAACTCTTTTTGAAATTGATGTCTAGTATTTTGCATACTTAAAATTGATATTGATTTAAAAACATCAAAACAATCTAGAGATAAATAATTTCTTGATAACAAGATTACATTTCTACAAGAGAAGAAAATTATTGAAAAAAAAAAAAAAGAATATCACTCGGAGCATTTTAATTGTAATGAAAGTCAAACATTTGGTTTTTCAATGAATGAATGAATGAGTAAACACACACTCAGTAAAACATATGTATATGTATACCCTCAATTTATTAATACTTATTAATATTTTTTAAAAATTTTGGTTATACTATAATCTTAATTTATCTATGCTTATAAAAAAGTATGTGTTATATAAATGTACATGTTGAAAAATACTATATAATTGCAGTTCAATAAACAACATGTATTTCATTCTAATCAAAGCTTATCAACAAAATAAGCTATTATGTGCAACATATGTGGAAAGGATTTGGAACAAAATGTAGCTAATATTGCAGCTTTACTGTATATGAGAACCATGTGATCTTTTCAAGAATGACATATAAAAAAAATTAACACAAATAAATTTATTTATATAGAAATTACATTAAATAATTTATATAATTCTCAATTTACTATAGCTAATCCTCTATATTTTACTAATCAAAAATATGACTGCTGCATAAATATGAGTACTATATTTTATAATAATTTTCTGCAGCTTCAATTATATTCTACACAATATTGACCGCTGACATTTATTTATTTTAGATTTAATAATACACTGATGCGTTGCAGTGAAACTTTTCTATATAAGAATTTATATAGGCTTAGGGCTTTCAGAGTTTTGTTACTCCATAATCATAGCATTTTTAGATTATCAACATCATTATATGCAAAACTATTTTTTATATTATCACTTTTCTGGAAATGGCAAAACAAGTATCTTTTCTATTTATTGAACTGATGTCACTGATAATAAAACAAGCTTCCTTGATTTTTCTCTTGATCCCATTCCTCTCTGTGCATAATATATCAGCCTTGGAGGATTCAAATCTGTGGTTGAGCTCTGGCTGATGGTCATCAAAAATGGAACTCCCTTATTTTTTGGTTATTGCTCGTGTATATGTGTAGTTGTGTTGAGCTAATCTATTGCCAATTGTGGGACGAGTGTCACCATAATAAACAGCACCACACCCCATCTGAGGGCACATAATTCTATATACTACCTGGGGAGTTACTTCAATGTTTCTTTTATCTTTAGTATTATTAATGAGCCTATTGGTGTTTGGAGGGGTTCTAAATCCTAGTTTGAATTCTTTATGTAAAGTTTTACTTAAGTTTTTTGCTACTGCAGGTATATATGGTATAGTCAGATGTTGTCTGTCTTCTTTTTCATTTTGCTAAAGTCTTTTATGAAAGCCTTCAATCCTGTTGGCTATTGTTCTGTAATTAAAATTCATGCTTTATTAAATCTCTGATGTATCTGGTGATGTTGTTTTTCTTATCTGACTCTAATTTGCATAGATGGTGATTACAAAATAAGAAGGCAGATAGCCCTGCAAGTTTGTGAGATTTGGGGGGATTTTGAGAGTAGATGGAGGTAACCTCTAATGCACAAGGGGCTTGATCATCATGCAGAATTCTCTCTGTTCATTTTTAAGTTGAGATACTTAACTGCCTTTTGCTCATCCTCATATGTACAATTAAAAGTTAGGCTAGAAAGAGTGTGGAGTTCATGTAAAATATCTTCGGTAGTGTTTTCCGGTGCTGTTATAAATATATCATCACATATCTAATATAAATTGTACCTGGTACTGCTATTTGGAATTTTGGAAGCACCTGTTGTTCAAAGTGTTTTAAAATAATGCTGGAGGAATCCCACTCAGAGGGAGACCCATTGGCCAACCGTTGTTCATTGTATACCATTTGTTTTTATATGATGCCAAAATGTTTCCATCCAGCCATTTCATAAAATCTACAATAAACTGTGTCTTAGGAGCTGGAAGTCTTTCTTAATCAGCTCATATTCAATTATTCTGATTGATAGCTGTCTATCAATGGAACCATATAGTTCTGTGATATCGACCGCTGCGATCCTGAATTCTTGAGGAATTGCTGCGTTCTTGATTCTGCATACAAATTCAAATAATTATTTAATTGTAAACGAACCAAAAGCTAGATAGTCAATTAGCCATTCATTAATAGTTTAGATGCATTAAAGTAGTGGATGCCATTGAAGTCCAACATTATTCTTTAGTGGCACTCCCTGTTTATGAAGCTTTGCATTTGCGAATATTCTTGATTGTATGGTTGTGGATGGATAAATCCTGTAATAATCAGCTCTGTTGAGGCCTTTGTCCTTGTGTGCATGCAAACCCGAAGTGATGAATTTATGTGAGCATTAAATTACTAATGTTTGTGAATTAAAATATTGCAGATTAAAGGATTAATAACATTGCATATGAATTTAAATAATATTGTGTAATGGTGAAGAAAATAATTATTTCAAATAATATTTGTGTAAATTGAGAAAGAAATTGTGTCTCTAAGACAAGAATACATATTCTAACTCATACTCTCATATTTCCTTATTCAGGCTATAGTTTATGCAAGATATATTACTTCAGAGTATTTTTATTTGTGAATTTGGTAAGAGATATTGAAAAATCTTAAAACTATTTATTCCTTAAATATTTCCTTTTAAAACATTGGTATTGAGAAACAAAATATATCTTCTAAATCTGCACTTTGCTTTATATGTAAGACAAATACAGATACATTTATTGAGAGTATTAACATAACAAACACATAATAAATATTATAAATATAAAATATTGTTTTCATATGTTCTAAATTTAGTAACGAAGCTAATTTATTCATTAATTTCTACTATATTTTTTCATAAGTTACTGTTTAATATAATACTAAACTATATTCATTAATCAAATCAAAAAGATTTTTGATAATAAAAAGTTATCACAATAAAAATACATTTGCCCCATCACAACAAAATGTACATTTAATTTAATATAGAGATAATATCATTATTTTATTGGTTCTTTGGTAAATACAATTTGTAATTATGTGTCAGAATAAGCATTTGTTTTTTCCTTTAAATCCAAGGTTATCTTTAAAAAATTTTTTTTAATTAATAAAGCTTTTGACTTATAATTCCAATAATACAATAAATAAAATTAACAGAACATTTTATCCTTTTTTGCATTAATTGATTTGATTGTCCATGGCATCTTTTTTTTTCTGGTTGATGATTTTCTTCCTTCTTTGGAGCCAATCACTATTAGCAAGCAGCATAAGCGAATAATTTGAACAGCATGGCTTTAATCTAGGTTTCGAATTATTTTTAATTATATTGGCAGATTGGACATTTTTAGATCAGTCATGAAAAGACATGTTTGAAACTTCAGCTATTTTTCCCATTTCCTTGTAAGTATAATCATTGAAAAAAAGGGAACTTTTCCACAATTTCTAATTGCTATTTCTAGACTCCTATAGTGTTTATTGAAAAAATTAAAAGACTGAAGTGGAATTGGGCTGGACATATTTCTAGAAGAGATGATAATAGATCTTAAACTGGATTCCAAGTGATTGTAAAAGACCCAGAAAGAGACCACATGTGATATAGATAGATGAAATAAGAAAGTGTGCAAGGGTGATCTGGAGAAGAGAATCTAAAGATCAGAGAAGATGGATTGAACTTGGAGAGATCTTCATCCTGCAGTGAATTGATAATGGTTGATGATGATGATAGTGTTTATAAATAATTCACTAAAATAAAATATTTTAATTTTTTTAAAGGGACACACTTTTGTTGACTTTTTCATTTTTTACTCTTTGCTGTCCCATATTAGAATGAATATTAGTCTCACATTCTTTTTGTTCTAAAAGTAATTATTGTAAACAACAGATATTTCATTTATTATTTGTTTTAAAATAAAAGTAACAGATTAAAAATTTATCCAGTATTATTTTTTTGAAATAATAAATTTATTATCTGTAGTAGCAGTTTTCTATTTTTTTAATTTTATTTACTACATGAATAAATTAATTTGTTGGTATATCATATACACTTTCATGCATTCCCGAATTACTTAATTTATAGTTAAGATAAAAGATGTGCTCTAGTATTCCTATAATTATTGTACCGTTGTTTGCAAAAAAATTTAATGAGTTGAAGCCACCAAAGAAATTGATGGAATAATAGTTTTCTATTATTATTATTACTGTGATTATTTACCATCAATAATTTTCTAGATGGAGGCTATCAATCTCAATAGATATAATAATAAAATTCTTAAAAAACAGACGCCTCACCTTTGAAATAGTTTCAGGATCCAGATGATATTGCTAGATGTTGTGCAATTGTAATATTTACATAGCTCTAACATCATAAAAAGTCATTTGATGTTAAAGCACCAAAATAACAAGTTGAATTATGAATTCATCAAAGCATTTTTAATTCTAATTGTCCAGTTAACAACTGAGATGAACCATAAATGTATTGACAATCATTATACAGTGTACATCTGTAATTTTAAATGTCATAACTAAAACAAGATTGACTTTTTTTTGTCTACAAAATAATAAGTGCCCAGACTAGTTTGAGATTTGGGTCAAGTGAACCCTGAAATTTTTTCAGATCATGACATTTTTATTTCAGATAGATAACCCATAACCAACTCAGCTGTCTAAAAGTGAACGGAAACTGGGTATGAAACAATGTTAATGCATTGACTAGCAAAATAAAAAATAAGATTCTAAAACAATGTAGGATTTCTACAAGTGAGAGAGTTAGCTAATGAAAGAGATTGAATCAAAATATTAATATTAAATCACCATCTCAAAAGTAGAAAATCACACATATAACAGAAATGTTTTCAAATAAAATGAATATTTCTTTATACAAATTAATTTTCATTTTTCTGAATACCAATCCTTGCTTTACTTTTATTTAAAGGATAAATTTTTTTAACAGGAATAATTTGTTCTATTCTTAAGATCTGAATTGCAAGTAAAATTACCTGACTAAACATAAGTATTTTAGAATTTAATGAATGAATGACATGTGATGAATCATATGCTTCTACGTTTCCATTAAGATTATTAATTATTAAAATTTTATTCTTTTTAATCTCATGCTGCATTATTAAAACTTTTCTTAAAATATTTGAATCTTTATTATATGAAGAATTTTTAATTAATGTAATAGGAATTATTGATAAAGATTCGATAATTATTTTGAAGGCAGGAATTAATTCAATGTTTCTGCATTCATTTACAAGATATTTTTCTAATTCATGTGAAAACCATATTTCCCAAAATCCTCCTCCAGGGACTGCTAAAACTGTTTTTTCCACTTTATCTGACATTACGAATTCGTGACTTAACCAGACTTTAACACACTTTAATGCATTCAAGCAAGCAACAAAATACTGTCGGCACAATCCTTTTGATGGACCACAAAGTAGTAAACTATAAGAATTATAATTCATGATTGGATTAAACGTTATATGTATAAATCCTTTTGATCCTATTTTTATTGGTTTCAAAATAGCATTTCCAATATGATTTTGATTTATTAATAAATCATATTCACAAAAATAATTTGTGTTCATTATTTTACTTAAATATAGCAATTCTTCTGTCGAAATAGGTGAAATAACTGATATTTTTAACTTTTTACATAAAAATAACTCATAATCATTTAATACAGTTGTTGAGATAATACAATTTATATGGTTCTTACTTAACACATGATAAAATACTGATAACTTATTATCGTTTAACTCTAAATACTTTTCAAGATTTTTATTTGTTTTTACATCAACAGTCAAAGAAATAGTTTCCGAATCTGGTTTAATATTTAATAATATGAACCTGCTTTGAATTTCATTACTATTGTAATGAAGTATAAAATCTGACTGAATTGTAAATCCTTTTATAATATGTGATGAAGCAAGACTTTCATTTGAAATTTCAATACAAACTAAATCAAAATAAGCAATAGTATTCTCTACAAGTAGATACGTGTTGGCAGTCTGGGAATTGAAAATTAATTCGTATAAACAGGAAGATAATTTTTCAACTGCAGCGGATGAAAATTTTGTGGACAGATTTGAAGAAATTATTTTTAAAGCTGATGCGTGAAGCTTTTCTTTTTGAATATTAAAATTGGAGTGAAACTGATGAAATAAAACTAAATGATGAATAGTTTTAAATCCTCGAATAAGAGTTTGAATATCATAAGCTTTATTTTTCATTTTGTTATTCAGGTAACTGTAACACCGTCGAATAATTTCGGTTAAAATAATAATGAAAGTTTTACTACCATCTCCCGTTACATTATAAAACGTTTCTACACTTTCAGTAATTATTCGAGCCACAGGATGGAAAAGATTAAGAGATTTCAAAATAAGATAACCATCATTAGTAATTGTTACTAATCCTGTATAAGTAGATATCATTGCTTTTTGTGAAGACGAGCCTAAGCATGGAATAAGTATTTTATTTAATGTATTTAATATTAATAATACATCTTCTTTTATATCATGCATCTTTTTACATTTCTAATTAATTCGGCCGAAAGTCAAAATCTAATTTAAATAGACATTAATTTTCCTCTTAATAGTAAAAATATTGCTCACTTCCGGCTTAGATGTGCTCTGGCTCTGAGAAATACGTAAAATTTCTGCGCATTTGTTTGAGTTCCCGCGAAAATCAAAATGGCTGCCAAGTGTTAAAATATTATTTGTTTGTTTGTTGTTTTTTTTTATGTGATTTTTGTCACAAAATATGTCGTTATTATTAAGATGGCAAACAGAAAAGAACTTGAAAGTTAGTATAAAACTTTAAATATAATTTAAATTAAAACGTTAAATGTATTAGTATATTCTAATGAGTATGTGGGTGCGTGATATATGCTACTTAAAATGATGGATTTATACTTATATTAATTATTGAAGAATTATTTATCTGATCATAATTTGAAATTCAAAGATATTTATAGTTTTTTTAAATTTAAAGTTTATATTATTATTTTAAAATTGAGTTCCCAGAATAAAGTTTGTGCTAATAGGTTGACACACTATCTTCTCTAGAATGTACAATTAACTTTTAGTTCACAAACGATTTAATCCGGCTAGAGAAAATTGGAATAAGATTAAGAAATCTTGGGAATGTTTTAATATGCAATCCAAGTTAGAGGCGGTGCTATTTTTGTTTTTAAAACTTTTACGATGAACGTTCATAAATATTTGATTAATTTCTGTTATTTATTAACGAAAATATTTAGATAATGGTGTTATAGAATCATAATAGTATTTCAACTACTTTGTTTTGTTAATAAAGTAATAATAGATTGTAATTTCAAAATGATTAATGCTATATTTAAATAGGACTAATATCTAATTTTTTTTTTATTTCCAGCAAAACTAGCAAACGAAAACTGAAAGGATATGAATTTCATTCAAATTTTTGTCATTTGTTGATGTCTAAGTGTTATTTACCCATAATTTTTGGGAGGAGGGGGATAACATCCGTTTGAATTTAATAAATTTTTTGAAATTTTTTTTGGGCTAAGTTGAAGTAGTTAAAGGATGAGCTGTTATCCATTGCTGTCTAATCCTTAATGAAGTTTCGCCACGACACACAGCTCATAAATATATATTAGTTAAAAATTAGGACAACATAAATTAAGTTTTGAAACCAAATTAAAAGAAAATGTCTCTTAAATAAATAAGAAATTCAAATTAATTAGTTTCAGAACTTTTATGAGCCTGGCATTACAAAATAAAATACAAGAAAATAATTATTTACATATTATAAATATATTAAATGATCTCAATATTAAATATAAATAAAGATACAATAAAAGACAAATGACCCCCAAGATGCATTTATTGCTGAACCAGCACTCATCAGTTGATCCAGATCACTATCTCATGTCTTTATTATATGAATATATAATATAATGGTGTCAAAGATGTAGGCTGTTAATTCAAAATGTAATTATTTGTTTACATATTACTATATTTAGTACAAAACTAACCCAAAAGATTTAGCTGCCTATAGCAGACCTAGACTGCTTTTTATTGATAGAGTAAGTGCATGTCTTCTGATTTTACACCAACCCCATAATTTCTGTTTATATATATTACAAATCCTAAAGTAGTCCCTCATCAAGATTGCATTGAAAAGTTGGTTCTAACCTTTGAATCATTGTTTATCTAATTTTCCATACGTTCTGATTGGCTCTAAATTACAATAGCTTGATATCTGGTTTAAGTATTTTACAGAATATTAGAAAAAAATAACCAAATTCTTGTTTAGAAAATATTATTGTTGTTCACAATAAATGCTATATAGATGTATTTATTCTATATTGAGTTTTTTGTAGTTAATTAACAATAATACATGCTCATCTGATGGTGGCTTAATATTAATTTGTATCATATTTTAAATTGCTTTTAGTTAGTAAATAAAGTTTTCTGAATAGAACTTTTAGTTTTTTGGGGTTTTATGGAGACATTGCTAGTCTATTGTTCTTAATTTTCTAGAGACTGCTTATTGTTGAAGAATTCAAGTATTAAAACAGGCAGAACTCTTCACACAGTAGTGCCACTCAGTGCAAGCCAGAGTAATCAATGGACTTCAGAAGGCTTGTGCATAAAATCCCTATCTAGTGCCTATTCATCCAATATCCCCAGACTAGTTTCTAGCTTGTGGCTTTCGTCAGTGAGGAGCCTTGGATCTGAGAACACTGCACATAGATCTTAGGATCTAATGCAATCCTCCAGCAGCCACCTTTTATCTCTACTTAACTACAAAACTATGAGAATAAAATTGAACACACAAAAATATTTTCAATCCAAACTTATTAGCTTATATAGTCATATAGGTCTGAATTCAGTTCAGTACCCATACATTTTGGTGTCTTGGGTTCTTTAATAACCATAGCCACCATTGTCCTATTAGGCAGAATTGGTATTAAACCACTAAACATCACATGATCACCATTTTAATAGCAGTTATGAGCAATAATAAGAAATGGTGATCATGTGATGTTTAATGGTTTATTTCAAGTATTGTTGGAACTTCATCAGATAATATCTTGACTATGTGTGCTTTTGATATATTCACAAGTGGTAGAGATGATTCTACTGTGATAATATGTTGTACTATTTCCACTACCTATCAGTACCATCTAATATATTATCACAAACCTTCAGACAAATGATTGTGCTGTCTCTGGATGGCTATGATTGGTTGCTTCAGTTCAAGCACTTACTATTTTTGTTTACTGGATTTTTTTAGAACTAGGATTTGAACTTCCTAAGATAATGTCTGCACTTCTAACCATTTTCTGCACTGTATTGAAATTTTTAGACAACAACTTAATTACTAGAATCAAAAGTGATAACTGTGATTTTAGATGCCAATTAATTGTTAATTCTTTTGGAAATATTGCTTATCTTTCATTATTTCAAAAGAAAAATAAATAAATGTCCTCAAATAATATTACATTTACAGCATTAAAGTTTTGATAAAATATGTTGCTTATAATGACTATCATTAATATACAGGCATAACTATAGGATTTGAATGAAAATGAATTTTTATCGTTTAGAAATAAATAGTTAGAATTAGCTAATATTGATTTTTATGATTCTAATTGTAAGGTGGGGTGGCAAAAAGGTGCTAAATTCATTAAATATTGCACAAATAGATGATTAACTATATGAACAAATATTGAGATATAAATTATTATACATCGGAATACATTTCCAACACCTTGCAAAATTAGATCAGTTTCAAATTTAAATAGTCATTTGTTTATATCAACAGAAACTATTAGTAATAAAGATGTTACCATTAAGTAGTATTATACATGTGGTTGGACGGAGATATGATTTCATATCAGGAACTGGCATAAAATTTTCTCATTATTCATTACCATTTTTTATTTTCTTATGCTAAAATTTATATAGTCTAAATTTAAAGTGCATTTAGCTAAAGATTTGGTCTAAATATTTTATAAAGCTATTTTTATTTATTTTTTTAATCATAATTTCTTATAAAGACAAAAAAAATATGATAGGTTTAAATACAGGGCAAATGTCTATACACCACTCTTTCGAAAAAGAAACAGTGAAGGACAGATGCTAATTAATCATCAGAAAGTGAGAAGTTTTATCTATTTTTCTTCACTGTTTTATCTTTAATTATAAATTTTACTGATCAGTAATTGAATAGCTAGAATAAATTATTTTATAGACTAGCCATGTGGAAAAAATCCTATGTTTGCATGGAAATACTCAGAATGTCCATGTTTACCAGGATTTGAATTCCAAATCATGGATATAGTAGATAGATGCTTTAATCAGTATATATATATATATACATCATGTACTTGTAAAGTAATCAAATTATATGTTTATAAATGACTTTTTTTTATATTTATGTTAACTAAAAATTTTAATCGTTCTTCATTTATGAGTTAATGATTTTTCTCATTGTCATTATTTTCAGAACTTAGACGAGAGAAATTTAAATTTCTGAATAAAAATGATACCAAGGAAGCTGCTACTACATGTAATTTAATTGGAGAAGAATTTGCAAGATTGGGTAATTTTTTTTTACTATATTGTATTTTATCTTTTGGTTTTATTTATTTAAATCATCATAAAATTTTTATATAAAAATGTATAATTTATGGTGGACAGTTAATCCTTGAGGTAAGAATATCAAGCATAGGTTAATAATAATACACAAGTTCAAGTAAGCATAAAACATGTTTATATAAAAGCCATAAAAAAAAATAGAAAATGGAGATTCAAATAAAAATAACTTTAAAAAATTACATATCTGATAAAGATGTTAGAATATCAAGTTTTAATTGCTTTTTTTTTGGTAGTTGTGTTTAACAAATCTTGATTATTATATATTTTTTATAATTTTATTTATATAAATAAGAAATCACAATATGCTTCCTGCATTATTCTTGAGAATTTGAAAAATAACAGAAGTTTTATAGCATTTAACATTTTTAACATAATTGGTTACCTATGAAAAACTAATAACCTAGGTTGTATAAAGTACATAAGATCAAAGTAAATTTACATTTAGAAATGATATACTGGTTATTAATACTCTATTATAAGCAAAGGGTAATGTTAAAAGCTTAATATTTAATTTAAATATATAGTCTACTCTGATGATCTTTAAATCTAAGGAAAGTAAATCATTCTGTTTAATGTAATTCAAATACCAGTTTCAATGTATGCAATTACCAATTTTATAACATCATAAAATTACCACCTTTCTAACTAAATAATAAGTTACTATAACACACATCCAATAAATAATAGTTTAAAATAATATGTGGGCATCCAATTATAATCACTTTTGTTATTTCTTCATTTTATTATAATGGTTCAACATTTGGAACCTTCATATCTAGCTCTCTTATATACTTTATTTCTACTACATCATCAGAACAATCTATCTCTCCTTTTTCAAATTTTTCAACCATAGTTATTGTTTCTAAAGGAATTTATTCTAACATCCTATGATTTTTTATTTTTACTTCTTTATAATCCATTTTCATACAGTTATGAATATCATTTAATTCCCTTCTAATATTATTTATCTCTAATTTTGATACTTCCTGAGCATCCTTATGAGTTTGCTCAATTTTTATACACTTTTTCTCCAATTCTTTATATCTGATTTTATATATCTTAATTTCACTATCTACATCTTTAAACCTCTTTTCCTGTGAATTATCTAACTTATCTTTTAATTCATTAAATTTACGGTCATATTTATCATCAGATTGTTTTAATTTAACATCTAGATTATAATTAAATTCCTTAAATCATGCATTTGTAGCATTAAGTTTAATTTGAAATGTCTAATTTATTACTGAATTGCCCCAATTTACCTTTAATTCTCTCATTTCTTCTCTTAATTCTGTATTCTGATTATTTATTTCTTCTCTTAATTCTTTATTTTAACTACTTATGTTTTCTCATAATTCTTTATTTTGAACATCAATCTTCTTATTTATTTATTTCTTCTCTTATATCATTTTTCTAAATACTTCTTGAATATTACCTTCAGGTCGGTCCTACCAGTATTTCATCCAGTATTTCATCTCTTTTAACCTCTATAATTGCTTATTTATTTCATTGATAATATTTCCATCTTCAATTAGATAAATTACAAAAACACCTTAATTGTTTTGCTATTTAATAACAAAATATTTGTCCATTCAACCTTTCGGATATCGAAAAATTTGCAAAAGAACAACAATAACAAAATTCATTTTAAAGCATTTCAAAACATTTTCTCTACTTACTATTCTAATAAATTCTGTAAAATTTTAAATGAATTACAACAATTTATGGAAAATATTACTGCTGTATAAAAGATATGACCCTGGATTTTCCTACAAATATGTGTGAGATTCTAACCTCTATCATTTTAGTCTTTTATTGAGCCTGTAGGTGGTTGCGCCATTTGTAACAGAATAAAAATAGTGAAAAGCTCTTATTTAATAGCCTCCTAGATTTGGGCGATATTTGTAACAGAATAAAAGTATAAGAATAGGAAAGAGATTTTAATATAGCCTGCAAATTTGAGACACCAATTGTAACAAAATAAAAGTGTAGCCCAATCGTTGATCGCCTATTGTAATGTAATAAATGAAAATAATGTTAATGGAGCAACACTTTCTCTTAAATGCTAATATTCCCTTGTTAATTAAACCAATTGGAATAGAATAAAAACAATGGTGGTATCCTACAGATTTATGCACATTAACCTATCATTAATTATATAAAATTTTCTTTTTTAAAACCTCATAATTTTACAACATCAAATTGTAATGGAATAAAATATTTACAATATTAAAACTATAATGTGGAAAATCAACTCATCAAACATACCTTCCGATTTGTGTTAACTTATAATGATATAAAATGAAAGTCAATACTTCCATTAGCCTTATAATTTACAATATCCAAATCATAACAATATGAAATAAATGAAAGACTTATTTGACACTTGTATGACTAATAATCTGAAAAGACTATGAATATGGAGCAACAAGGGCTCTGAAAGCGCTAAGTCTGTAAATCAGAATGTATATACAAAAGCCTACAAATTATTACATAAAAAGTTTCACCGCAACGCATCAGCATATTATTAATAAATATGATTAGTAAATCATGACAAATTATTCTTTAAATCAGTAAAGCCAAATTACTAAACTCTAAATCATAATTACCCTAATATGCATAGTATTATTAATACTCTCTTATAAGCAAATGGTAATGTTAAAAGCTTAATATTTAATTTAAATATATAATCTACCCCGATGATCTTTAAATCTAAGCAAAGTAAATCATTCTCTTTAATGTAATTCAAATATCAGTTTTAATATATGCAATTACCAATTTTATAACATAAAATTACTATCTTTCTAACTAAATATTAAGTTACTATAACATACGTCCAATAAATAATAGTTTAAAATAATATGCAGACATGCAATTACAATCGTCTTTGTTTACCCTAAATAATTAATATATTTCATATTTTATAAACTATCAAACTAACTCAGATATAAATTTTTATCCAAAATAACTATTGCATATAACTATTAAAATAATTACGGTGATCTTCTAATTAGCTATTATACATCTAACTATACCAAATTAATTAATCTATTATCACATAAGAGGTATACCCAGTTCAAAAGATAATATATTGTATTTATAATAGAGAAAGTAATATGTAATAATACATACACTTACCAATCCAATCGTTTGATTCCCGGACTATTTTAGGATTATTTATTACAAAATGTATGGTGCAAATCAAAACATAACTACGAAATATTAAAATTTTATTAGCCAATAGGTTTGCATTATTAATTGAAATGACCATTAAAGCGAGTTTATTTGTTTAAATGAATTTAAAATTTATTAACAGTAATTATAAAAAATGACAGACAATAAAGGTTTGTGATATACACTCTAATTAAATATCGTGAAATCTATTCTCTATCTGAATTAATATCAAATAAGAATAGATGGTTATACAGCAAAAATTCACCTATTTAATGCTTAATATATGATATATAAAATTTACATGAAACAAAAATGTTGCTGCACACATCCACTATTTAAAATATAAGAAAGCTGATGATAATTCTACAATAAGGTAAAATATAATGTTTCTTGATTTGTTCACCTTATTTTCCAAATAGAATATCAATGAGTAATTGTATAATACAATCCTTTCAGATTTTCAATACTTAAACATGTATATCCAAAAGTAATTTGCAGTCAATGGATAAATATAATAGTTCAAATCAAAGTTTTAATCATTAATATTTGGGATATAAATTCAAATCTAAGCTAAGTTTAACTTTCTTTTATTTCATACATATAAAAACAATTAACTAACTTAAAATATAGTAATCAATAATATTTGCAAAATATTATACAAATAAATAAATAAATACAATGCATGTTAACTTACAACCTGATTATAGTCCTTCTGCATGACACATCAAAGAAACATAATAGTTTCAATGTCTATTCTATGAGTTATAATTTAATGATATTTATTAATCCAAACAAGACAAAAGTATCATAAACAGTTATCCAAAAAATACGTATTTGTTAAATTCCAATGTTCTTGAAGTATTTTTTTTATCCTCTACTATTTAGCAAACATTTGTTATCATATTGGCATTATGAATAAATGGACACCAATCTCCATTTACATCAATACAATGTAGAAATAATTGTTTTTAATCTTATGTTAAAGTACTCCATCGATATTATAAAATATCTGTTGGTAGAAACGATTCTTATATTCAGCATTACGTTGTCAGCTTTAATGTTTCATTATTAAAATGCTTTGTACACATGCGACAATCATTTTTCAGTAGGAAAATATTAAGACAAATTTGAATACCATAAATTACTTTTTTTTTAACAAGTATTCGGCAATCCAGCCATTTCCTGAAAAAATATAAAGTTTCTACTCCATCATTTTATAATTGTCAAGCGAATACTTGTAAAATAAATAAAAAAAAGTATATAAAAACACTTAGGCTTGCTTCTATGAAAGTCGGGATCTTAGAGTAAGTTTGAATCGTTCAGTCTTATTTATAACCTCTTAAATTGACATCATTTTCATCAACAAAATTAAGGTTAAGCTCTTTACTCATTCTAATACCAAAATCACCTTCATTCCATACTTAAAATCTATCTACAATAATAATAATAAAATTTCTATAATCATTACGTATTATAAATATTTACACTTCAAAATACAAATAATACTATTAATAAAGATTAAAATAATTTACACTACATTCTCACCATATAGCATTGGAAATATATACTTTGTATATATATTCCAATAAAATATCACACATATCATATAAACATACACTTATAGGACAGTAAATAATCAATGTGCACTATTTATGATCTACTTTTGAATTCAGTAAATAAAATATATAGCATAAAGAAACAATAATAACTTTATAAAGATTATAAATTTTATTATTTACACATATTTTAAAAGAATAGAATCAATTTATACATTTATGTTGCAAAAATAATGCAATTCTTGTTATAACATTCATTGTCATAGCAACCTATTTCAATGCTCTTAAACTGATGCGGTACTTATTAAAACTAATTAGAAAATAATAAATAAATAAAAACTTTTTTTGTGTTATTTTATCTTGATATTATACCAAATATTAATTATACTAAATTTTGGTTGGCACAATATATATAATAAAAAGATGCATAATTTTTATGAAAAAAAATGAAAAATATACATATGTATGTAAATATCAGCCTTGCTTGTAAATGTTAAAAATTTATAAATATGTATACAACATATATACATAAATCTCATTCTTACAACGTGTTATGACAACTACATATTTAAAAAGTAAATTGCTGTACTTTTTTAAAATTTTAAATAAGTAATATATTTTTCTTATTGTCATTATTCATAATTCAGTAAATTTTAAATTTAAATCATGTATAATGAGAAGAAAAAGAAAACTACTTTTGTGACTGTTATAACAAGCTCTAGTAATAATGTAAAGAAATGTTAAATATCGTTTGTGTCTGCAAGTTTTAATTTTAAGTTTTCACATAGTCATCCCCTTAAAGAAAAGAAATATATATATATATAAACATAAGAACAATATGCCAATCTTCATTTATTAAAAAAAAAAAATTTGAATAAATGAATAATATATCTTATACATTTCAAATGAATGGTACAAAGATAGTATAATATTTTCTTATTCATTCAAATATATAGATAATCAGAAGAACATCAGATTATTAGATGCTTAAATAATGATGCTTCAAATCAAGATCGATTTGACATTGTTATTTTTAATCATAAAATTAATTATCTCAAAATCTTTTTATTCAGGGATTGTCCTTAAACGCTGAGAAATTAGAATTTTTAAAGAATATGTCCGAGAGAAGTAATTATAATCTTACGATTTTTTAAGTTAAATATAACACCAAAGAGATTTGTGTGTGTGTATTTTAATAAATAATATTTTTATTATTGATTATTAGAAATTTGCATATTTTAAAACTATTTTATTTTATTTTTTTTGAAGAAAGATATACTGAAGCTCTCGATGAACATAAAGAAGCTTTAATCTATTATGATGCACTGCATGATTCACTTGAAATAGCAATTACTCATCGTAAAATAGGTGAATGCTATAGTGAGCTTTGTGAACATGATAATGCTATTGACCACCATAAAAAATACTTACAAATTGCTAAAAGTCTTAATAATTTGGTCGAGCAACAACGAGCACTAGCAACACTTGGCCGAACTTACTTATATCAATATGACAATGATTTCCAGAAATCTGAAAAAGTGTTACTACAAGCTAAAAAAGCTTTTCTTGGTAGTTTAAAATTTTGCGAAGAATTGGAAGATGTAGTGAAGCCACCTGAATTAATGGAAATGAAAGCTCGACTTTTACTGAATCTTGGAGTAGTACATAGCAGTGACGGAGATCCAGAAGCGAGTGTGGAATATATCAAACAAGCAATATTTATTGCCAAGTAAGTATCTCTATTATGATAACATTTAGTTAGTATTTATTTTAACAGTTAATAATTAAGCTCTATATAATAATATTTAGTGGATTATTTTAAATGCTGTTTCTAGAAAAATTGAGAAAGTTGTATAATTTTTAAATACTGTTTTTTAATATTGGACTTTGTTTTAATAATTAAAATATATAATAATCTTGATGACAATATTCTGATTATGAAAAAGAAAGACAAGAATTAAAAGAATAGAAACAAAAATGAAAACTTAGTTGGACACATTTAAAAAAGTGAAAAAAACAAATGCAGATGGAATCAAGAATACAAATCCCATTTTGATTTGATTAGACCAAAGATTGACAATTAGAAAATATATTCCAGAGGGAAGTTGACATTCATCCCATCTAAATGTTAATATAAAGGTGTTCAAATAAATGATGAATTTAAGGCATAATATACAATATGGTAGGGACAAAACAAATTTTTGCAAAATAAAGATATTCATTTCATTAAAAAAAAGGAATATATTGTAATGGGATGGGGATATAGGCAGTGGAAAGTAATCTGGGTGATGGAAAAACATCATCAACCCTAGTAAACAAAATCAATAATAAGTATATTTAAGTAAAAAAATATTTAATAATAAAATGAGATTAGAAATCTCTGAGATCATTGACAGATCAGCCAGCTAACTCAGAAGAGCAACTAAAAACATAATTAATCAACCAGCATTATAAATAAAAATAATTTTGAGTAATACTCAAAATAAATAACCATCCATCATCATGAATGGGAATAAACAAATCAGTACAATAAATCAGAATAAAATCAACAGTCAATCTTGTGACTGGATTGGAAGTGGGTCTTCTGTAGACCAGGCTAACTACTAAGCCTTTGCCACCTTGGGCAATTATTTAAACAACTCGGATGCACCAGCTTAGTGCCCATCCATTAGAATATATAAGAATCAGAAATCAAAACAATAATTCTGGGACATGTAAAGCATGCTGATCATCATCAATGCTCTGGCCACTTGTAATAGTCAACTATAAACTTGACTTCTAATAAAACTAAATTAAAATAAAATATAGTGCATGGTCTTTAAAGAGTATCCTCTTTTGCGCCAACCAGGATGATGATTGATCATCGCTGGATGCCCCAAAAGCACTAATATACACATGCCCATTTATCCATGCACGAGCTCAGAGAACAAGCTCTATTACTGTATGTGATCAAGAGATGATGGAAACAATTTTAACAATTAAATATAAGTTTATTATTAACAAAAAATAAATAAATGATATTTAAGATCTTATTGGATAACATTTCTGATTTTGAATAATATGCAATAATAAAAGTCATCACTGTGAGATTTACAAGATTATTACAAAATTCAAATTATTACATTAACTGCATTATTTCTTAATTAGTTTCTATAAACGCATATATATATATCTGTACACAGACATGCGTTTTATAATATATGATGACATTTCAATTAAACATAAAATAATTATTATATTTGTGATTTACATAATTGCTATTCAAAATTTGAATTGTTACATGGATTTACATATATGTGCGCACAGACGCGCGATTTCTATTATACAATTAATCTATTTCAATTGACATTCAATAACAGCAAAAAATGATTAAAATTTACATATGTGGTATAATTGACAACATACGCACATATACATGTGTGTGCGTGAAATAACCTATTTGACTTGCTACAAAATAATTATCAAAATCTTAAATTATATAAAAATACAATAAATGATTAAAGTTTCAGTTAAATGAAATACATTTTACATAGTAGGTTTACTGAAACGCATATATATATATAATTTGCACAGATGTGCGATATATTAATTTATCTACATAACATTAGTATTTATCACAATAAAATTATTACAGATTATTCTCGCAATTTAATTCTCTTTGCTGAATAGTCATTTTTCCTTGAAACAAGTACTATTAAAATTTTGACAGATGATTGTTGATTGATTTAAAATGTCTTTCTCTCTTCTTTTTTTTTCATAAACGAAAGATAAAATCGTTTTATAGAATTAAGAAAATATAAATTTCAAAATGTTTTTCTGCTTGATTAGTTAATGCTGATGAAGTAGGCAAGGTGAGAGAGGAAAATTGAATACATGAACTGCAACTCTTCATGCCATGATAAGTAGATAGCTAAGCATGGACTAAGTACACAATGCCCCACGATGTCATGAGAAAATACCTCATTTTTAAGCACTACCCCTTCTAAGTATCTAGACAGATCATCCACAAGGAATAGTATCCAGAAAAAAATATCAGGCACTGAGCCAGCCTTGCTCATCTCTTATGAGTCTTAGGGGCTTTAGATGAGGTCTATTCATGAGGCCAAGGCCTATTCATGAGGCCTACATATACACCGCTGGACTACCCTGGAAGCTCAACATCTAGGTCTAGACAGGGCTGAGCCTATACTTCGGAGCATCATGAACACACTGCATCCAGGCAGTCCTGCTCAACTATACAGCCACCATAAACATGAAAAGTACAAATTCAGGCATCACTTTTACTAAAGAAATTTAATTTTGTCATTATATATAACTCTACTCACCACAGCTGTATATATGTTTATCTGGGCTTCTCTGCCTTTAGATAATCAGCATCTATATAATTATTTATTTAGCAAGCTGGTTCTTTTGGTCCATTAGAAAAATATAATCCATGTTTGTTGTCATCATCAGGTAAAAGCATGCAATCCATGTAAAATCTTGATTTGTAGTTGGTCTCTTTCTATCTAAGATTATTCCAGGCAAGCAGCTGTCTTGGTTTGATAGATTTCAGGCAAGCAACCATCCTCTCTAAGGCTATGAATTTCAGCACAAAGAAGTGGGTCATTTTTCTCCATGTAAATTCAAACTCCTCTAAGGAAAACAGTCTACTATTGCATTCAGCTACATCAGTTTATGGTAACTATTCTGCCAACTCTCTACTACAGCTAACAACAAACTGCAGCTATCCATTTTTGGTCAGCTAATTTTTGCCACTTACTCAAAAAGTTTTAGTAGCCAAGCTGTTCTGTTCAGCTCTTACAAAAAAATTACAATTCAGACTGTTCTCTTCAAAAATCATTACCCAGACTGACATATTTTTTATCAGCCCTTTTTATAAAATCATCTGAGGTGATAACAACACCTTGATTGAAAACAGAGTTTTTATTTTTATCTCTCTAATCCCTCTGAAAACATACATGTTTTAATTTAGGGGATTTCTAATAGATAAAAATTTTGTTTAATTAATTAAGTAATATTTACTGAGGCCATAACCTCGACAATATGCGTATAAATGCGATAGCAGGGACCTCTGTTTTAACCACAAGCTTATGTAAGCTTGTGGTTAAAACACCTGTAGAGGTCCCTGCTATCGCATTTATACGCATATTGTCGAGGTTATAGCCTCAGTAAATATTATTTACGTAATCAATGTGCGTTTAATATGGTGTTTTTACATTTCAAAATCAGAATTACAAATATTATTTATCAGACCTTTTTTAAATACTTATTTCACAATAAAATTTTACTTTAAACCCAGAGTTATTTAACCCTTTACTTATTATTTTATTTTAGGAAATATAAAAAAATATCTACAAAAAATAATCCTGTGTTTATTTCTACTTTTCCTTTATTTTACATATATATAAACACATACACTATATTAGTGTGGGTGCTGTAATCCAACTGGTTACAATATAATATAAAGATACTAAAGATAAAGTTTGATCTAATTATGCTGCAAAAAGAAGGACCTTTCCTAAAGCTCATCGTTAAAAAAACAATGAAGAAGCAGGAATATCCTCTTGGTTTACCAATTTCTAGATGATATTTTAAAGGTTTCCCATTATTGGTCTATCCTCAGCTAAGAATAACTTGCTACCTATTTACCAACCAATTATGGATGATTAGCGGAATTGGAATTAAGCAGATTATTTGAAAAAAATTCTAACTGATTGGAATCAGAAAAATGTTTAGTTTTATTTGGCCCTAATATTTGAACCCATGATATAGGTATGGCAAGCAGAAGTTTTTATAAGACCTGTTTTTAATTTCTATTTGGTATAATTTTATTTTTATTTTACAAAATTTTGTTTGAATCAGCTTATATTTTCTAAAAGCATTCTGTTGAAGAAATCCTAGTATTAAATATATTTCTAGTGTATGTCAAGTTTTTTATTAATTTTGTAAAATTAATTTTTTTGGTCCTTTTTTTTTTTTTTACCATTTATTTTAATCCACCAACAATTCATCAGTAACAATTGAATCCATATATTATAATCTCTCTCTCAGAAAAGCATTTTTTTCTTAGTATACCAGCTAATTAATGTCTTTTCAACTATCTTGACTCCTGTATATTTTTCTCCTGCAATATTTCACTTGTTTGAACTTTAAGCCAATAAACATCACACACCATTTCTTATGCTTGCTTATAACTGTTATTAAAACAAGCAAAACTCTCCATATAGTATTGCTACTCAGTGCAAACCAGAGTAATCAATGGATGCCAGAAGGCTTGTGCATAAAATCTAGGTGCAGTACTCTCAGATCCAAGACTCCTCACTGATGAAGGCCACAAGCCAGAAACTAGTTGGGGATATTGGATGAGTAGGCACTAGATGGGGATTTTATGCACAAGCCTTCTGGCATCCATTGATTATTCTGGGATGCACTGAGTGGCAATACCGTATGGAAAGTTTTGCCTGTTTTAATAATGTTGTTTGAACTTTGTTACATTACTTTTTGCAGTAATAAACTATGTACTTTTCAGATCACTTATAAAAGCAGAAATCCAAAAAATGAAATTTGATTTCTGATTATAAATATATTTTTATTTATAATATATAAAAGAAGTATTCTTAAAAAAAAAAATCTCTTTAAAAAAATCAAGCTTACATCTGCTTGTATGTCTCATTTAATAAAACTTTTATAGCAATTAGTGAAGCCATTGATGGCTTTAATAGAATAATATAATAGTTAATAAGACCATAACATTGAGTTAGATAATAAACAATATTTTTTTATATTTTAATCATCAATTGACTTATATAAGTCTTTTAAAATATATAATATTGTATAAAGAAGTTAGAAATGTGGATACAATTGGGAAATTTAAAAATAGAGCTTTTGCTAATTTTTTTTTTTTTTCTCATGTGTCATAGCACCAGCCGGGAAGCGAACCCGCTAACCCGGGAGCAGTTGTCGCTGACCTCTTGACCACCAATGCTTGACAGCTTTTGCTAATTTTTAGGAAGTAAAAAAATAAAGACTGCTAAACATAGAAATGGAACTTTTAACAGCTACATTGATGAAAGAGCTGGAAGTCATGCGAATAATTATCAATTCAATTTTTGACAATTTAATTTTTTTCATTGCTCTAAAACAAAACTTATTAACACTTAAAAAGACAGTTTTTTTAAAAGATCATTTTTGGCTCCAATTAGCAGAAGTTATTGCATTTGAAATGATAAAATAATTTGCCTACTATATAGAAATGGAAATAAATACCAATATAACTTTTTTAAAAAAAAAAGAATCAACACCACATAAACCTAGCTTACGCAATCTACTTCTTTTACTTCTGCCATCTACTATATGCTTTAGTAATCAATAGATGTCTCTTATTATTCATATCCCCAGAGTAGTTTTAGCATATGGCTCTCATTAATATGGAGTTATTGGATTTAGAACAAGGTTATTGAATTTTTTTTGGATCTAATATATATTTTTTGCAGTTGCTATCTTTTATTCCTTTTTTTATTGTCAAGTTACCAGCCTGAAATTCAAAAATATTTTCTATCTAAGCCAATTCACTTGCATAATTATAGAGATCTGGCACCAGTTCACTATTTATATATTTTCCTGTTTTTAATTTTAATAACTATAGACATCTATATTTCTTATCCAGGATTGCTTTAAAATCCAAGTAAATATCACAAGTACAGCTTGTTCAATACTTTTATGTAGTACTATAGTTTTGCCACCAAGTGTAAGATTTAGCAATGGATAGATACCAGATGATAGTATAATTTGTATACAGTGATTTTTTAGTATAATTTTTAGTTTTTATGCATTTCATCAATGAGATGTTTTGTATCTATATCTAGGGCACATGAATATTTTGGATCTAATGCACCATTTCTCCTGCAGCTATCTTTTACTTTTTGTTACTTAGATTCAAAATATTAAGTTATATTTGTGTTTTGATAATAAAAAAAAAAAGGAGTAAAAAATTATGTATTAGATCCAGATCCAAAACTCCTCACTGATAAAAGCCAGTTGGGTAGGAGAGAACTGGATAAGGATTTATTAAGGATTACATATTTGGCATCTATCGATTACTAACGTTTACAATAAGTGGCAGAACTGGAGTAAGAGAAATAGAATATTAATGAAATATAAGAATTATTTGATAGGGCTATGAGAAGAATTGATGGACTTGTCTAAGTTTAAAAGAGGTGTCCAATAACTAAAGCATTAGTTTCCAAAAAATGTTGAATTTTTTAATGGTTCAAGATTGACAATCTCAAGGGGATGTCTATATTTACTAAAAATAGAAGAATGAAATCTGATAGTACTAACTACCAGTATGGTTAAAAGTCGAAACTGAGGGGGAGCTATGGACAATAACAAATATTATAGCAAAAAATATCACTGCCTATCAGAACTATCATCAGACAACAACATTATGAATAAGCCGCTGTTTATTTGAGATGCAGAAGTTATGGCATCAAAAACATAAGAATTGGAAAATAATAACTGGGAAAATGTCTTTAGTAAAAAGCCTTCATTATATTTTTTTAACCTTAATTTTGATTACTCCTAATATCTAATTTCCAAATTATCACAAGTAAAAAAGCAATTTAAATATTTTTGTCAATTAAAGTTAGAAATCTCTATATAATCACAAACAAAATATTTATTATATAGTTTGTGGGGAAAAAACTTTTTGTGATTTTTAATCCACCAAGAATTAAAGAATAAAAGTTTTTAGAATTCTTCTGATTGCTAAATAAATTTTGAATAAGATCTCATTAACTTAATTTTTAATGAAAGTGCTACAATATCCTCATCCCTAGAATAGTTTTTGGCTTTTGTCTTTATCAATAAGGATTTAGAATTGAGATTAGAACTAACCCATTTCTGCATCTAGTGGTCATTTTTACTCCTTTTTAATATTCAAGCTAATAATATGAAATTCAGAAAAACGTAAGATTTTGAATCTAAACCAACTCCCATTTCTACTTGTATAAATCTGACACTAAGTCAGCAACTATATATTTTATTGATTTTTGTTTTATATTTAGCACAGACTTCTTTACTCTTTGGCTAGAAAACTTGATACAAATAAAACGTTACATGATTTTCTCAACTTATTCTATTTCAGAGCCATCTATTGTAAATGTGAATAGACAATAGATAGTAGTTCACAAAATTAGTTATTTAAAACATACTTCCTTGATATTTATATTTCAAAACCCAACCACAAACTAGACAATTTTTCATTTTTTAAAGTCTAGTTTTAATCTGTTGATTGATAAGCACTGTTTTTTTTGTAGAATAGTACCAGTTCATCAGAAAAACAAGATTTATTTTTAAGACACAAATAATCAAATTATAGCATTATCTGTTTTTATTATTGAAATTAAAATTAAATTGACTGTTTATATTGTACTTTACTTTTTTTGATAACTTAGAATAAAAATTTATTCTAAAATACAAATAAAAATAATAATTCTAAATGAATTATATACATGATTATTGTTTTAAATTTTTATCAAAAATTGAATGCAACGAATTATGGCAGTCACTGTGTTTGACTAATTGACATTACCATCAAAATTATGAATATAAACAATAGGGAGGTGTCTTAATTTTTCATTCACTCTGCCACATGAATTGAATTCCGTGCATTTATTACCATTTGGTTAAATAATTATGTTAAAACAATGATTAAATAATATGCTTTTCCAATAATTATCAATGTTTATTATTTTTAATTCGAGTTTTTAATCCAATTTAATGATATGAATAAAAATATTCATATTAAATGTAATTAATAATTCCACTAGAAAGAATTTTCTCCTAGATGAATTTGCTTGTGCACAATATTCTCCAAAGAAATCAGAATTGGAGATTTTTACTACACTTAACGAACAGATTTGCAAATCGAAATCTTCTCTTATCTTTTTTGCTTTCAATGTTTCAGCTAAAAAATTAACAATGCAAATAATTTAGTTACAAATAAATTATTTGTTACTCTTGCGATTGCAAATAACAATCCAGTTTATCATTCTATTTTAAAATAAAACTGGATTTGAAATTTGTGCTTCTAAAACTATTTTAATCATAACTATTCTCAGGGAAATAGCAAGAATTTACAACTATTTTCAGATGTTTTAGCTTTGTGTGGTATTTTCTAAATTACTATCCAATTCATGAGAAAACTACACATAATAAAATTTTATGTGAAACTAAACAAATTGATACCATAGAAGCTAGTAATGTTTGTATTTAAAAAATCAGTTGTGTTTTTAATGGCTGCACATTTTTCAATATATTTTAGCTCTGTATTGTTGAATTAATAAAGAAAATTAACATGATGGGTAGTGTGCCAAACGTGAAGACATTTAAGACCTGATCAAGCATTAATGATCGTATTATTAAGATGCAATAGTCAAAATAAATCTAGTTCCAATTGTTCTTTGTATATATATTATAGTCTTAATGCTCTTAACCGGTGCCATTATATTATTTTTATTTTAGCATATTATTTTTGAATACCATACTTTTACTATTTTTCCTACAAGTTTAACTATATTCACTATTTCTACTTTATTATCTCATTTTGGCTATTATCTTTGCAATGATTTAGCTTATGCAATATAAATTAATGCTTAGCTTGTGTTGATTGTGCTGGTACTGTACCTGAAGATTATATCAGTATTTATTTAATTTAATTATAAACCAATTCTTTTCTGTAAATAGCTTTTACCATTTTATTGACAATAATCAATTTTTTTTTAGATAATAAAGTTTTGTTTTCTTTATCTCGTAATTATAGGAAATTTAATTTGCTTGAAGATGTATATCGTTGTCATTATAATTTGGCTGAAATATTTCACCAAAATAATAATCTTAGTCAAGCTTTAAGACACACTGAAGAAGCAGTTACAGCAGCAAGAATTACAAAAGACGTTAAGTCGGAGTGTGATGCACTCTATAAAAAAGCACAAGTATGTATATTTTTTAATTTTATATCTTTTCATATTTTTTTTTGTTTTGTATTATTGTTATTTTTTTCTTTTCTTTTTTAAGATATTTTTTCACTTACAAAAATTTTCTGACGCTAAGCACTGTTTAAAAAAATGCTATAAACTTAAAAGTCCAGTTGAATTGGATCATACTAAAATTATTAAATATCTAAAAGCAGGTAAGTATTTTTTGTTTGGAAATATATAGATAATTAATTTTAGCGTAACATTTGATAAAATCAGTACTTCTTGGTGAAGTTCAGAAAATATCAGCAAATTAATTGAATTGCCATGTGTGTTACTTTTATTTTATTTTTATCTTAGTTTTGCAGTTCTACTGAATGACTAACAAAATTTGTTGAAATTGATCTTTAAAAAAGATTAAATCTCATTGATCTGTAGATAATAAAGAGGGGAATAAATAAACTAGATAGCATTCTTCCTGGATTAATAAATACAAATCATAATTAAAAATTCAACTTTTATATTATTTATTCATACTCTTTATCACATATAATAATATCATCAATCTGAAAAATTATAAATATATAATGTACGTATATTATATATATATAAAGTGCCGAAACAGAGTTTATATATTTTTTATTGGAATTGAGTCGAGTATACTTTGGACACTTGTGCGTCATATTCATGGTAATAACTATTACTACGACACACAAGCGTCGAAAGTATACTCAGCTCAATTCCAATCAAAAATATATAAACTCTGTTTGTGTACTTTATATTAGTATGAACAATGGCAGAGTAATTTTTGTGTACATATATAAGTAAAATATCAAAACTAATTATTCACCAAATAAATATCTAATCAAAGTTAAATTACAAATGCATTACTAATGATTTTCCCTATCGAAACAAAAACTTCTCAAGTGCAAAAAAAAAAAACACTATCTTTTTCCACTATAAACAAACAATGGTTACTTTATCTAACAAGTACATAATTATAATTAATAATTTATATAAATCTAACAAATTAAAGGTGAAATAATATAATCAGGTTCTAGTAAACTATTAACTGTGCAGCCTTTGGTGGCGCTGTTTCTAGTTAAAAACATAACGTTATAACATTACCGGGCCGCTAGATTTTTTTTTATGTAATAGATCGTATTTTGACATATTTTTTTTTTTAATATTTAATATATTGTTGTTGTTTGTTTTGGACATAATTGTTTTTTTTTTTTAATATATTGTTGTTGTTTGTTTTGGACATAATTATTTTTTTGGTTTTCATTTGATAAATTTCAAACTAAAAAGGAGACTTTGACCTCTTTTTTTTGGATCTCAAAAGTACATAATTTTTGACATATGCCTTTATTGGGGGGGGGGGGGATTTCCATTCTAAATCTACTGGGTTTTTTTTTACAGACGTCTTTTATTTTTTTGTTTTGGATTCGATACATTTCAAAGTAATAAGGGACAGTTTTAACTTTTTTTTGGAATATCTCAAATATACACAATTTGCTTTACATACGACTTTCTTTTTTTTTTGTTGTTGTTATTTAAAATTAGAATCGACACTTTCTTTTTGAATTATGTTAAAAATGAGGGGGTTTGCTGTTGATTGATTTAGCAAAAAAAATTCAAACCTGTTCGACAAACTCCGCCTCAGATGTCCGTATTTGCTTATAAACGAAAAGGGTAAATTGTTTGGTATTTTATCTTACATTTATAAATACGGGGTTTTTTTTTTTTTGGACGGCGTGTTTTGATTTTTTTGTTTTTTTTTAATAATAATAAATAAAACGGGACTTCTTTTTTCTCTTAGATTTATAAATACGGGGGGTTTTTTTTTTGTGTCGGCGGGTTTTGATTTTTTTTGCTTTTTTTTAATAATAACAAATAAAACATCCAAAACAAAAACCAAAAAGTCAATCACGGTATTGTTTTTTTAACACAAAAAATATGTATGTTAACCGGTTTTGTTACATTCTGTAGGATTTATTTATTTATCTTTTTTAAGAGTCGTACAAGTTTGTTAAAGATTTTTTGTTTTCATAACAAATAAAACGTCCGGTATTTTTATTCTTTTTTAACAACAAAAATTAAGCTCGGGTGCGTTTTTAAAATCTACTTAATGTGCTGTTTATTGATTTAAAACAACACAACAAAAAACCTCTTTTTGCTTCTAAACGGAACGAATAGGTATGTCAAAAGAAGAAGTATTTTTTGTTTTTTTTTAAAAAAAAAATCAATTAATCAAGAGATGTCCAACAAACTACGCCACCTCTTTTTAACACTGTCATTCTAGCTGTTAATTACATGATTTACAGATAAAAATAATCGCAAACAAAACACAAATTCTTTCCAGAAAATAAATTTATTAACCACATATGACTGAACTAAATCAACTGTAATGAATGGCAGGATGTTTTGGGCTTGCAAAAATGCAACTGCCTCATTTTCTCTGTTTGGGACGTCCCACAAATATAATAACGTGGTAGACATTTTGTTCTTCTTTTTCAACTCTCGTCCGAGTCATGACAGAAACTGTATTTTTCCTCAAACAACTCCAATCGTCTGCCACAGAGCTTGAGAAATTGTATTTTGTCTTTTTTGACCCCCAAAAAAGCCAAAATTAGCCAAAAAAAAAAATTTTTGACAAATATCAATAATACGCTGAAAATTACTAGTACACAAAAATCTTTCAGTTGGGAAATACAGAAAATCATAAACATCAACAAATAAATACTTGAAAAAGATGACAATGCTCACACTCTCATCTTAAATTCTAGCGAAAATACAAATTCTGTCAATATGCATAGGAATTCAACCCGCAATGAAATCAACGGCAAACTATATGATCATAGTATTCTTAGTAGATGTAGTGTTATTTAACGTGGAAGAATTGGCCGTGTATTATAACTACTAAATACGATCTACTCGTATATTAATGATCACTCGTATATTAGCCTTAGGTTCGGCCGCGAAAGCGGTATAATTCTGTGTTTTTACACAGAAACAGCGCCACCAAAGGCTGCACAGTTAATAGTTTGCTAGAACCTATAATCATCCATTCTTCTTCAATTATATTACATTTATCATTATAAGTAAAATACATAAAATCTTTAAACAACAAAAATAAGTCTTTGATAATCTTAATTTTATTTCCAGACAAAGATCCATTATAACTGACACAGAAATAAGAACTTCAATACTGCTTAATCTATTAATAAGTTAATACACATTCTCTGTATCAAAATTATCATATATGCAATTATTTTTAAAATTAATCATCTCATCATTGCCTCAAAAGAGAAGGAACTTTTTTAAAAAATTATTCAAATTTATAGAAATCTCTTCAACAACTATTAGCAAAATCAAAAATAAATCTTAAAGGAAAATGTACTTGATAAATTTTAATATTTATAAACATTTTAGCTAATATGAAATCACTTGGATTGCATTTTAAATATTCCATTCCATTAAAAATTTGTAACTTTTTCATTTTCTCCATAATATATATTATATTTCTTTTGATCAAGATATCAGGATTTTTTTCTAAACAAATATATTTACCATTATTCAATTTTATATCTTTTTTTTTTTAAAAAAAAAATATCTTCTTTATTAGTAACAAAACATTGTTTTATCTTTACGAGAAATGATTACATCATTAGCTATTAACTTATTTTTAAAATGTTTAGTAAGACTAATTAAAAATGTTTCTTTACTTTTTAAACTTTTATTTAAAACTAATTGCATGCCTATTCTTTTGCTCATTATTTAGACTAATAAATGCAATAGACAAAATTGTATCAACTACTATTTATCACAAAAAGAAACAAAATTAGGATCTTTACTAATTCTCTTGCACTTACATACATCTCAGTAAAGCTAATTAACAACTTTATTACTAGTATTTTTAGTTTCTACACTTGCTAAATTTAACCATATTAATTTTTTGAAACAATTTAATTTTTGTTCATACTTCATTCAATAAAATGTAGACTTATTCTTTCTAAATTAATCCATAAAACAATTCAAAATCAAATAATTCAAATCTCTTATGTAACTTTTTAAATTTTTTTTTATATTCAGAAATAAATTTAAAAGAATCAAATAAAATTCTCTTTCCAAAAAACTATTCAAATAACAATCTATCTTGGCAAGGAAAGTATCGATAGTGGATTTATAATTTAATTTTGGTTATTTATTTATTTGTGAATTGATGTAGTTAATTTATTATTTATTAATCATGCATCTAATTTCATTTAAAAAATTTAGTATTATTTACTATAATATATAGGTAATATTTACTGAGGCTATAACCTTGATAATATGCATGTAAAAATGCTATAGTAGGGACCTCTACAGGTGTTTTAACCACAAGCTTACGCTATGGAAGAAAGGGTATATGAGCACAGACTTTCACATGACCCACCACTCTCCACTCTATCTCATAACACTGATACACTTAAACACGTATATTTCGAAAAGATAAATAATCACTAATATACATATTTCATGCTAAACCAGCAATCATCAGTTGGTCCAGATTATCATCTCCACACATACATACAATAAGTACTCATATATATTATACCGGTTCATCCCTCCCCTGATAAGATGAGCATGCGCACATATCGAACATGAAAAAATATATGGCGGCACGCCAGGATAGGAAGTAATTTTAAATCTCTTTACGATCGTTTTGATGCCATCATCGGGATGTTTATAAAAGTATTGACTCTTACATATCTTTGAAAGATTACTTTAATTTTAATCTTTCGTGCCACTCCCAGAAAGAAAAAGATTAATTCCCTCTCCTGAAAGAATATGTAAGGCCAATAATGATATGAAATATAATGAAACAAACAAAATATAATAGAAATAAACACCCCAATGACCAAAGCTTTAAATCCCAATAAGTGAGTATCCCATATGCCAGCTCAGCATTCTCTTTATCTCGGGTAAAGAAATTGGAAACAAACTCGCGCAATTATCTAAATGTTTTTTCTTTTCCATTAAAGAAAGGAATACCAATAGAGTATCAAAGCAATTTTATAATTGTTAAACAAATGTTTATTGAATCCCGTATCCCTTCACCAATTACAAAGATAAATACAATAATAGTAAACCCCAATGTAGAGAAAAAAAATCATGATAATATAATAGTTATTTTGCTTAAGAAATATAATATTAAAACATTAAAAAAAAAAGAATCAATTAGTGAGAAAGTGGTCTGAGAATCATAGCCTCGCACACGAATATATTTTACTAATACTAAATATTACATTAAATAAGTGTGATATTTTACGCAAAGAGATATAAATTAAAGATATGTAACACACACTAATATATATGAAATTAATAAAATAGAATGTACCATATAAAGTCTTTTTTCTTACTTTGGGCGCTGAGTAGGCTATTCATCTGTTCATCCAGGACGGCAGGGACTTCTCTTTAACACAGCATCATTTGGTAGTTTTCATAATCATTTGGTGGCTGGATTCAGGAGATATTTCTGACAATATTGTTCCGCAGCTTTCATGATCATTTGATGGCTGGATTCAGGAGACATTTCTGATGGCAGGAGCGGAGCTGAGCGGGCACGCTGACTGGGGATTCCTACCCCATATTCATTTCACTGATGCGAGTACGCTTGTGTTTCAAATATCATTACCTACCAGAAAAGTTCTGTGCCGCACTAATAATAATTGGCTAGTTGGAAACCATCTTGAAGTAGTTTACTCTCCATCTGCGTGATATGAAATATATAGAATTTGAACGGCTGACTGTCTGTCTCTGTTATGTTCAACTCTTAAGTTTAAGCAAGCAAGTTCAAAAAAAAATCCAATAAGTTAACAAGCAAATGAATAAGTCCAGTAATTTAACATGAATGATTGACTGATTCAGTGAGTGAGTGATTGACTCAGAGAGAGTTATTGACTGAGTGTCTGAATTCCTCCTAACACCTGATGAACAGCTCCCAGTCTAGATACCCCTCTGAAAAACATTTAATTAGCTAATTTTGTTAATGATCTATACAATTCACGAAGCATTCCTATGAACTAATTAATCTCAAGAATTTTTATTTTTAATTAAATTGATTATCTACTATGACCACTATCTGATTCAACACAAAAAAAAAAAGAAAAAAATTTATGATACAAGATATTTTCTGATAATCAGATTACACTTAAAATATTTCTCTGATAATCAGATTGCACTTAAAATATATTTTTAATTAAATTAGATATCTTTCCCCACCCGCATTAACATAAATTTCAATGCACTCTTTTGTTGAGTTGAAATATTTGATAATTAAAAAAAAAGAAACAAAATTACTTAGCTATTAAAAATATAATTGCCTTTAGGCTTTTCTTAAATTTAGAACAATGAATTTGTAGAGAAAAATAACTAGTAAAACTTTTGATTTTAAACATTACATATTTGTTGGAACATTTAAATATTTCCATTTCCCTTTCTTTTTACAAGCATTTAACAAAAAAAAATATATAATTACAAATTATGCATAAACATCTTTGCGTTTATTTTAAAAAAAAAATGCACATAAAAATATAATAAAAATTTATTATAAGCATATGGCTAATATGCTAATACATTGAATTATAAATTATAAGCCTTAATTATTGGCTTTTTAGTGTGTGTGCGAGTACATGATATATCCACAGACATCTGTCACTTATTTTATAACCTGACTTAATTTTAATTTATATAGATGGTATACACAACTCCTTTAATGGCTTTATTATGTATTTTAGGCCATTTTCTTACGTAATACCATCTTATGCTTGCCATACGAAGTGCGCCTGTCATGATATATTAAGATAGCCAATCTTCATACTTTAATGGTCAGGCTTCAATCCACTCCACACTCCAGCTGTCCAAAATCTGATGATTGAATGCTATATTATCTTTTTTCAATATTATAAATGTAAAATTAATTCTATATAATCAAAATATTAAAATAAAATATAAATTACTGAATACATCGATTCATTAGGGAATAACTTTAACACTAACTTTTTCAAAAAGACTCACTGTAGTTTATTTCAAAAAAGATTAAATCTAATTGGTAAATGTAGTAAGAAAATTAAAGGAGAAAAAATTAATCAGTAATAAGTGTTTATTGTTTTGTTTACTGTGATATTAAAACAATTAGCTATTAAAGTTAATGGTTATAGTTTTCTGTCACTGTTTTTTAGGAGAAAATGATGAAATAAAGCTTTCACCTATTTTTTTCAATGTTTTGTAAATTGTAGTCTTTCAAATTAATGTTTTTTAATGATTAGCTACAAGAAATCTGTTTGAAGAAGTTAGGAATTAAAGTTTTCTCCTATTATTTGTTAGGAAAAAATAAAAATCACAAATTAGGATTGGTTAATTGAAAAAATAGAAAGTAGAAACATGACTACCATGTCAATTAGTTTTAATTATTTATACACCGTATTTAATGAACTGTCTTTTATTTTTAATTTATTTTAAAAGATGTGTATATTAATTTACATATATTGTGTGCATTATATATCTATATTCCTATATTTAAATTATTTAAGTAAAACGTGTTATTTAAAAAACTCATAATCCATACTAGAATAATGTTTATATGTTGTACTATTTTCATTATTTATATCTTTTCCAAATATATTTAACCGTTAACAATGATTAGCAACCTTCAGCTAAACATAAAACGATAACATTCAGTGCTCATAAAATGTACGACCTTCCTCATAATTTCTAATTATATTAGAAAGACTTTAATTAGAGTGGCCCAGAAAAATCTAAAACTGAGTGGTAATGTCTGAAAGACATTCTACACTACCTTGTGGATAACACATGAATGCAAATGGCTAAGTGAGTTAAGTCTGGCAGAAATCCTCTAGTTTTATATATGGGTCAACACTGGAATGCAAAATCCCAATGAAAATCCAGAAGGCGGATCTTAAGGCAGTTAATAGTGAAATACACTATCTTCCGGCATCACATACTATAGTCTGATTTTAAATGTATGGACGTTTATTTTTTGGAACAAATCAGTAGAGATGAGAGATGATGAGCGGAATGGCCATTCTATGATTATCGTGTTCTGATTGCAATATAGAAAGCAATAGGAAAAAATATTTATAAGTTATGCAATTGATGGTTGTGGTAAGTATTATAGATTTCTTTTAACCATGAGAACAATTTTTATGTGCATTGCTTAGCTATCATCCTCTTTAAATTGGTCATTCCACTAGTAAGATATGGATCCATCACGTAATGAATTAAAATGAAAACTCTGCATAATTTAATGCAATAAGAGTTGTGGACTCTGGAACTTGGAACTTCATAAATCATGACTTTACTTTATTACTTCTGGTGTTCAAACTCCTTATGAGTTCTCAAATAAATAATAAATCATTTGCTTATTTATAATGCAAATGAAGGTATTAATTAGCAACAATATGAAAGCTTTTTTCATTATTACTTTGGTATTTGGATATACGAATCATATGCCTTTGGTAGTGATGTTAATAAAACAGTATTTAAAAAAAAAAATCTGTCATTGGTGTAGAACTGAGACTTCAAATCTCACTAACTTTAACTATATGGAAATAGTTTTGTCATACATCATAGTTTTTTTGTAATCTATTGGCTCACATATGGAAGGTTCAAAGGTCATCTTATCTCAGATTCTGTGCAGAAGATTTACTTACGATCCTTAGTTCTATATGCTCTGGCATAAGATAAATTCTATGATATTTTGTTTTAACCTTTTTAAAGAAATGATTCAGGTATTTATTTTTGGACATTTTAATGCATATGTTGAATAACACTATCAGTTTAGACAAGTAATGATTCCATTTTATACTCAGCCTGATCTGATTTAGAGAAAAAATATAAAAACATCACATGATTCAGGTATTTATTTTTGGACATTTTAATGCATATGTTGAATAACACTATCAGTTTAGACAAGTAATGATTCCATTTTATACTCAGCCTGATCTGATTTAGAGAAAAAATATAAAAACATCACAAGGTTTTTGCTCTCATAAGGCTAAAGCATATGCTTTTTTTGTTATTGAAAGAAAAATATTAGGAAAAATAGGATACTTGTTCAAGAGACAACTATATCTTTCAGTATTACTTTAAACGGAGACAGCTTTTGACATTATTCAATTTTACCATCACAAATACACTTATTTCTTTATTGAATAAATATATAATAAATAAAAGAAGCTATTAAATTTGATAAGCTATCAAAAAAAAAAAAAAAAAAATATGAAAGAATAAAAGTAACACCCTAAGACCGAAATTGTATTTATTAGGACTTCTTTAATACTCTTATATGGATCTTGTTTTTGACATCATATTCATAAAATTAAATACTTTTTATCTGGTTTTTTTTTTTTTCCAAAATTATAATCATATAAATGGCAGAACAAAGTTTTCAATTTAGTGTTATTATAACATGCTATGTTCCTTTCTGTTATGATAAAACTCTATAGCAGAAGACTTTAGGCATTTGTAATTTATCAAAAGAATGGAAGGCAACCATATTGTAAAAAAAATAATACTAATGAAATTAGTTGAGGAAAAGAGATTAAGATGTAGATTAAAACAAAGATACAAAGATATTTGGGATATATTCAAAACTTTTTTAACTAGGAAAAATTTTCTAAGAATCAACAATTGTGCATCTAAGAACAGGGCTATAGATAAGCATCACATTTCTTCTGATGTTTACACCCAATAATAAAAAGTTGTGCACTCTAACCATGTTAGAAAGCAATGATTATTTTCTGTTCTTACAAACCATTTATGTATAAGTATGATATTATCTGCAAATATCATTGCCGAGTTATATTGCAGTGTATTCAGCATGTATTCAATGTATAAATAATTATATTTATTTTACATGCTTAATTATTTTGTTTTGTTTTTTGTAGTTTCAGTTATTTGTCAAGCTAATGAAAAATTATTAACACTGAATGAAGCAGATAAAAAGTTAAAGATGGAATTATATGAAAAAATGGGTGACGCCTGTGC
Organism: Epiperipatus broadwayi; assembly: GCA_028023455.1. NCBI lineage: Eukaryota > Metazoa > Onychophora > Udeonychophora > Euonychophora > Peripatidae > Epiperipatus > Epiperipatus broadwayi. Next base: position 3,484,382 of record JAQFVV010012519.1, on the reverse strand, counting down.
TTCAATAAAAGTTTTTCATCAAGCTTTGATTTATTATTTACTGATGGTAAATAACTTGTGGGAATGGAGTTAATATGTTGCTTTTTTTTTTTGTAATAAACTGTTAAAAAAAAATTGTAATTCTTTGTAATGTATATTTAACAGTTGGAGTGTGCCAAGGCATTAAAACTATCCAATGCGAAAATGCTACCAGTTTATATATCATTGGCCCAAACTTATGCAGATATTAAAGAATATGATAAGGCTGTTCATTATTTTTACAAGGAATTACACTGCGAAAAAGAAAATCCCCAACAAGTAATGTATATGTACAGTGTACACTTACAAAAATGTACTTATATTTTTAGATAATTTTTATCTAAATATCATTATTAAAATGTGTTAGTTTGATTTTCTATTTAATTACTTCCATCTACATAATTATTGTTTTAATTTTAAATTTATGACTTAAGTATAGGATTTTTTTTTTTATTGATAAATTATTTACTTTCATTAGCATCATTCACTCACATTTGAAAATTGGAATGTCTAATTTTTTTTTTTTTTTCTAAACATTATTTTAAAAATATGAATAAAACGTTTGAGAATGATATCAAATCTGATTCAATTGTAATTAGATATTTATTTACCCTCTTCATCTCCATTGTAGTAAAAAACTGTTCAGGGTTTTTCCAATCTCTAGCTTTTCTTTTTCACATTAACCCAGCAAACTTTATCTTATATGATGTGATCTTTTCACTTAAAAGATTTTAGTTGTTCATTTATTGTCATATCTTCTACTAGTCTAAATGATGTTTCACTGATCTTTTTTTTTTCACCCATATATTTTTCTTTTAAGTCCTACCTTGTTACTTCCAATGTACATATTTCCATAATTTGCTTTGTGTTCTGAAATCTCTTTTGTTCTTCTATTAGGTGTCATTCTCACATCCAGAAATAAGCAACTAATAAAACATTAAATTTGTTTTTTCCAAATATATTCCTTTTATTATTAATTTTTTCTAACGAGCATACCATCCAAATTTTAATTTTATGATTAATTTCTTTCATTGGGTTTTCATCTACTAATAATCTTAGCAAAAAGTTATAGTTATTAATTTATTTTTAACATTAGCTTAATCTTTTTAATATTATCTTTAGCTCTGTTTTCTTGCTTTTATTTGAGTACATCTCGTAAAATTGCTTGAAATTCTGAAGGATTAGTTGCAAAAACAAGTACATCAACTGAAAAATCTAAATGACTTATATAATCTACACTTATTTTTATTCGTCTAGCCTCACTTTTTATTATACAAAATACTTCATATAAAACGTTTGGAAAAAGTTTTGATTTTGATCAAAACTCTCTGTAGACAAGTTGTAATGATCTTCATAAAAATCTTATATAAAGTAACAAAAAACTGATAGGTCTGTAATTTCTAATATCTAGGTGCAGTGCTCTCGGATCCAAGGCTCCTCCCTGATGAAAGCCACAAGCTAGAAACTAGTCTGGGGATATTGGATGGCTAGGCACTATATAGGGATTTAATGCACAAACTTTTGATTAGTCAAGCGTTGGTGGCCTAAGGGTTAGCATAGCTGGCTTCCAAGCAACTGGCCCAGGTTCGCTTCCCGGTCATCGCATTTGACACATGAAAAAAAAAAACTTTTGTTTACTCTGGCTTGCACTGAGTGGCGCAACTGCATGGAGAGTTTATCCTCTATGTAAACAACTTGTGTAAGCATAAAGAATGGTGATCATGTGATGCTTAGTTGTTTAATACCAATCCTGCTCCATAGGATTATGGTGACTGGTTATTAAAGAACAAAAAAACACCAAAAACTATTATATATAGAGCTCGCAAATAAAGCTCTTAACAAGCTTTGCAGAATATCCCCAACTCCAGACCGGTTTCTGCTTCTGGCTTCCTCAGTGAGGTCATGTGACATATGATTTGATTTCTTTGTAACCAAAAAGTAAGGATGCTAGACTGAGTTCAGATCTAAACAAGCTAATGACTGGGTAGCACTACTATGTGGAGAGTTTAGCCTCTGTGTAAACAGCTTGTGTAAGCATAAAGAATGGTGATCATGTGTTGTTTAGTGGGTTAACATACTTTTTTATGTTATTATTAATCAGTTCCATACCATTTTACAGAAATCCAGACATTCAGGGTTTTTTTTTAATGGATCTTCTTAAAAACACTTTTTATATTTCTTTTTCTATTTGTGCAATGTGGCTATTCCATTTTTTAAGATATTACAACTTATTTTAATTCATCATGTTAGATTTCCTTGTTCAAATGAGCAGATAAAATGAATATAATTAAAAATCATCATTTCACTTCTTGTATCATTATTCAAAAGTTGATCAAAATACTTTTCCCACCAAATATCACTGTCATTATATGATAATGCTATTGATGGTTTTAATAGGATTTATATAATATCCTATTTTAGGCCCATAGTTTCCTTTCACTGCATTAAAAAAAAAACAGATTTGTAATCATTTAATGTCAATATCTTCTTTGTATTATTAATTCATCATTTATTTTTAAACTTTGTTGGACATTAAACTTTAATCTTTGTATTATTAATTCAACATTTATTTTTAAACTTTGTTGGACATTAAACTTTAATCTTTTAATGTTTATATTATTTATGAAGCTCTACATTCAATCTATATTGCCAAGCAGAAAATTCAATATTTCTTTTTAACCAAATCATTAATAATATGATCATTGTCAGAGAAACAAATTACAATTCATTGTAGTGTACCTAAAAATACATTTACTTGTTTTCATAACCCATTTCTTAAAGATAATACCATGCCTTAAGTCCAAATTAGCAATTTTAATATTTAATACCTGCTGAAATTTAGTGTGAATGGTAGATATTTTTAAAGAATGAACATTAATTATTTTGTGAATATGATTGGAATAAGACATTTTAAAACCCAACTATCATTTTATCATATTACACTACGATTTTTTTAACAATCTGTACTGGGAAGTGCTTGTGAAATATGAATTTGTATTCTAATTCTTAACTATGATGTAATTTATTAAGTGCGATTGTTTAAATGCAGATGCATTCATGTTTTATTATTCTAATAATTTTTCAGCTCAAACAAAAGTGTTTGTGATAATCAATTCATGTATTAACAACTGACCATTTGCATTTTTAGCACCAATGTCTTTATTTTCAACAACTTTTGATTGAAGTCTATTGTTTAAATAAATAAACATATTATAATCTCTGAGAACATTTTTATCTTTTAATGGTATTGGTGTAATAATGTTTTTCAACAAAGAATAAAGGCATTTTCTCCCTCTGAATTTAATGTTGGAGCATATGTTGTAATTAAAAGAATGCTGATAGTCTTTCGTTGATATATTAAGAGTTTCACTAATAAAAGATATTAAATTAAATTTTGCAGTAAATTCAAAATTAAGCTTTTGACCGTATGTCCGACCTTTTAAACTTATTCTGAAACTGTGTTTACTAAGAGCAATGACGTCAATCTTGTGCTGTCTTTTCTTCTGGAAGAGTTTTCAATCACATAAAGTCTGCACATTCCATGTACCTATATTTTTAAAAAAACATAGACTTATATTTATTTTTAATACTCCCATTGTCTTCTGCTATATCTATTCTATTGCCATTGTGATTATTTTTACTGATTTATTGAGTAATCTATGTGGCACAATAATTTTCTAGACTTTGAGATAGTCATTTTTGGCCCACCTTTTCCAAATTCCTTTCACTTTCCTAGCAGATAGGGGGATAAACTGAAACTCCTGTCTCAAATGCATTTTCAACCCGAGTCATTAACAATTGTATTGCCTCGAGCAAAGATTACAATTAAAGATCGCTGTTCTATTAAACCTGTCTCATTATTGAAGTAGAAAATACTGCCTGCATAATCAAAGGATTGAAATGTGCGCAAATACAATCCCAGTGTCACAGTATAGAGAGGTGATTGATAGCATGAGATGCTGTTCAAGACTGAGTCCTATATTAATTTGAATGACTGAAAACAGTAAGGAAAAAAATTAGGCAGAAAAGTGTATGGAAACACCACCTAGCTTTCCATAATAACATTCGATCCAACAAGACTTCAGGATGAACTCTTAGTTACACATTATTTATTAGTTATTCATAGTAACCTTTATATCTGAAGATGTTCAATTATCTACCACTTGTTGAATCTGTCGTAGCTCTGAACACAACATCTGTTGGTACAATAGTTTTTGAATAGCTAACTGCGTGGCAAAGATTTTTTAGCATTCTTCTAAACATTTAATCAGTGATTTCTAAGACTTTATAATTTTTATTCCTGGTTTTGTCTTTTATTTATGAATAGCTAGATACTCATTTCGTGATCAGTAATTTGGATGACTGATTGGATAGGCTATGAGTCAGCAAACTGAAATTTCCAAGCATGTTTGGAAACAGAAAAAATTCCAAGTTTCTTCTGGGTTTGAAGCCAAAGTCATAGATATGGCAAGTAAATGCATTAATAGAATGCCATAAAACATGCTTTTATGTTAGTATGCAATTTTCAGTGACATTGTAATATGTTTTTTTTTTCTAATGCTATAACTAGTATGTATATGTGTGTTTATTCGTATTGTGCTAATAAATGGTAATTATATTTCACATAGTTAATTTTAATTTAAAATAATATATATTGAATGATTTTTTTTTTATTAAAAAATAATATTTTCTCTTTGTTTTAGGAATATTTAACATGGATTAATATTGCTGAATATGAATTGTTAGATGGTAAAGCTTATGAAATAGTATATGGTGCATATTCACAAGCACTATTGTGTGCTGGAAAAATTGACAATCAAAAGGCTCAGGTAATTGATAATTAATTGTTGCAAATTTTAAATTTGTATAAAAAAGTTTTTTTTTTTTTCCATTCTTACCACAGCATTATAATCAAAAAGTAATATAGATATTTTTATTACCAAAACTATGATTCAATAATTTTACTGTTTCTTTTTTATTCTGCTAATAAATTTTATTTTTCTCTAAATAATTTCTGTATTGTATATAACTGCTCCTATAATTTAATGATAATTCGTGAAATCTACTTTTGATTTGTTACTTAAACATTATATAAATTTTATTTTGTTGGACTCTCCATTATTTACCATTTGCTTAAATATACTTACATTTTTTTAAATTTGAAATTTTTTTTTTTTTTGTGGATAGTCGAACTGAAAAAAAAAACAAATATGGGTTTGGCATTGAAAAAATGTCAGCTTTCATTGATGTATTAATAACTTATAATTTAAAATTTGTGATGATATAAAAATTAACAGGGTTTTGGCTCATTTAACAATTTCTGAATAATCAAGGGTATCATTGTAAACTGGTACTAAGCAGAGTCAGGGATAATCTGGAAAAGATCGTTAAATGTAATGATGTGTCTTTTAAAACAATAGTGCTAGTGGTGACATTTGAAGATATCATGGTCAATAAAGAAAATCACCAAGTGGATACTTGATCAGATTAACTTAAATAGTGATAATGATATTTCCAGAACTGTGAGTATTAGCAATGCATTTTGTCTTGTAATTATTTTTCTTTTCTTAAATGAAGAATAGCTATCTTCAATTACATTTCATTCATTTGTTTTGAAGAATATCAATGTCTACTACATCATTTTCACATATGAAAGTTGAGATTATCATTATAATTTTATTAAATGTTACATTTTTATCAGTAAGTATTTTATTCGTCATTTATTTCTCAGTTGAATGATTTGTGTGTGCTATATATCAGGACAATATTGATATCAGCTGTACATACTTCAATATTTATAGTCTCGAATAAAACTCAACATTAGGGTGAAAACGAAACAAAGTTTATTAATTCAACTTGAACAAATTATATTTTAAATACTATCATGAATACAGTTACAAATCTTCTTATAGGATTCCTTGAGCTCAGACTTTCACATGACCCTCGCCTCTCTACACTATTTCATACTGCTGATATCTTTTGGGCATGTATGTGGTGAAGGGTTTCGGTGGTATGAGATAGTGTTGAGAGGTGAGAGTCGTGTGAAAGTCTGAGATTGAGGAATCCTAAGTATTACATTGATTGTACAGGTATATATTGAAACGATAACTTTCCAAGCCCTTATCGTTTCACCATCAAACCTAATGACACACTCATCTGTGCTAAGTTCGAACCTATTAAATGTTAATAAATTTAAAATTAGCTCGTGTCTGTCTAAACAGTATTATATATTTACATGCGAATCAACGCTATAATTAGATAGGATTAGGAAAATTATAGCGGACTAAATTTACTTAATATTTCTAAAAATGTTCGTTATATTATTTAAGTTAAGAGTGAATTATTAATTTTGTTGTTTAATATTGTAAATTCGTATGTGGATATATAATCTGTGCTATATAGAAGGAAGACATGATTTTAAAATGTGTAAAAGCCGTTATCTAAAAATAATATTAAATGTTTCTTTAAAAATCTGTTAAAAGTTTGTTTTAAATATATTTCAGGGAAAAAGTTTCTCGAGAATATATTTAAAAGTTATATCAAAATATGTTTATGAGTTATTTAAAAAAATATGTTAAAAAGGTTTTCGTTTTAAAAAAATGTTAAAAGGTTGTTTTTAATAAAAGTTTCCTATTTTATGTAAGATTAAAAATAAAAGCTGGTCAAGTAATTAAAAAGATTTTTGGTCGTAAACAAGTGTCATTAACGACCACACCTGGAATCGGTAAAAAGTAAAACTAGTTCAAAATTTGCTAATTAAAATCTCCTTAGATGAGATAAAGTTATTTTTAAAATCTAAATTGGACATTGTTTGCTGCGAAAAATCTTAAATTATAATAGCTTAGGGAATGTTTCTAACATTCCATAAGTTATCTAAGATTTAAAAATCTGGATTATAAATTTGATATGTAATTAAATTCTTGAGTTAATGAGTCTTGAGGCGATACATTCCGATAATGAAAAGCTATAAATACTCTGTATTTTTAACAAAGAAAGGACAGCCATATTGGTAGAGAAAATTGCAGCCAATCTCCACGTTGTTTAATGGGTAATATGTCCGTCTAAAAGCGGGAATTTCTTTGCTGTTACTCCGCGGGGAGAATGGGGGTTTCTCTCGTTGCAATGCCTGGACCACCATCATTGCCGTTAGCAGAGACAAGCCAAACAGAATGGGAAAGATGATGCCACCAGCCACCCTGTCAAACTCACAAAGCCAAGAACTTGCAGTCCAGATAAATAATACCGGTACCGTTTTATTTTTCAAACCGCAGAGCTCTGTATAAATCTTTTTATAAGTTAGCTAACTCTCTTTAAAATAATTGTAAAACTAAATGTAGCCAAAATTTTAAATCCATTTAATACTTAAAATAATATGTAAATTGCTATCAAGATTTAATATTGTTAAAATTGTCTAATTTATATTTTCCTTTCATTTAAAAGTAAATTATAAGTGTCTAATTTAAAGTTGTGTCACTGTGGTTGTGTCTATATTTCTTTGCTTATTTTAAATGCTTATTATATTTTATATGCCAATATTTCGAAATAGTGGGCACTTAATTTCATGTTTTTAAGAAGATATTTTGGAAAATCTTCATGTAATTTGTTTAGTGCGTCAACTTTCTATGCACTGTTTCGAAGTCCTATTTTTATAAAATAATAACGACTTGCCTTACACTCGTCATTTTTATTTATGATGATTTAATATATGAAATGTGGCTCTTTTAATCAACCATTTTAAAACTTAACTTTATAGTTTTATTAAGAATTAAATTTAGCCTTGATCGTATTTATAAGTATATTTGTCATTTAAGTTCTTAAGCCCATAGAAATATACTTTCCCTCTTTAAAATATTTATTATCTATAAGTAACCTAATAGATCGAGCACGTCAAAGTACAGATGTATTAATATCCCCTTTAGTAGCATAGACATTTATTATCAGTCTACACAAGAGTTGATCCCAATTTGATAGAGCTAATATGCTATTGTCTCTTATTTCATAGTATGAAATATAATATTCTTTGCTTGGCGGATATGATATATTATTTTATTAAAATTATTCTCGTTTTGCTGCTATACATATGATACGTATATTAAGATGGAGCTCTGGCATCGCCAGCACATCTTCTCTTATAGGGTAGAGCAGTAGCGAAGCCTGAGCCAAGGCCAGGTTAGCACGTAAGTCCCCCTCCATTCCTGAACACAGTGTTCCTTTTCACGCAGCATTGCGATCGGTTACAGGGTACCGGCGTTGGTCGCAAGAACTGAAGTTATTCATCCATCTGCAGAGCGACTTTTCCTATTGTTATTTACCTGTGCCATAGCACATTGGTAAAATCTTAGGCAGCCAACTCTCCCACCTTTGTATAGCACTTTCAGCATTCTGAAATTTTCTCTCGAAAGCCATGTTCGATCAATCGTTACTTGAGCTGGTTTATGCGCTCGTTGTTAAATATTATATTTGCAATAAATAATGAATTTTTAGAATGATCAAGATTCAATATAATTATTTATATAACAGCCACACATTTAATAGGATTTGGTTAACTAGATTTATAGACATAACGTAGTGATTATTTATGTAGTAGTTGTAAAGCAATTCATAAAATGGGCATATGTTAAACCCATGTATGAAAATTAAATGAAATTATTTAGATAAAGCTATTTTGAATTATATATAAAAAGAGAATGTGTTCTCTTATCTACCCAATGTTTGCGTACATTCTATGCTGAAATGCTATTGTAAATAAATGATATATATAGGAATTGTAAATAAATGTATAATTAATTTAATGTATTTCGTTCTCTATCTCGTTATTGATCTAATTCAATCCAACTCTAATTATTATTTATAGTCTATATATGTGAAAACTATGCATTAATAATGCTTTAAATTAGTGATATATTTTAGAAAATTAAGAACCTTTCTTTTATTTATCAGAGTCTTATTGCGTCTCTGTGACCTATGTCGGCTGTGAAGAAAGAGGTATACTACGTGTAAATTTAAGGTGGTCATTCGTAGGGTCTTGAGTCTTGGAATACTGGCTTACGAGTTGAAGTGTGGTCGGTCTTGGGATGTCACAGTCCTAGTCTGGTTAGCTTCGGTCTCTTGTTTGGATTCTGAATTCTGTTACGCGAATGTACAAACTTGACCGTTACAATATGTAACCTGTATGTCGGATATTAAATCTTATAGTAAATATACTTCATTAGATTAGATTTAATACATTTATTTGTCTCCATATGTACTAACTCAACATATATTTTTATCTCCCTACAGATATTCGCCACACGCTCAATATCTTAATAAATGCATTATGTTTCACCTTTTTTGAGTGCATGACCATTTTTCAAAAAAAGAATGAAACATAATGTACTTATTAAAATATTGAACATATGGAGAATATCTGTAGTGAGATAAAACTAGTGCTGAGTAAGCACATATAGAGAGAAATAGATGTATTAAATCTAATCTAATGTCTGATGAAGGGTATTTACTATGAGAAAATTTGTAACTGTATTCGTAATAGTGTTTAAAATATAACTTGCTAATGTTGAATTTATGAAGTCTTCATCCTAGTGTTGAGTTTTATTCGATGCAACAAATATTGATGCATATATAGCTGATAATCACTGGCTTAATTGCTTCCATAAAGTCAGTTTAATCTGTTAACTCAATTCTGGACTTTGTTATATTCAATTTAATTAGAAATTATTAATTCTACAGTTGTATGAATATATAACTCATTAAATTAGACATAACATTTTGTAAATTTATTTAATTGTAATTACATGTAGAAAAATCAGAGCTTTGACTGTTTTATAAATTGATATTCTGCTTTTTATTTTACTTTCTTAATCTAAATTAATTTCAGTTAAAAAGTGCTTTGACATTTTTTATTTAAAAGATTTATTCTTTGTAATTAATAACTTATTAATCTTAATTAAGAAAACCGAAATATCTCTAAATACACACAAAAAGGCAAAATATAGTAAATAAACTGTTTGGATATTATATCATTAAACAATACCTTTTCATCAATGGAAAGTTAAAAAAAAAAGCTTATTGTTTTAATATATGATTATTTGAAATAAATGTGCAATTTATTATTATTATTTGCCATTGTTTTTGTTTAGAAGAGGTGGTCATGTGATGTTTATAATTGTATCACTAATAAAGATATTCTAAATTCTCGATCTGATAGACATGCTTAAAATTGTGCACATAGATTTAAATAATGAATTTAAAATAGAATACCGATAACTATTGACTATAAATCCAATATATGTACAATTATGGGAATCCTAAACAAATTTTAAGATAATCTATTATTACCAAAATCACTTTTTATTTTTATTTTGCCGTAATATTCTATAAATACAATTTATCCAAACCACTTCAAACACTTTTTAGCAAAACTCTTTATTTGTACATATACATACATCTACGTTTCGACTGACCTGCAGTCTTCTTCAGAGCTATGATATAATGAACAAAATAAAATACATAACTATATAATAACACTATAAAAATGTAATCAATAAAAAACTAAAAACAACATAAAATATATTTAAAAAACAAATAAATAGATTGTTAATAATAATAAAGTAGATAAGATATATATTTAGATTAATAGTTGTCCTTGAATATATATATATTTATAAAGTTAGGAATACACATGTATAATTTATATTTACTATTTATGTTGTACATTTTATTTTATATTAATTGTTTTATTTGGGTTTGATTATTTATCAGTTTTTTTTAATATATTATATGTTGTTTTTAGTTTTTTATTGTTTACATTTTTTATAGTATTATTATATAATTATGTATTTTATTTTGTTCATTATATCATAGTTCTGAAGAAGACTGCAGGTTAATCGAAATGTAGGTGTATGTATATGTACAAATAAAGAGTTTGCTAAAAAGTGTTTGAAGTGGTTTGGATAAATTGTATACTCTATTATTGTACTTGTTTAAAGAATTAACTAATAAAACAATCATTTTAAGAGTAGGAAATGCAAAATATTACTATATAATATAAATCTATAGATTCTTTTGAATAAACTTGTGTAGGTTTTTTTAACTTGAAATTTTAGATTAGTTTTAAAAAGCATTTAAATTTGTATTGTTTGTTTATATATTAGTATTATTATTAAAGGGGATTTGAACAAAGACCTTTTTAAGCTCTCTTCAATCATCCATTCCATCTTATATAATCGACACACATTACCACATACTTATGAAAAAGATAAATGATCTCCACTATATGTATTTTGTGCTGAACCAGTACTCATCAGTTGATCCAGATCATCTCCCATATATATATAATCAGGGCTCATTTTATATTAAGATAGCAAGTCTTTAAACTTTAATGGACTGACTTCAATCTTCTCTATGCTCCAACTCTTCAGCCATCCATATTATTGAAAATCTGATGATGGAATGTTCAAAGCCTTGTTGATGCTATACCCATGATGACTTTTAAATCTTTCTTATCCTTCATATGTAGGACCTTAATTCCATTTAAATACACAAAAGAGGGATGGGCAGAAAACAGCTGAATCTGTCATATTTGAATACCAGTATAATGTATATACTTAAGCTTGATGTATAGTCAGCATGGATATGACAATAATACTGGCATCAACAAGGGCTTTAACATTCTATCATCAGATTTTCAATGATGTAGATGGCTGAAGAGTGGAATAAATCTAAGCCTGTCCCTTAAATTATGAAGATTTGCTATCTTAATATAAACTTAAGAGTTATATATATGTGTGGGAGATGATTATCCAGACCAACTGATGAGTGCTGACTCAACATGAAATATGTATGGGCAGAAAACAGCTGAATCTGTAATATTTGAATACAAGTATAATGTATATACTTAAGCTTGATGTATAGTCAGCATGGATATGACAATAATATTGGCATCAACAAGGGCTTTAACATTCTGTCATCAGATTTTCAATGATGTAGATGGCTGAAGAGTGGAATAAATCTAAGCCTGTCCCTTAAATTATGAAGATTTGCTACCTTAATATAAACTTAAGAGTTATATATATATATATGTGTGGGAGATGATGATCCAGACCAACTGATGAGTGCTGACTCAATATGAAATATGTATGGGCAGAAAACAGCTGAATCTGTAATATTTGAATACAAATATAATGTATATACTTAAGCTTGATGTATAGTCAGCATGGATATGACAATAATATTGGCATCAACAAGGGCTTTAACATTCTATCATCAGATTTTCAATGATGTAGATGGCTGAAGAGTGGAATAAATCTAAGCCTGTCCCTTAAAGTATGAAGACTTGCTATCTTAATATAAAGTGAATAGTTATTATATATGTGTGTGGGAAATGATGATCCCGACCAACTGATAAGTGCTGATTCTGCACAAAATACGTGTATTGGAGATCATTTATCTTTTTCATATGTATGTGCTCATGTGTGTCGGTTGTATAAGATCGAATGAAAACTGAAAGGAACTTGAAAGTCTGTGATCAAATTCTCTTTAAAGATATCAAGCATAAATATATAGACTGTACTTGTATTCAATTATTAGTATTATTATTCTAAATAGTTGAGTGGGTTTTTTTTTACTTAGTTGCATATTCTGAAGAATATTTATGAAGTTCAAAATAAATTTCACAAAACTTCAGATTTATTACAAACAGAAGAAAAATTAAATCGTTTAAAAATGATCTGTGGTGATGACACTGATGAAGAAGAGAAAGAAGATATAGAAGAAGAAGAAATTCTTACTGATCTTTCGGATAGTGGTAATTATTTTTATTATGTCACTAATTTGAAATAGCTTTAACGTAATGATATTAAAAATATTTTCTAATAAAATGTTGTATTTGAATATTTAAAAAAATATTTTGATTATCAAATGGAAAAAAAAAATTTATTGATATAATTTTTTTAATTGACACAAAAAGTGCAAAAAGAAAAAATACTAAGTGCAAATTTATGTATATAACTTGAATCATATATTATGGATGTACAAGGCATACATTTGGACAAAAGCATTTAAATCTTTGAGAAAATATTTAATTTAAGAAAAAATAATGGTTTTTCTGAATAAATGTTTGCATACTTATTTTATAATTGAAAATGTAACCCATCAATTTGGGCAAAAATGATCATTTGCTATTATATGTAATTTGGCATAATTTTATCTACATATTTTTATCTTAAAGAAGTTTTATAACAGAGCAATTGTGTTTGTAGTTAGATTTATTTGGTATATTAGATATCATTTCATTTTCAACTGTTATCACTTTATTTCAGGATGAAAATTTTCAAGCTTGGTCCAGTTTCCTCCATCCGTAGCTTTTTTCATATCACTTCAGTGAATTTCTTATGCATTCATCTTTAAGGCGATCTTTTTCTAGATCTTTTGCAATCTGAAATCTGTCGATTGTCATCTCTTTTAGTACATATCCAATCCAACTCCATTTTAACCTTGTAATTTTTTCACTTCTTTGCTCTCTTAAACATGTAATCTGCTTAATTTTATTCATTATGCTTCTATTTGGTTCATTACTCCAAATCTTTATTCTTTTTCAAAAATCATTGAATTAAATTTTAGTCTTTTTAACATTTTATTTAATATTATATTTTGCCACCATCTGATAGCATTTATGTTGTCTGCAACTTTGACAGATAAAATAACATCATCTGCAAAATCTTAAATAATTATTATATTCATATTCGTAGCTTCTCATTCTAATTCTCAAAATATTTTCTACGAAACCGATGTAAAAAGTTTAGGAGCATTACCCTGTTGTACACTTTTATTAATGTTGATTGTATCATTAAATAGCATAATCGTTGATATCGCATTGTGATAAATATTCTTTAGAATTTGACAGTATTTTGAGTATGGGTTTGAATATTCTAATAGTTTAATCATTGTTAATTTGTTTATAGAATCAAATGACTTTATAATCTAAAAATAAAATGAAATCCGTCAACTTTCTTAATATTTAGATGTAATCTACTATGCTGTAACTATTTTTAAAGTAATTTTGTTTTGCTTAGTTTGAGTTTAAAATATTTTGTTGATGTGTGAAATGTATGTATATTAAAATTATGTGAAGAGATAAAAATAATATTAAAAAGAAATAAAATAATAGAGAAAATCGAATATTAATTAAATAAAATATTTAATCGAAATATTGTAACAGGAGCTAATTACGGAAAGGAAAAAATAAAATCAGATAATGGGGAAAATTCAAATAGCATAAGCTAATTACTAATTGAAGTTACAGTAAAGGTTGAACTTATAAAACTCTCCATCCGAATCCTTATGAACTATATTATTACTCCAGAAAATAAAACAGCCAAAAAGTATAAAAAGACTGGAACAGAAACTTTTTCTTCTATCTTTGTCATTTGGGTCAACTGGGATTTCACCAGGGAGAAGTAGCAGAAGAAACCAGTGGGGATATCTTATTATCCGGGATCTCGGCTCCTAAAGGTACCCAAGCTGACTAGGGTTAAAACAGATTCCTTCGATCTTATTATAATTTTAAAACACCTTAAGGGGCTGCAGGATTAAAAGACATTAATCATGGCAAAGGTAATGTATTGCCATCTGTTTGTTATTTAATTATTGAATATGTATTAAGTGAAATGGACTTATATTCCAAAGCAGTGCATGAAGAAATTGAGCTGCTGTGGATTTTATTTTCTTTGTGTTCCAAAGAAAATTAATTCCTAACATAATTTGTTATTCTTACTCAGGGATTATAGAGCTAAGACATAGCAATAAGTTGTAATGATCTTAGTAAAAATCCTGTATAAAATTAATATTAAAAAACTGATAGATTATTATTTTTAATTTTTTTTTTTTTTCATTTCACTTCTTTTGCTTTTCACAGTATGTAAAAGTACATATCTACTTTTCAAATAAATTGTTTTATCACTTTTTTTCTAGTTGCAATATTTCATTCAATATTACATAGTCTACTTTTCCTTACATAATACTAATGGTACTTAGTTCTCTTACTTTTGATCATCAACTACTGTTTGGCTGATGTCTTTTCAGTTTCCAGGAAGTAAGAATCAATTTATTTTTGTTAGTACGATTATAAATAAAAGACAATTTGCATTCATTTATTGCCTTCCAAAACAACCCAAGTGATATCATATTTAAGATTATTTAGAGGAGTTTTTTTTATTTTAAACTCAGGAGTAAATGTCATTAAACTCTCTGCATCAGCCAATTTATGGTGGTGAATGACCTACACATGATTGTTCATCCTCTGAATAATAACAGCTGCAATAATAATAAGGTATAAGTGAATAGTAAGCCATATCAGATTGTTTTAAAAGATTTTTGGAAATATTCTTGTAGAGATCTATAATATTCCTAAATTCATTTGTAAGAATTACCATGTGACATTTTTACTACTTGGAATTGAATCTTTTAAATGTATGCTAACTATAGCTGCTTTTTCATAATATTGAAATGTATGTATAATCTTTAAAGCTAACAGTGAGCTTCTTGGATGAAATAGAGTAGTATCATACCATTTGGTAGTTGTTTAAGTCAAGAATTAATTTACTTAAGATATTTATATAAAACATAATTGATCACTATATGATACTTGTGCTATTGTGAAATTAATACATTTGAATCTACATTTTGTTACAGCAGAATTTTGTATTTTAAATTAATTAGCTCAGTCTTTCAGAGGTTATAGTACACTGTTGGTTGTAAAAAATGTTTTATTAAATAATTATTTTGTTTAGCTATTTTGTTATATATATGACTTCATATTATTATTATTTTTGGGATATTCCATGTAATAAAATAGCTAAATAACTGACATTTCAGTACAATAACATGTACCTTCCTCAGAGCTTCCTCTTTCTCAAATCATAGGAATGCGTGTGAGATTTAAAATCGTTATTTTTATCTTTTTCTTTCTCCTCATGTTATTGTATTGAAACATCAGCTATTTAGCTATTTTACTACATGGAATATCTTGAAAATAATAATAATATGAAGTCATCATTTATCCGTAAAAATATTAGAATTAACTTATATATATAGTGGAGTTGGTTCCAGCTTCCCAAACAGTCTGATTAACATTTTTTTGAAATACATGTATTTAATGATAATCAATTCCTGACTCAAGATCTAGAACAAAAATAAAATTATCAACCAACATAGGGCATAAAATAAAATTTAATGAGTGATTGTTGATAAATGTCACCTATATGGTTAGACTTTGAAAACAAAATAACAAATAAATGCAGCTTGGTATTTTAATTGGTTGCTGATGTCTTAGTAATTTGTCTGTAAAATAATCTTATTAATTGATTTGCTTCGTTTTGGGGGTTGTATTACGGCTCAGTTTGAATTGTAAATAAAGATTAATTTTTACAAGGAAAAGCAAAACAAAAATATTATACTTACAATATTTTTAATATTCTTCATTGAGGATTGTTTTTAGCTATAATTTTTTATTGTTTTAAGATTCATCTTGCGATGAAAATGAAACAAAACAAGCCAGAAGATCAACAAGGACAAAACAAATTATGAAGGTTTTTATTTTTAGTCAGTACTTTTTTTATATTTAATTTTAGAGATGAAATTTTATTAATAAATAGAAATTGTTTTAATAAAATAATTTTTGTTCAAAAGATAGTTTGAGGATCAAATTTATTTTAATTTAAAAACCATTTTATTTGACACATATATTTGAACTTTAGCGCAATGAAAAAGGTGAAACTCCTCTTCATCGAGCTGTCATTGAAGGAAATTTCAAGAAAGTTGAAAAATTAATAGAACAGGTATAAATACTTTTTATTTATTTACTTTATTTGTAATTATGTAATAAAGTTGCTTTATCATGCCGCATACAAGTATATAAATGAATTAATAGCTAGTCACCTTTATCAATGCATGGAAAAAATATTATTTCATCATTATGCAGTATTTCTCACAACTAGAAATTCTTCCAAGTGATCCTGGAAATATAACATCACTTCCCCCATATCTTAACATAGCAATGGATAAAAGCTGGACTTTGTATTTCCAGGATCATGTGACAAGTTACCAATTGTAGGACAAGATATAATATATTGATGAAGAAATTGTTGATTTTCTCCATGGATTAATACAGATGAGCAACTATTAATTCATTTACAAATTTCTGCACGCTTTGATGAATTAACTTTGTTACGTGTATTTAAACATGCTATGTCATATACCTTGGATATATTAAATATATGTTTGAGTGTGTTTATATATATATTATCAGGCCCATGATGTTAATCCTAGAGATAATGCTGGTTGGTTACCCATTCATGAAGCAGCTAATCATGATTACTGTGAAATAGCTGAATATCTTATTGATCATGGGGCGTGGATTAACGATCGTGGAGGCGATAAATGTGGAGGCATTACTCCACTTCATGATGCTGCTAGTTGTGGGAATTTAGAAATGATACAATTACTTATAAGAAAAGGAGCACTTATTAATGCTAGAGATGACGATGTAAGTTAAAATTAAAATAATGCTTTTTTGTGTGTGTGTGTGTTTTTAAGATAAAAATATATAATAAGCTAAATTTAAAAGTACCCAATTTGAATATATATTTGATACTTTTTTTAATTTAGTGGAAATTTATTTAGTAATATTAGATTTTTAACACATTGGTTTTATTAATATACATTCATTTTTCAAATACAGTTTACAATATATTTTAAGCTTCCTCCATCTTTTTCTTTCTATTAAATATTGCCTAATCTTATACTTATAATTATAAATAAAATAGAAATTCTTATAATATTACAATACTTGCCAAAAAATAAAATTTTACTAAAAATTCTTCCACAACCATGGTTTCATTTACTAACAAATAGACCTTTTCAAATGAAATTCAACTAAACATACAACATAATCCCATCATTCACTTCAAAAAACAATTTCCTTTAACATCAAAGGATGTCTTCATCCTATTGATGACCTCAGATTCAAAATATTTTATCATCAAAGTTTCATTTACTCTTCTTCTTAATTCACTTTTTTTTATTTTTTATAAAAGATAGCTTCTGCATTGTTTAATAATATTTTATGACCTGTATTCAGTTCATGAATATACAAAGCTGAGTTATGATATCTATTTTTGACTCTATTCTTATGAACCTTAACTCTTTTATTAAGACTTAATTTACTCTGACCTATATAAATTTTATGACAACTGCAAGGAATCATAAAGTATCCCAGGAATAGATTTTGCAATCAGTTGAACTATTTTAAACAATTTAGTACGAATTTAAATTCAGGCCTTTCTTCCAAGCCACTTTCTTATCACCCAATAAAAAACTATTCTTATAAACAGTTTATTAATTGTTGACTTATATAGCAAAGAAATAAACTCTTTATTCTCATTAACATGTAAATTAAAACAGGCAAAACTCTCTATATGTATCGCCACTCAGTGCAAGCCAGAGTAATCAATGGATGCCAGAAGGCTTGTGCATAAAATCCCCATATACTACCTACTCATCCAATATCCCCAGACTAGTTTCTGGCTGTGGTCTTTGTCAGTGAGGAGCCTTGGATCTGAGAGCACTGCACCTAGATAGGGATTTTATGCACAAGCCTTCTGGCATCCATTGATTACTCTTGCTTACACTGAGTGTCACTACTGTATGGAGAGTTTTGCCTGTTTTAATAAACAAACTACCATTTAGTGTTTTTATTTTTGTTGATTTATGAACTGATAATACCAATAAACTTGAATTAAAAACAGTTAAAAATAATGAAATAAAAAAAAATTCAAAAGTTATTATAGCAAGATATTAATTAGTTCACATATTCATAATTGATTAAATACACATAGATACTTACCAAATGACATGCAATAAAATGCTATTGAAATATACAAACTTTTTATATTCACACTTGAAAAATTGTAATACTTCTGTGACATTTTGGAGGGTGATTAAGGGAGATTATTTTTGTGTTTGTAATAATGGAAACAGTTTTTATTATATAATCTTTAAATATTTTTTTGCGTTTTTTGAATAGAGAATTGTTAATGGTTAGAAAATGTTTGCTGATTTTTTTTCTGAAATTATTATTATTTGAAGCAGATTATTTTTTGGTATTTTAAAAATTTATATCTTATATCGAAAAATAAATATTACAAGCCAGAAAAAAAAGAGCACAGCGATTATCATTTGCTGCTGCATTTTTTTTATTTTTAATACAGATTACTTTTTTTTTCTCAGTGATGAGATGTTTATTCATCAAAAAAAACAAAACAGATACAGTGAAACGAATGAAATTTCAGGAACAAAATGGTAAGAGGGGAAGGATACATGTAAAAAGGGAATGGGAAGTGGAGAGGGGAAATGGTGTGTAATTCAGGCTGGTTAGAAAAACATGTCTTTGTGATTGAGTCCTATGACAGGCTGAGAGGATGGTGGTTGGAGGATTGCCCAAGTGTCTGTGAGGAGTGGAAGTGGGGCTAGTTTGGTATCTTGGGTTTTGAGAATGCGAATTAGGTCCAAGAGCTTTTGATTGACTGAATGTACTCTCTGGTCAAGGATGATGGCACATCGGAGCAACCAGAGAGCATAGATGAGAAAAATTGACAGTCTAATAGCTGCAAAGACCCCTGTTTCTATGGATTCTTGGAGGTTGAAGATGGTATTTCTGTGCGAGGAAAGGCAGGAGTTGATGACATTTCTCATGCCAAGCAGAAAAGGACATTTAAGTAGGAAGTGCTGGAGGGTTTCATTGTCAGTTTTACAGAGCTGGCATATGGGAGAGATCTTGGTGAAACCCCTACGGTTCACCAAAAATTGATTCGTGGGAAGGGAGTGAATATTTACTTTGAGGAGGAAATCAATGAATTTTGCTTTAAGGGACCACCTTTTGAATTTGCAGATTAATTGGGCATTGGTAAGTCCGAGGAAGGTAGGGGACACAATGGAGAAGTCTGCGGTCTGATTGAAAACCTCCCAGTACTTTAGTTTGCTGTTGATGGATGGTATAACAAAGCCAGCCTTTTGTAGGATGTTGGCAATGAGTGAGATCCATGACCTAGGCCTGCCACTAGGAGAAGGAGTGTCAGTGGGTGTGATAATGATATGCACAAGATTGGCAGGGAAGTGACTTAGGAGTGTGAGGATAATGTTGTGAGATTTCTGGATCAGAAGAGTGTCGATGGAGTGCAGGCCCAACCCATTGAGGTTTTTAGGAAAACAAGTTCTTTTTAGGCTGATGGCCACCACCTTTCTTCCCCAGAGAAAACGGGTGCAAAGGGAGTTGATTTTGGATATAAAGGAATGTGTAGGTAGAACAATGGGGAGGTAGTATGCTATTTTAGGAAACACTAGAAGATTGAGGAGGGTGACTTTCCCATAAAGGGAGAGGTAGATGCCTGTGATAGCACTGAGGGTGGATGATATGCTTTGATAGAGTGTGGTTTGGACCCGAACTATCATGTCCCTAGGAAACAGCATGGGGGGGATCCGAGGAAGTTGTGTGGCTTGGCATTGAAGGTGGAAGGGATTTGTTTACCAGTTGAAAGTTGCCAGGCTGCTGATTTATCACTGCTAAATTTCAACCGGTATGTATTGGAGTACCAGGTGAGGATCTGTTGAAGCCTGGGAATGAGATCAACTGAGGGAAGGAAGACAACCACATCATCTACATAAGCAAGGCATTTGATGCTTTTGCTCATTGCAAGAATGAAGATGCCAGGAAGGTCATGTTCTAGCCTGAGCAAAAGGGGATTCAGAAATGCAGTGAACAACAAAGTGCTCAGCGGAGAGCCCTGAGGGATGAATATGTTGGGTGTAAAGCCAGGGGCAACTTTCCCATCCAGGCTATCTAGGATTTCTCTGTTGGACAGGAGATTGTGGAGGATGGACAGAAGGGCCTCTGGGACATTCAGGTTTCTGAGGACACCAAGGAGCAGGTCGACACTAACAGAGTCAAAGGCTGCCTGGATGTCTAGTTGGACAGCGATGAGCCTGCTATTTCGAGACCGCCTAACATGCTCGGTGGTTATTTTAAAGAGTGTGGCAGCCCCAAGAGTGGAGCGCCCTTTACAAGCAAACTGTGAGGCAGAAAAGGCAGGAAGTATGGATTGTTCTAGTGACTCTTTAATGGTTCAATCAGTTTTATGAGCAGAGGGGTCATCGAAATGGGCCTAAGACTCTTGAGCTCAGTAAGTGGCCGATCTTTCTTAAGGAAAGGGACTAATGTTACCGGATAGAGACCCTCGATGATGTAAGCATCTGAGGCCAGCTTATTGATTATGTTGAGAGTAATGGGGATGGTGAACTGACTTAGGTGGAGAAGAAACTTGGGGATAGCATGAGGACCAGGGGGACATGGTCAGGAAAGCTCTTCAGTTTGTTAAGTAGCATGGCCTGGGTGATGCCAGGATCAGAACCAGATTACTTATTGAGAGAAACTGAGCATTAGTTGTTTATAATTCTCCTTCTTGTGAAAATTAATTTATGTGATAAACTAAATAAATTAATGTCATGTTATATTGAAAGAATCTTGAAGAAAATCCCACTGAATCTTTTTTTTTTAGTATCATGATAGTATTTCTTTGTATGATAGCTGTTTCACATTAAATTTTGTAGTATTATTATTATTAGGTATAGCATAGAATACTGATCGCCATCTAGTTGAATTTTTAAACTTTTTAGTTTTACATTTATTATTTTAATGATGAAATTCATCTACCTTTGCTGATCCTTATATTCTTTTCTAATGAATTAGCATTATTTAATATGATCTCAACAAGAGTTTCAAGAGAAAATTCCTCACCAAAGTAACAATTTAGAACATCCGCACATAATTATTTTTATCTTCACTGTTCAATTTTTACATTTATAAAATGTTAAGAAGGACATAACTTGAGCAATTCTTATCTTTCTTTTAGCCTTGTGTTTTTTTAGATCTTCGTTGTGACTATGCCTAATAACTATCTGTGATGAATTTTGATTAAAATTGTTAATGAGTATTGTGATTTTTAGGTCTTTGCCAGTAGTATAAAATGTCAACTATTATTTAGCCATTATAATTTTTGTCTTCTTCGTATTTAATACAAATTAGCTTAAGTTCTACTTTATTTATTTGTAAGTATAGTATCATTAGCATTTATCTAAGATTTTTGATCATTCTTTTATCTGACTTGAATTCATATTTACTTGCATTTAATTTTCCTAATCTTGCTTCCTTTTTTATATATTTAGTTATACGGAAATGAGTAACAATCTGCAAGCTTATTTTCCTTGTTAATGTAAAACTTGTTAGTTTCACTATAGCTTGTTTTAACTATAGCTCTTAGTTTATATAGGTAATTCTTTATAAGAACTGTGAAATGTTCTTACATATCTGCTTTTCTAAGAACATTCCATAATTTAATTTGATAATATGAATCAAAATTACCTTTTTTTTTTATTATTTATCTATCATATGCAATATTTATATCTTATTCCTTGACTTCCCCTTAAACTGACATATCTGGAAATTGTTTTTCATTTAAAAATTTTGATCTGTCCTGAATACATTTATCATAATCTTACTTGCATGTAGTATTTCACATAATCAAAACTACGTTTTTTGGATATAGGAATTGAATGGCTTTCCAGATTAATTTGGAAATCAGTTGTTTTGTAAAAATTTGTGATAACATACTTTTCATTTAGCAATGATCTTTTATTAATTTGACCTCTTCTTCAATTTTATTTTAATCAAACTTTTACCAAAATTATTTTGTTTACTTGCATACATATTTCAATCTTATTAATCTAAAACATATCGATTTTGATATTATTATAAGCAATAATTTTGTTGTCTAGGTTAGGCTATATATAGAATATTAAAGTATAGTCATCAAAAATATTCTAGTTGATTTTTTTATGATATAACTTTTCTGTATCCTTCTATCTCTAATCTTTGTTATTTTATATATATATAGTCTGTCCATTGGCATTTTTTTGAAAACTTTTAAGACAAACTTTATTTTGACTGGAAAGTTTTCTAAAAGGCTAAATTTCCTTACTATTCTTTTTTTTTTTTCAAATTTTTTTCTTCTCTTTGCAATTGACAGTATATCTTCTGACGTTCATTTTGTATTTTCTTATTGCCTCAACTTACCCTAACTTTTTTTCAAATTCATATTTTATTTATTTATTTTTTTTTTTCCATCTACTTTTTGTTTGATTAGATTCAAAACTTAAAATCGATTTTTGATGCTAGTTTTAAAAACAATAGGTATATTCTTTAAATTTTATGTAAGATGTTAAATAAACTCAGATATTGAATACTTATGATTTTTTACTTTTAACAGTATTGGAACTTTTTTTTTTTATATAAGGATTGCAATACATCCTAATTTTATTTTATTTTTAAAAATTTCTGTTTTAGCCAAGTAAATCGTTAAAGAATCTATAGAACTACTGTTTGAATCACCCCTATCAGACATATTTGTTTTTAAAATTGAGCTTTTGATCATATCCTGATTGATTGGTTCTATCACTAACCTTGCCAAATCAGTATCAACTATATCAAGAATAGATTTGTTGCTACTGTGAACTTTCTTTATACGACTATCTTCAAAATCTGAAGTATTGTTGCATTATTTATAGTTTACATTAGTTCTTTGTTGAAATAAATATCAATGATTCCAGAAATATATATTCTATCTCTGGGTCAACTGTGTGTTACTTATAAATGAGATAATTATCTCAAGAAGCTGGCCTCATCAAAATTGAAAGTATAATCTTGAAGGTTTTTCTGTTTCACTATAGAAATCAAGTGTACATCAGATTGTGATAGGAAGAAGTCTTCTATTTATTTTTACAGACATTGATTTTCTCATCATTTTTATCTGCATATTATTAACATAAAATACTGTGTTTGTAAATGTCGTCTATAAGAAATTGCTTGCGAATTTGTTTTAACTACAATCAGAATATTGAATACATTAGCAGAAGGTATTTTGGCTTTTATGGATCTTGGTGTACTACGACTAATGTCACAGGATCAAAAATAAATATTTATCCATTTATGGAGATCTAATTCAAATATAATCTTCTAGAAATTTCTATTAATTATAATGATCTTGGATTAGTAGATAATATTCACTTTGCAGTCCTTTATTAAAATATAATCATTCTTAGGAATTTAATAATATTTCTTAACCCTTCTCTACAAATTTTATATTGCTAGAAAAATGATCGTTTATCATCAAATGGGATGCAAAATATATAGATCTTTTTGATTAGATGAAGAGAATGATAAATTTGAAAATAAAGATCCCTGTTTGAAACTTAATGTATTACTTTAATGCTACTTAACCTTTAAGCAATAATTATTTTGATTATATTTTATCTCAAACTCTGTAATAGTAACAACCATGTAAACCAATTATCCGTACTGATACATTATGCTAATCTGGAAATTATCAAAATTTGTTAGAAAAATTATATTTTGAAAAACTCTTTTTCATCACTGGTCTTAAATTCATTTTTAATGCATTCTTGGCAATATAAGTGTTACAAATTTGATAAATTTATCTATAGAATGTGTAACAATAAAGAAAAGCTTCTTATACACTCACAATGATTGTTAGTCGTTTTAAATTTTATTAAAGTTACTTTTATGGCTTATATCAAACACTATTTGTTATTTTCTCAGCTGCTTTTTTTTCCATGTCAGATAAAAAAGTTTCGTTTTCACTCTGCTAAGATTTCTATGATTGAATAAATATTATTACAATTTTAAAGGAAAAAAAACATTTATCTTCAAATAATAAAATCACCTATCAGTGTACTGTATTATTTTACGCTCTAATGGTTGCTTTCTGTAACAAATTCCTCTTTAAAAATGGTTTTCCTTAAATAATCTGTTAATAAAATCTTCTAAGTTGTTTATGTTTTCTAATTAATCTGTATTATTATTAATATTAACTTATTATTTGGGTCATATTAAATTAATACTGAAATTAAATTTGTTAGTACAAATTCAATATTTAATTTATTTATTTTTTTTTTGGTTAGTAAAAGTAAACACACACACACAAAAATAACACATTCCATTTTTATTGATAAATTAGTTTTTTTAACGATATTTAATAATTAAATTTTCCTTTTATTACATATATATTGCTATATAATTTGTACAATATATGTTCAGTTATAATCATTAAATATTTTTTTATTTTTAATCTTAGGTAATTTTGTTTCTGTATTATTATTTTCTTAAATACTTTTCACTTCATATTTGGTTGAAAGCATTCTGTGTCATTTTTATAAATAGCAATAGAATAGGATTTATGATTTATCCACAATTTGCTATTGCTATTTTTTTTCTAGAAACATTTTTTAAAAGAAATTTACATTAATTGATTTATATCAATAAATGCTTGAATATTCTAGCACCTCACTGAGAAAGCCAGTAACAGAAACCGGTCTGGGGTTGGGGATATTCTGCAAACCTTGTTAAGAGCATATTTGTGAGCTCTATATATAACATTTGTAGTAAAAGCTTGTTAAATTAGGTCATGTGACATATGACTTCATTTCTTTGTGATTGAATAAATGAATTCAAGTAATTTTTAATTTAAATTGTCCATACAATTAGTTACATTACTGGGAAGAAGGACTATTATAGTGGAAATAATTTTTTATTATTTCATTTCAATAGTAGATGTATAAAATAGATATTCAAATTTGGATAAAAACACTTTCGTTTTCGCATTGTATAATTATACCGATAATTTATGACTTTGAATATTATTATAATTTTTTTTTTTTTTAAATTTTCTTAATCTCTGTTTTTATATTATATATCTTTTTTTTTTTTAATTTTATTTATTTCTATAAAAAAAAGGGGAAATATAATACTGTATATATATATAAACATAATAGTAAGGAAATCAAGTCTTACATCATGTCACATGACTTAATTTAATAAGCTTGTATTTACAAAGATAAATATAATGAGTGTGCTAATAACTCTAAACAAGGTTGTTGTTTTTTTTTTGTAAGAAATGCCGCAAGAGGAAGCATTTAAAATCTCTATCTACAATTATCCCTATCCCCAAATCGGTTTTGAGCATTTATCAAAAAAAAAAAAAGCTTGTTTAGAATTATTAGCACGCTCATTATATATTGATATTTATATATATAAACCACATTTTATATTCATCCATATATAGATAAATTGCCATTTTTACTGGAATCATACTAATCAGACCAGATAGTAAATATCAATTAAGGATATTGCAAATGAATAAAATAAGATTTTAAATAATACATGGACAAATCTGAAATATATGTTCATGTTTTACTCCTGAAAATCTTTAATATTTTATAGATTTCTTATCTGAATGAACATTTATAATTGTGAAGAAAGACAATTCCTGACTGAAATAAACGAGCTATACATTTAAAACTATTCTTTTTCTCTTTATGTATATTTAGTTAGTTTATATATATAATTATGAATATTTAATTGAATATTTTCATACAATATTTGGGAAAGTATTTACAATGACAGATAAACCATTTATACTTAAATTCTTTTGAAAAGATATTGGTTTGCTTTATTTTTCTGCTATAGATTTTGAAGCAAGTGTGCAGTTTGATTTAAGTAACTAACTGAAGTTAATCCTATTTCATTCATGTACTTAGCAAAGAATCTACTTATATATATATTTAAAATTTTTCCGAAGGCATGCACACACACACAGAGATAGTCACACTATTAGACCAAATCTTTTTCAATCATTTTGCATTGAGTTTTTCAAATAAAATTATATGGAGAGAGATATTAAAATAAGATGATTTGAGAATTATGTCATTATAAACTATAAAGTTTTAATTAGTAATTTATATCATTCATGCTAAAAAAATTTAAATTGAAAACATAAAATTATATTTATTACTGTTTTTAGGGTTGTACAGTTTTAGATAGTTTGATGTCATGGCGAAAGCGAGCAGAAACTGATTTAGATCCTGATGTACTTAAAGAAACAAAACAGTTAGAGAAATTACTGAAAGACAACTTGAATTTAGGTAAATTATCAACTTTTTTTTTTAAATAATTATATCCAAGAAATTTTTGACAATGTGAGAATATTACAATATTATTTAAAATATGTATAATGTATATTATTTTAATAAAAATAATTGAATTATATGTCATAACTAATTTATATAATGTAATAACACTATTTGCACCAAGAATTACTTATATTGTTTAGAACAAAATTATGCAAACATTTTCCCATTGCCTTGGAGGAATATGTCATTTTTTACGAAGAAAGATATTGTGTTCTAGATATCAGTGAAATATTATCAATATATAACTTTTTGTTCAATAATAGTCAATAGAGACTTAATATTTTAATCAAATAAGTAAACGAAGCCATGAATGATGTTTATATTCCTCAAATAAATATTTCACTGATTGAACTATACAAAATGGGTCATTGTCATCTTAAATGATAGTATTATTTGAAAATCATGTTTTCATCAGAGATAAATTTGGTCACCCGAAATGTTAAATTGTTTATAACTATAATCCATTCATATATAATGAGATATTATTATATATAGTGCTATGTTTTTTTATGTTATAGTAATATTAGCGATTAAGCTAATGCACATGCGCTTTAAAGATAAATTATAAATGAATGCTCTCAATTTTTCCAGACACGAGATATAGTATTTTAGAAAGAATGGAATGAATCCACCCATTCTTTCGACCCAAACGTTTATGTATGGGCAAATCGCTATATAAAATAATATCTCATTATATATGTTTAATTTCGACTAAAGAATGACGGTTCGTAAATTGTAAAGATTTTGCAAGTGTCATTCATTCAAACATAACAAATGTAATTTAAAGTGATCATGTAACACCGTCATGCTCTTAATTCCACACATTTAAGATTTGCCCATACATAAATGTTTGGATCGAAAGAATGGGTGGATTCATTCCATTCTTTCTAAAATACTATATCTCGTTTCTGGAAAAAGAGTATTCATTTATAATTTATCTTTAAAGCGCATGTGCATTGGCTTAATCATTAATATTACTATTATAATCCATTCATGTAAATGATGTAGTTTCAAATTAATTATGCATTTCCTTCAAAACAAAGCATGAAGAAATGTATTAAAGCAACATCTTCAAAATGTGAGTAAAGTTGATACTAGTATAGAATGGCATTCAGATATAAAGGACAACTATGAAATCAACTAAACAGTACTTCCAGGAGTTCTTCCTTCTAGGATATGATGTTGGTTCAACAAAGGCTAGATATTGTGTCTGATAAAAACAGTCTGTCTGTCTTTCTTTTCCTTTTTCATCACTTAAATTATTGTCGTGTCTGGTCATTGTGAGCTTCTCATTCCATTGGACATTTTATAATAACTGTGCCAATGGAATTATATATTTGTGCAACGTTATCTTTCTTTAACTACAAGCAGAGCATTTTTGATTCCAATACTCCTTTTTTTTTATTTTTCTTTAGCTTGAGTCCTCGAGAATTAAGAAAGCAGTGATGGGCTTAGTAGACTGATAGTCCTTAGTTGTGATATTTGCTTGAAGCATTACAATCAATAATGAGTCAGTTTGGCACTGGATTTAAATGGGATATTGACTGGCAAAGACTATTTAGATAACCCTATTTAGGTATCTCCCTGCCTACCATGGAAGTGGAAGGGCCTAGAAAATGTTGTCTAAAAATGGCTATCTCACACAGTCTGGCTACGTTATCACACCTGGCAAGATTACTCATTTTAGCAGTAGAAATAATAATATTATTAAAGTAATAATGAAACAAGAGGCAGTAGTGATACTAAAGGTAAATATCAGAAATCTAATTTATTTTACTAAATATGGGTACGTGGAATGTGGGAATTTTATTTGATATAAATTCTTCTAGACCAGAACAGAGAACTACATTTTTGACTAAGTAATTATCAGGATTTAAGATTGATGTAGGTGCTCTTAGTGAAATTTGTCTTCTAGAAAAGGAAGTTTATTAAAAGAGATGGATGGATACATGTTTTTTCAGAGGAACGGGTCAGGCAATGAAAGAAGAATGTGCATGGTATTGGCTTTGCTATAAAATCTAATTTAGTATCTTCTCTTATTGCAATTCCTTGCTTTATTAATGAAAGATTAATGATCTTAAAACTTGCTTTGCATAACAGTATTAGGGCTCATTTTATTAGTGCCTATGCCCCAACTTTTGATTCAGAGAAGGAAAGCTTTTATTTTTTGTTACTTAGCATTATTACAGCAATACCATTGAAAGATCTTGGGGAAGGGGGCGACTTTAATGCACATCCTGGTTCAAATAGTAAATTTTGGCCAAAAATTTATTGGAAATTGAATTTATGTGCACAACACATGGATTGATTATCACAAACATTTTGTTTAGGCAGAAAAATCGCTTCAAAGGAACACGGATACATCCACACTCAAAACAATAATCGCATTACTGTTAAGAATCAGAATACAAGAGAAGTTCACATTCTGTGAGCACTAACAAGCTCAGATTGTTGCAGATCATAGATTAGTATGCTCCGAGAGTAAAATGATAACTGCATTAAAAATTAGATATTATTCCAATCATATTCACAAGAAAATTGATGTTTGTTCGGTTAAACACTAAAATTGCTAATTAGAATCTTCAGGACTGTTATATTAATTGAAGTGTGGAATTTTTTTAAGGAATGTGTTATGGATACAAATAAATCTATTCTTGACTTTATTAAAAAAAGAATCTTGACTGATTTCTGATTTAATCATGTTGGTGGTGATTTAATTTAAAAGAAATGTGGCATTCTCTGCTTGGCAAAATAATAGATTAAATGTGGAATTTCATAATAAATATAAAAGATCTGAAAGCAGAAGATCAACAATGGATAAGAAAGCTTAAAAATGATTGGTAGATTAAAATTGGAAAGAAGATAAAGACATTTTCTGATCATGGTCATTGTAGATCTTTTTTTGATGCATGATCTGGAAAATCCAGCAGTGAATACTCTTATATGTTGACATGATGGAAAGAGTATTTTGATAATCTTTGATATAATGATGCAAGAGTTGATATGGGAACTTTTAATAATATATCCATTTTATCTATTCATTTAGATTTAGATAAAGATATCCAGTTTAATGAAGTCAAAAGAGCTCTTTACAGTCTTAAAAATGGAAAAGCTGCAGTTCATGATGAAATACCTGGAAAAATTTTAAAATATGGGGGTGATATGTTAGCTTGAAAAATATTAGAATATCTGGTTCCATGAAATCATGCCATCCAATCTTAAGGATGCTTTTGTTGTTACAAATTTTTAAAAGCAAAGGTTTTAGTCAAGATTGCAGTTATTATCGTGGAATATCATTATTGTCTACAACAGCAAAAGTACTTTCAAGAAAGTCAGTGTGGGTTTAAGGTATGAGGAAGCACTATAAATATGATTTTTATTGCTAGACAATTGTAAGAAGGGTGTCCGGAGCAAGGGAATGATTTATGTATTCCTTTTATCGATTTAATCAAGGCATTAGGACAGGTTTATAGCATTATATGAAGTTAGTTGATTGTCCACCAAAATTTATTTGTATTATACAGCTTCTACATGATGGAATGAGAAGAAATGTTATTACTATAGTTGGAAAATCCGAGACCTTTGAAATGAAAAGTGTTAAACAAGGATGTGTAATTGCTTCAATATTATTTTCAATTTTTATGACAGTAGTTTTTGGAATTGTTTATAGGTGGCTTAAACCCATAAAGATCATAATACAATACAAGTTTGATAGTGGAATTTTTATTTTGAATTGATTAAAAACAAGAATTTCATCTTCTTGGATTCTGGGTTCACAGTATGCTGATGATTGGGCTATGTTTGCCCAGTCAAAAGATAATTTCCAGAATGTTCAAAAACCTAGTTGATGGAAGAAAATCCTTAGCAACTTTCAATTTGAATGGTTATTAATGTAAATCAATTCAAATATTTGCTGTTTTATAAGTAGAATGATAGATTTAGTTATTGAGATCCATCACAGAATCCAATATGCTATTGCTGCCTTTAACCAGTTAAAAGATAGAATATTTCAGTATAGGAAAATAATTACTGCAATGATATTAACTCTATGTAAAGCTGTTACCTTACCTAATTTATTATATGGATGTGAGCCTTGGATACTCTATCAGTGCAATATAGACGCATTAAAAGTGTCATTTAAGGATGTATCGTAAAATGTTAAAAATGCAATGGCAATATTGTAAAACCAATCAATATATTTTTCAGTTTGCTGGATGTGCTATTATTAAGTTCATTGTAATATCACATCGTTGAAATTGGACATGTAAAATGAATGTACAGTGAAAGACTCCTTAAAAGCGTATTTAATGGTGAACTTGTTCATGCATTTTGTAGAAGAAATGGACCTTATTTACATTATAAAAATTATCTCGAAGACATTCTAAAGAAAAACATTGGGAAGATATGGCAAAGAATAGAATACATCGGAGAACTACAATTAGACATGGTGTTGAAACATTTCAGAAAGAAAAGTTTTCTGCTAAAGAAATTAAAAGACATAATAAAATATCAAACAAACAGAAAAATGGATCAGCATGTTTTATATGTGGATGAATTTGATTCACAAATTGGTTTGCATAGTCACTGCAAAACTCATTTTTAGAATAGGTCCATCCCCCCTTTTGCTCTCCCTCTCTTTTTTTTTTGGGGGGGGGGGGGTTGGAATGGCCATACTCATTTTTGAGTGACTGTTTATTATTATTGATTATTTTAAAGTGGTTTACTATCAGCTGGAATTATTTTATTGATAAGTTTAATTTTAACAATCATCAAAGAAAGTGTTGAGAAAAATATTAAGTAATGATTTATCTAGACTTATTATACTCCACTCATGTACTGATCAGTTCTTAGACTTGTAACATTACTGCTTTTCATCAGAAACTAATGCTTTTGAAATGATAATTCAACCATAAATGTTCTGCTTGTGAATCTTTCAATGGGTTGTTTTTAGATGATACGTGGAATAACTAGATGTATAAACGAGTTCAAACTATGATTTTTTGTTTTAGGCTAAAAAAATGTATAAATTCCATCAAGTTTTATTAATCCCTTAATAATTTAGACAAATGTTTTTTATCATTTTCTTAGATTCTATTTATAAAAGAAAATAGTAGTTTGATTTATATTTTCATTTTACATGATATCAAAAAATGTAATGCCAATACAACAGATAATCTCATTATTTTGTCAAATCCTGCAGAATTTGAATACTAAATATTGATTTAAGCTGTCAGTTATTCAAAATTATGCTGTTTTAAAATTATAATTTTACAGTGTATTGTTTTTAATGTTTTTGTTAATTGCTTTTTTCCCTAAATTTTGATTGATTAGAGTTTCCGTCAGAAATTAGTTGTATTGATTATATTTGTTTCAAAATATTTTTCAAGAGGATTTAAATATAGATAGCAACTACTAGATTATATAACTATGCAAATTTTTAATATCCGGTGCTATAGAGAAATGACATTGTTAGAAAAAGAAACAGTATACAATGATTTTTTAAAAATTAATTATATCTCCATGAGTGTTGAAAAATATATCATATTATGATCATGCTGTCAATATTTTTTTGCTGGTTGAGTTTGTTATGGAACATTTTTTTTATTTAAAATGATCTCAAAGCTTAAAAGGAATATTGATGGTAATTCTATCAAATCTAAAAGAAAACGTAAATCCTATTTTTATATAATAAAATGCTCAAAGCTTAAAAGGAATATTGATGGTAATTTTATCAAATCTAAAAGAAAACGTAAATCCTCTTTTTATATAATAAAATGAAAGTATGCTTAGGTAAGAGCTGGCACATTCACATGAATATTTGCATGTCATAATTTGAATGTGTGTGTGTGCTATTTTTCTTATCTCTTTACTGTCTTTTTTTTTTATGGTTATGCCAATTATTTTTGTTGATTTCTTAATGATTATAATTTTTAAATTAAAATATTTTATACATATGAAATTAAATAAATTTAATTTTTGCGGCCATATTTTTTAACCAGTTCTTTTTTAAATAACAATCATTCAATAAATATATAAGTAATGCTAAATCATTTACAGCCAGTTATTTTAAGTAAACTTGGCAATAAAGATAATTTTTAGAGATGTAAGATATGTGTATTTATTTAAAAAAAGTATATTAACCAGTATTTGTTATATATGTGAAAGCTCAGAATGGATGAAGATCTGTATATTTAATCAATTGTATTAGCATATTGAACCATGCTCATACAGAAAATACACTATTAACTATGCTATATATGCAATCTACTTCTTGCATAGCAAATCTTAGTTACTATTTCAAACACTATGCCACAAGACAACAGTGTCCTTTTTTAAAAATCAATTTTAGCATTGCTGAGATTGATATGAGAAATATTCATTCTTTTTTCCATGCACATCTTAAAGCAAAAAACATTTTATCCATTATTAATATTTTACTTTAATAGTAATAAAAAATATGTATATTGGTCCTTGCCATACAGTACATTACCTATTAGAAATAGCAATTGCTATAAGACATGTTTATTGGCATTTTTCATATTCTTAAAGTAGAATTATATATTATCGGTGATTGGGTGTTTTCATAACAAATCTGTGTTTATTATCTTAACACAATAATTGGCTTAAAATAATAAAATATATATTTGTATTGTGAGAATTTAGTCTGGTGGAAATTATTGATACAAAGCTATTTTGAAATTTTTTAGGGACTACTAAGATTAATAGAAGACATTTTTTATCTTTTTTACAAATATCTTTGTATGCAATATATATATGTAAAAACAGGAAATGACAAATATCCTGAGTTGCTATCAATCTCATTGTAATACTCTTATTTTATTAGAAAGCCAAGCAGTTATAAAATGATTATTATATTTACAATTTCAAATAATAACAATGAAATTTAAGTCTACACCGGATATCAACAGACTCTTATTAATAGTACTTATCAGGTTTGCCCATTTCCATATGATCAGATATTTGTAGGCTTACATGATCATTTTACACTTATTTAATTTTCTAACAAAATAAGAATGGTCTAGTATTACTGAAAACACTAGGTAGATTTATCATTTCCAATTTTTACATGTACTGTATAGTTTGAAGTGTTATTAATACTGTATTTCATATTTAACTAATTGTTATTTACTTATAGGAATATTAAAAGGAGTGGAAAAAACTTCTATGTTGTTTATTTATTAGCTATGTTGATAGGGGGTTTGTTTATATCTAATGATGGTACTTGTTAGATCTGATATTTGTATTTGCACCCTTGCCTGTTTTTTTAACCAAATAAGAGCAGTTTAATGAAATTGACAACATTTGTGGCATTTATCATTTCCAGTTTGTACATATACATATATGTGTTAGCATTTAATTAAAACATAGATATAGTAATTTTTAATTCAAGGTTTAACATTTATATTTGAGTTGGGGATAATCTCTAATTTAATAAGTGAAGTAATACATGTGTGTGTGTAATATTTAAAAGAAATAGATGCTTCACTTAAGTTGAGCAAAAAAGCATCAGAGGAAACGAGTGAACTTTTAATGAATTTTTATATTTTCGATAAAGCTTATCTATTAATATTCATTTTTATATGTTTGTATTTTTGTTACCTTTTTCCTTCATTAAATTGAAAATAGTATATAATAGAAAAAAATGTTTAATTTTTAAATAACAACATAATTATTTTGAATAATCAAATAACCAATTTTTTTTTTTTTCTTTAGTTAAAAGTACAAATTTTCGTAATTTAAAAGAATCTTCAAAGATGTATTCAGATGAATTTACAAAAGACTATTTGAATTCATCCACTTCTAAAAGGAAAAGACCAATGAAGCAAAATGAAAATTCCAATGAAATTAAATGTACTGTTCAATCAGATAAATACGATCCTAAAACAAAGAAAGCATTAAAGGCAAGTTCTAAATCTAATCTCTCATCTGATGATGACCCTATGAGTCCTAGTCTTCCAATTGATACTATCGTTCCTGAAAATGCTGCAGCAATGTATGCCAATGTAATTCAGGATTTGGGTAGTCGATCAAAGAAAACTTATTGTGCCCCATCCTCATCCACGTTTCCAGCAGTAACAGCTGCTCTCCTAAATGAAAATGAAATAGTGGATGATTGGTTGGTAAATAATGTTAAAGATATACCATCAAAAAGAAAACGGAAAGACATTAACGATATCTTTAATACTATAAATACTAAAAAATCGTATAATTCAGTAAATAAAATGAATGTCATATCTAATGAAAAGAGTAAAAGTAATCTTATAAGAACGTCTATAAGAGAATCAGAACCAAGTACTTCTAAGACCGCTTGTACATTTGATATGACAGATCAAAACTATAATGAAAATGTCGATATACTTGAAACTTTTTCATGTAACAGTTCTGATAGACAAACAAATAATAATACAAAGGATTTGACATCTAAAAAAAATAAAATAATACAGAGTAAAATATCCACAACACTTCAAAGTCATAAAATAGTAAATGATGCGCAATTAAATTTTAATGAAAATGAGTTACAGTCCCAAATTAATATTTCAACTCCAAACGAAATGGTAAGATTAGCTCCGCTTAGAGTCAAAGTGAGGGTTAAAGATAAATTATTATTAATTCCTATCAAGTAAGTGAAACTTCTGAATATTTTAATAATTATATATGTATGTATACACATAGTTTTCAAATTAGTCCATATATATGATTGCTAATAGATATTGTTAGAATACAGATAATAGCTGATAAAATCCAATTGAATCATTACTGTTGTAATAGTAATTACCAATTATACATATGGATGAACATGAAAATTGTGTTTAGACTTGTAGGTTTATATTTTGTCGTTTTATTTTTATGTTGTACAATGCTTAAAATATTCATTAATGTATTATTTCAATAAATAATGGCTCCAATACATTATTTGAAGATAGGACTATACTAAAAATGCATATGATCATTCCATATAAAAATTTTGTCAGGGAAAATTAAGTTCTGAAAGATATGTCTTTCTAATATGCTAAGAACAAATGAAATTTTAGATTCTAATCCAGCAAATTTCAGCTGCAGCCCAAAAAGTCATAAGTCTTCTTGAGAAAATTGCTTTTATCCAATTTTAAGACTACGACATCAGCATTTTTAGATATTCTAGTTAAACTATTAAGCCATATTCCTTGAAGCTACTATACAATGAAAGTTTGAATCATTACTGCCATTATGGTCTCCTTAATTATTATAATCTTTATATGCGTCTAATGGATATTATAATGGAAAAATTGAGGTCAACAATCAAATTATGCCATTGGAATTTTTCATTCCAGCTATTATCAGTTAATATAATTCCATCTCATTTATAGAAGTGGTTTGAAATTTTTCTCAACCAATCTCATCTGGTCATCAGAGCTATTATGTATGTCCCTAGATTAAAGAATCCTTTCTTTAAAAACATACAAAACCAATTAACTTATTAAATGCATTATGAAATACTGAAAAATTCTGTTCAGCTTTTACTTTTGAACAAGCTGATTTGTGAACTCCCATTAGTAATTATGGTCGATCGTACTATGGTTGAAAGTCTCATCACGAAAGGGTAAAACCTTATTAGCGCATTAGTTGAAACCTGAAACTATGTAGTCTTCTGACAGCTGAAAGGGAAAATATTTCTGCCAATACTCA
Source organism: Epiperipatus broadwayi (assembly GCA_028023455.1). Taxonomy (NCBI): domain Eukaryota; kingdom Metazoa; phylum Onychophora; class Udeonychophora; order Euonychophora; family Peripatidae; genus Epiperipatus; species Epiperipatus broadwayi. Next base: position 3,447,527 of record JAQFVV010012519.1, on the reverse strand, counting down.
TGGCCAATGCAATAAGAACAAGCAATTGCATGTTACCCCTAGATGATTTTTACACATCTATCTGTGATAGACATGCAATCTATATACTGTTATTATCCTTATTAATAGTGATGATTGGTGAAAGATCAGCTGTATGAAAAAATTGACTGTTGTATGTAAAATATTTTAATGGTTTGAATTTATTCTAGTCAATTGGGGTTCAAAATCAGAATTCTGAATATATTTAGGTAAGACAGTTTTATCTCAATAAAAAGTCATTTTTAAAAGTTATTATTTCTATCTATTCAAGTGTTTACGCTTTTCATATATATATATTTTGAAATTATTGTTGGGATATATTGATCTATACGTATATAAAAAGTAATAATGAGCTGGGGCGGGGAAGTTTTTATAGTTCATGCAAATGTATTACCATAGGTTCAAATTCAGTCTAATTTAAATTTATCCTGCTCTAGTATGAATACATCCCTGTTTATTTATTTATTTTATTAGTATTTATTGATATCCAATTGATTAGGAATAGAGTAGATTATAATAATTGTAAACATTTTAATTGTAAATAATTTTTTTATTATTATTTGTTTTTTCAAATCTACTAGTCTGTTCTCTCAGTCTCATTTCATACCTAAGTAGGTATATTTTGCCACACATCATAAAAAAAACTGCATATTTGGCTGAGCGATTAAGGAAATAATACTGTTATCATGATGATGTTGGCAGAGGGGGGAGGGGTATATAAAAGCATTTTTTTTTTGCAATGAAAAGATCGCTTAGAAATATATAACCCTATAAAAAAGCTTTTGGAGATGGGAGTTTTTTTGCTTTATCCTCTGAGTATTATGGTGTAAGATGATCAGGAAATATAACTGACTAGCAGACTGATCATCATCAATGTCAGTCAAGATTTGGGCATAAATATGGTTTGAGTCATACGAGTTGTGCATAATGGAAGTGAATGACTCAGAATTATCATCATGAAAAAGGTAGTTTAGTACAATAGATATGTATAAATATTTGATTCTAAAGAAAAATGCAAAAATATTCAAAATGTCATAATAGAATAAAAATTGTTAGAGCAAGTTTTTATACAGCCATCCTGCTAAATACTCACCTGTGGTCAGCCCTTTATTTTTGTTTTTTTACTAGTCTAAAATGAAAGGAAATTTTATTATGAATAATGGTCATGTGTTAAATATATAACTGATATTCAATTTTGATATTGTAATTTTTATATTCTTAAAATATACATGTGTGAGATATAATAATAATCTGTTAAAAGGATTCAAATAACTACCTATATAAATAAATAGTTCTCATTAATGATATCTTAATAATTTCATATTGATGTGTGTGTACATTGCTTAAAATAATATTCACATTACTCATTTATAGTTTTCATAAAATAATTTAGATAATATATTATATAAATTATTGACAGAAGATATATATATAGGTACACTAATTTTTTAATCCGAAACTAACTAAATAAAAAAAAAGCACAATAATATTTGTATTTTTATATTGGACTATTTCCATCATCTAATATGCATATTGAATGTCTTTAGAAAAATTTAACTATATAAATATTCCAAATACATTCAACCGTTAGTAACAGTTAAATGTATTTGGAATATTTAAATAAAGTTAAATTTTTCTAAAGACATTCAATACACATATTACATGATGGAAATAGTCCAATATAAAAATGCAACTAGAACACCATCATCGCAAACCTTCAGGAAAACACACAATAATATTTGTTTGCTTTAAATGTGTATAAGAATATAATAATAAAAGCTTTATTCAGGGAAGATTTGCAAAAATGAACTAGAGATTCTAAGAAAATGTTAAGTATAAATATAATTTTTAACAATGTAGAATTCTTAAGATATTTCATTTTTTTATCATTCCTGCAAGTATTGTTTAGAAGTCATGTTTTAAGTTTATCAAAGGGAATGGAGTTTTCTTTTAATTGTTTATTATAACATATTTTTAAACTTTTATTTTATTTTAAAGATATTAACATTCTCTTCATTTAATGTAAATTTAAACTTTTGTATAACAAGGTTTTTTTATAGTATTTAATTTTATCTATAATATTTTGTGTTTATTTTCTTTATATAAAACAAAGAAAATTTAGATTTCTTTTTCAACTTTTCATTTTTTTTTTAATATATCATTTTTGACAAACTATGTATGTTTATCTTATACAAAACATTCCTCAGATTTAATTATCTTAAATACAGCTTTTTATTGTCATTTTTACTTTTAGTGAAATACTTTATCCTTGATAATTTATAAAATTTATATTTAAAATTTTTTAACTTATTATATTTTTATGAATTATAATTAATCTGTCAAAAATCATGTTATTTGGCATCTGATTTCACTTATTCTGTATCAATTTATGAAGAAAAAGGAAATGTTATTATGGGAGTCAATTTATAATAGCCTTGGAATAATATTTTTTATAAATATCCAAAAACTAGAATCTCAGAAGCTATTCGAAAATATTAGTTTAAAAAAGGCAATTTAGAACAGAAGATATTCGATATTCAAAATATTAAGAAATGATATACATAATAAGTTGTTTTAAGTTATATTTTTCTGTTAATTTGTCGGTCTATATATGAGCTTATTTGTTTGCTTCTTACTCATTTAGAACACATTATAATGAATTAAAATATTCATGACAACAGTACTACCATATATATACAGTATATACATATAATGAATCTAATAATAACATGAAAGGCTGAAACCTTTGACAGAAGCACCTTAAAAATGCTTATATGACAGCCATTCAGATGTAATAATGACTGCATAGGAAACTCTCAAATCAAAACACAAGACAAAGATTTTACGAGAAAAAGATGGTTCCCACCTTCTCTACTTAAATTTATATATAAATAAACCTGTCTTAAGCATTTTGAAATGAGAGTGTGAAGTTTTAAACACCTTCACATTTAATTCATTAAATATTATATATGAATAAATGACGTGAAATCTTTTGATTTATTATGAAGTAATTTTCAAATCCAATAAATTGATAGTAATAAATATGCAGTCATTATTACATCTGATTGGCTGTCATATAAGCATTTTTAAGGCGCTTCTATCAAAGGTTTCAGCCTTTCACATTTTTATATCATCAGCTTGCGTTTAATAAATTAATATATTTACATTTGTTACTATCAATTCATTGGATTTGAAAATTACTGCGTAGTAAATAGAAAGATTTCACATTGTTTATTTATATATAATATTTAGTGAATTAAATGTGAAGGTGTTTAAAGCTTCATGCTTTCATTTCAAAATGCTTAAGACTGGCTTATTTATATATAAATTTAAATAGAGAAGAAGGTGGGAACCATCTTTTTAAAATCTCTGCCTTGTGTTTTGATTTGAGAGTTTCCTATGCAGTCATTATTACATCTGATTGGCTGTCATATAAACATTTTTAAGGCGCTTCTGTCAAAGGTTTCAGCTTTTCACATTATTATATCATCTGCTTATGCTTAATAAATTAATATATATTTAATGAATCTGTAAATCTCAAAAATATATGTATATACATAAACCACACATATAAAATATATGTGTATAAATGAAAGTAAATTTCATAGTAATTTTTTTAAAAATTTAGATAGATTAATTACATTTCTTTCCCTCCTATTTTAATTTTACTTTTAGCTTTGAAAGTTGATTTTTGATGTTAAATATTTTCTCTGCTCTTTATTTTTAAAAATTTATTTTTATTTTATGTATATATATTTGTCATTTTTCATATTAATAGTGACATGAATAAAACAATTGGGTGGCTAGCTTCTGAAGCATCACGTCGCTTTTATAATGTTTGTGGTTTAAAACCAGTTGTGACATTATACACTAAAGATGGAGCTGTTTTGTCTTCTGACGACAATGTTTCACATGTTATTACTTCAAATGAAGAGGTAATTGTTTTTAAAATAGTCCTAACTGCATATACTTATACAAAATTATAATAACACCTATCTTCTCCAGCATTTGTTTATAAAACTTAAACAGTGAGCTAAAATGTAGACAGTAATGCAATCAATCTGTAGATTTCCATTTCTGGCTAATTAAACTTATTTTAGATGGGAAGTACTGCTATTATAAAAATTTACTTCAGGCTTCTAGCACCCAATACTATACTTAATATGTTCGGCAAGCTAAAAATCTGAAACATGAATCCCTCCACAACAAAGTGTGAAACCATACATTGTTTTAATTGACAGGAAACTTTTGGTAAAAGAATGTTTCAAACAAACCAGTTCTCTCAACCATGTCCAATTTGTTTAAATTAGCAAAAAAAACATAAAACGGATGTCAATCAATCAATGCTTGCAAATTTGTCAATCATACATATTATGTAACTCAATGTAAACTGTTTTTTTTTTTTGTATTTTGTAAGAAAAGATATTTAATACAGTGAAAAATGTGTTTATATCGAGTTACAATTGGTAAAAGAAAAGAAACAAATACTTACTGAATTACATGAATATGTAATTTTTTTAAAAAAAAGGAAAATAGTCTTAAATAATCTATTCTAGAGAAAAGATCTTTTCAGTATTTTTCCATAAAGAAACAGTGAAACAAATTACTCACTAGATTAGTAGTTAACTACAAGTTGATGAGCTTTTTAGTTTTTTTTTTTTTGCTATGTAACTGAATTAGCTAGAGACCTTTTATCTGGGGAAAATTTTCATATTTTACCTGAATTCAAGCCTTAAGTCTTGAACATGACAAGTGGAACTGCAATCTCACATGAGATTTTTCATATTTCAGATACATATATAAATGTAATAATTCAATTGTTACTAATTTTCTTTTTTTCTGAGCCAACATAATATCTGGTGATTAATGAGTCTATTCATAGAAAAGCTAGTTTTTTGTTGTTGTTTTTTTTTTAAATTATAAAAACCTTTGTTTATATAAATATAATAAAGTTTGAGCATATATATAAGTTTGTATGTTTAAATTTGAGTCTTTGACTTGGGATTGATTATGATGAGTGCTATCACCCCAGGTTCACCCTTAGTTTTTTCATATTACGAATGGCTAGCCAATTGTGGGCCCGATGATGATCAAGTACTGGTAGCCATTACAGCAAAATTGCCATTCAACTTGGTCTCAAATATAACCACTTCCAAAAAAGAAAAAATTATACGTTTTATGCAGAATGAATTTTTGAAAAATTACTGTGAAATATGTGACAAGATTATTGATAATTTTAAGTTATAAAATAGCAGTTTTAATGCATATTTAGAAAGTTCATTTTAGAGTTGAATAGAAAATCTATGATTTTGGAGATTGGATTGGGTGTTTGACTGTTGGAGTTTGTTTAGCTGTACTTTTAGTTTTGATGTTGGTGAGAGGATTTTCTCATTGACTTGAAGATATAATGTTTTCATGCAACTCTGAGGTATGTTCTATCTCAGGTATTGCTCCAACCCACTTTTTGATTTTCTATTGTTTATCATGCAGGTAACATAGTCCTGTCATGATCCCCAGCCTCTAACTCCAAGAAAAGGAGCAAGGCATAGTTCTATATTTTCCAACCCCTAAGACTCAGGGCATAGTTTTGTATTTTCCAGCTCCTACGATTCAAAAAAACAGGGCTTTGCAAAGAGTTTTGCATTTTTATTTTATGTCAAGGGTTGTGGTAAACATAGTGTCTAAATTGAAGTAACCTTCTTGGTATTCATGGTACATTGTATACTTATAGTCCAGTGGTTGAATTTTTTATCTATCTCACAATTACAGGTTAGCTGTAAGATGCCTGTCGAATCTCTAAAAAAATTGATAAGTGTATAGTTTGAGATATGAATTTCGTTTTGATTATACATGTATATTATGTAAAATATTGTTAGGCTATGATGTTTCATTTCTTTTTTCCCATGAAGAAATGATATGAGATAGCTATGTATCTCATGGCATACAACAATGTAGTAGTGTGTGTGCACGTATATATATAAAGTTGAAAGGAAAAATAGAAATAAACACAAACAAAAATTTTTTGTAGATATTTTCTATATTACACTGGAATAACAATTAAGGATTAAATAATTTTGACTTTAAAAAAAAATTATTATAAATTAAACATTTAAAAAGGTCTAATATTTTATTAATTCTTATTTTGAAATTAAAACAAGCATGTTTTTATGTTATAATAGTTATAATTTCACTATCTATTTTGATTTTTTTTTTTTTTTTTAATTAACGCTTGTATGATAAAAATCCTACAAAGCTGTTTTTAAAAGAATTATGGTGAATTGAAGAATCATCAAATTTGTTTAATCAAGATAAAGAAAACTTGCTTTTAATTACTATTTTTTAATTCCTCCCTGACTATAAAAAGATAGGAAAAAAGATTAGAAGGGGAGTTTTTCAGATTGTGAAGAGTTACTATGAAGATATAACTGAAGGCAAAACAGTGTACGTCCAGCTACTGCTACTAGTTCACAATGGTAGGGTTTGGATTCACATGGCAGCAATGTCCAGCTTTTATGTGGTTCATAGATCATATATATGTGTGTATTAGATGACATAGAGACTGAAGAGAGTGACTGCATGCCAATAGTTACTGGATTATATCTTTCCTGAAGATGATAATAAGCCAATTTACTGTTTAGAAGGGATCAGCTTACCCAGAGAGTCCATAAGCTTGCTGAAGAATTAATTTATATGTATAAAGTTTTATCTATATGCAGAGAGGCACAGAAAATACTACATCATGTTTATATAAAATACAGCTGGTGAGTTATTTTAAATAATTTCTTTAGTGAAATTATAGTAAATTTTATTCAACAAAAAGTATGGTGCAATGCCAGTAGATTTTATTTAAAAAAGAAAACTCCAATAATTTTTCTAGATTGGAAAACAAAAGAACCTTGCTGGGATATTTTTTAAATGTTTATAATTAATCAACAAAAAAGAACTTTACAATCTGAATCTCCCGATAATTTGCTTTTTTTTTTTAAAAAGAAAAAAACTTTTTTTTTTACTATTAGAAATTAATGAATGAATTAATAACTTTATTCATACTCTTTTATATATATACACATATAAATGTCAATTTTATGGATATTTTCAACATGGAATTAATTGTAAAAAATATAGTATTTATAATAAATTTATTATTTTGACAACTTTCTTGGGTACCCACATATGTATGTGAAATCAATTATTATTTATGTATCATTAAATTGGGATAGCTTATATTTTTTATTACTATATGACAATTCAGATATGTTCATTTTATATTATACAAGCACGTTTGTATGCTGATATATATATATATATATAGGTTGTTTTATGTAAACCTGTTGGGACATATACGTAAATTGCAATGTAATAGCGGATTTCTTTTTGGTATTAATCAAAATCAAAAGGCTTGATTTATATGTATAATCGTATTCTACAGATCTTAATTTAATTTTATTGCTATTAATAAATTTATATTTCATTGTTAAAGTTACTTCAGTGGATTTATTTAATCCTAAAATATTATAAATTATTATATATTATATTATATCTCTTGATCCCATTTACAATTACAGAGCTTTTGCTCTCTGAGTTGGATTCATGCATATTAGTTTGTTATATAAAAGGGATTTATATTTAGTGTTTATGGACATCCAGTGATGATTAACCTAGTTGGTGCTAAGGGGATATCCTTTAATGTCCATGCACTGCATTTCATTTTAATTATTTATTTACAAACTAAGTTTATAATTGACCACTACATTACATTAATGGTATTAAGTGGCCAGAGCATTGATGATGATCAGCATGTTTTAATATCCCAGCATTATTTTTTTATTATTATATTCTTATGGATTAGCACTTAAGTTTGTGTATCCAAATTATTGTTTAAATAATCTCCACTGTCAAGGGCTAAATAATTAGCCTGATCTATAGTGGACCAATTACAAATCCAGTCACAAGATTGACTATTGTTTTATTTTTATTGTTGATCATTCATGATGATGAATGATTATTGCTTTTGTGTAATGTTGATGAACTTATACTTACTTATAATTAGTTCTGTGCTAATATTTCATGCTTATTTTTCCTTCATTACTTGTATATTTAAAATATCTTGTCTTTGATTTGGGATTGATGATTATTTCCCCATCACCCCAGGTTCACCCCTGAGCTCTGCTGTTACAATATATATATGTATATATAGATACACTAAAAAAGTATAAAATACAAAAAACATTTTTAGTTTTATTTCATATCTAATCTTACTAAACTTCAAAGATTGCTTTTATTACCATTATAATACCCATGAATTATTTTGTTTTAAATATTTGTTATTCTAGAAAATAAAGTTACTGTTTTGTTTATATACATGATTGGAGACTATAAGAAGCCATTTTACTATAATCCTATTTAAAATATGCTGTTTGCTAAAGAAAAAATTTGCACTAATCAATGATATTATCATCATTATTATTTATGGCTGCCAACGCTCAACTAAATTCAGAATTTTGTATATGAAAAAGGATAATCATCGGAGGCAAAGAGTGATGCCAGATTTCTTTTGATAAGCATCTTCCCATTTGAAAGTTTTATTCCTTTTGGCATATTTTAGAGATCAGAATAAGTGGTTATGAGTAATGGGTAAGGAAGGAGCAATATCTGGATTATATGTGAGATGAGGCAAAAACTTCCCATCGTAGCTACATAATTATTTTTTGAATCAAACTTGCAGAGTGTTGTTGCAATACTATGTCTTTTGGATTGATAAGAACTGGATATTTAGCCTTTAATGCTTGATATAATCTCTCCAATTGTTCCGGTAAATGATTTATGGTTGTAGTCTAACCTCATTTCATGAATTCATATTGAATAATTTCTTTAATATCCCATTACAGACATTGAGATGAAATACATCATTAGGATTGGAATTGAAGTTTGTTCTGATAAAAACTCTTGCTTTTTACACTAATTTTCATGTATAGTACTCATTTCTCATCACCAATTATAATTTACTCTTAAAAAGCCTCGTTTGTTTTATTAATACTGCAGTACAAATTCTTTATCTCTTTTTTGTTGTTATCCAGTAGTTCATGAAGAATTTCTATAACTAAAATGTTATTGAACAGTGACCATGAAGAATTAAGTTCATTAGATAATTTCTGTATGGCATATTGTGAATCTGACTCACCTAGACTCTTAAGAGCATTGTCATCCACAGATCGAGGACAATCAGACAGATAAAATTGTCAGATTAAAATTGCTGATATTTGTTCACATTCAATATATTTCCACATGTGAAACGAATGATGTTGATAGTCTCAGAATTTTTTTTTTTTTTTTATAGAACAAAAATAACATACAATATCTCAAATGGCTCTCTTCCACTTTCATGCCATCAGTGTTGAAAAAGCAATAATAATGAAAATAATTACTTTTGAAAAAGAATGTTCTTAAATATTGAATGAAGATATAACTTTCTAAATAGATTTGAATTATAATAATCCATTTAAAATTAGGTTTCTGGTTTTCTTTGTATATAAATTATACATATATGTAAAAAATAAAAAGAAAAGTAAAATATTCTAGTATTTTATTTTTAGATTTTATCTAAAGTTAATAGCTGGGACTTACCTCCTCTTGCTCAAAGATACCAGGAAGCATGTGCTTCATCTAATTCAGGTAATAGTTCTTTTAGTTTTCTTATAAATTTATATTGTTTTTTATATTTTTGCCAATGTATATCTAGATAAACATCGTTAATATTGAAATACTTAACACAAAACTTATCGAGAACTGGTTTCTGGAATGACAAGACAATTAGGGCACCACAGAAAACAGGCTTGACCAGATCTTTAGTATATATCTATTTTTGACCCAGCCTGTAGATAGATGGCATGTTTTTGAAATATCTTGCTAATTTATAATTGGATTAAAAGAAATTATATATAATAAATGAATATTATTGGGGTTTTTTTTGTTGACACTCTTGTCTGAGAGAGTCATTCTAGTAAATCATAAAGAATGATATAGAAGCAAAAAAAATTAATTTGTAGTATTAGAAATATAGTATTATCTAAATAAATACTAATTTACGAGATATGTCTTTGATGTTATTTGCAACTGAATATAAAATGAAAAATAACTATACATTAGAAGGGAGGTTTTTTTTTTTAACATAATAATCAAAAATATATATAATTGGATAACTTCCAAAGATATTTTTACAACAGGGATTAAATTAAATTATATGGTTGTAGGAGAAATTTTTTTTTATATAATTATCACTAATTATTAATATGAAACATAATTGACTGTTCATAAAAACAAGCTATTGGATTTCATCTAATTAACTTTAATTACTATAACTGTCTTATTAATATTTGTTGGATAACTTTTATTCCTAGTAATATCATAAAATATATTAGAATAATATATTAATTATATAACATAAAATAAAAGGCAATAGATTAAGATTTGTAAATATCATAAAGTAAATAACAATTTATTTACAGATATATTCATGAATTAAGATAAGGTTTGTCAAAGAATGAAATTTATTATAATCTCTATTTATTCACTTATAACTATATGTATGCTTGTTAACTGAAAAGAGCATCACATTTAATAAGTATGTTTTATCTTTTATACTTTGAAATAATTCAATATGAATATGATTTAAGCCTAATCTGATTTATGGTTAGCGATATTGGATATTGGCATAGCTGCGAAGAAGGTTCCCCTAAAATTGATCCTACAAGTAATGGATTGTCATACTTCACAATTCGGAATTTGGATATTATATATCATTTTATTAATGAAAAAGGAAAAGCAATTCCTTATCTTTTTGTATTCTGGATTTACAGTATGCTGATGATTGTGCTATTTTTGTCAGTTCGTAAGATGATCTACAGAATGTAATTTAATGATTAATGTTCAAAAAAACTTTAAAAGTTTTAAATCCGCCTCTGGTGAAAGAAAATTTCTTAGCAAAGTTTAGCTTGAATGATTATTAGTTTAAGAATATAAACCAATTTAAATATCTTGATAGTTTAAGTAGAGAGATAGATTTGGATATTGAAATGCAACACAAATTCCAATATGCTGCGCTTTTTAACAAGGTAATAAATAAGGATATTTTATCATAGAAAAAATAACTACTGCAATTGTATTAACTGCACGTAAAGCTGTTATTTTATCTAATTTTTTATATGGAGTTGAGACTTGGATACGCTATTGATGTGATATAAAGGCATTAAAGTTTTACTTATATACAATAGCAAGATCATAAAACCAATCAATATGTATACAATCCGTTGTGCATAAAACAAATGAATAATGCAAGACTTTCTTAAAAAGTGTTTTATGTTGAACTTAAAAATGCTTTTTTTAAGGATTGTCTTAAACGCATTCTAAAGAGATGTAAAATCGATTGTTTCTATTGGGAAAATATGACAGAGAATTAAAATACATTTAAGAGCAACAATTAGACCATAGTTTTGAAATATTTTAGAAAAAAAAAAACAGCATTGCAAAATATTAAATAAATAGAAAATGGACCAGCATGTTTTATATATTTGTATAGTCATGACAAAACTCATCTCTAGAGGAGTTTTTTACTTGAAAATTGGATGATCATACTCATTTATCAATGGCTGCTGTATGTGTGTATATCTTATTTAAGTAATGAGGTAATACATATACTTAAATGCACTTATTCATAAGATATAGTTTTTGTAATGAATTTATTATGGAATTGGTTGTTTTTATGTAATTAATATTTTTTAATAATTAAAGCAATTGAGTTTGTATATATGTACATATGACTTGAATACTAAATGTCTTCCAGCTAATTTATTTCTATTAATGATGGTTTTCTTTTGGTTTATGTGGATATTAGAGTGCCTTTTAGGAATGAACAACAAAAACATTTACTTATCTTTTTTCTAAATTATTGCTTCTTGACCTCAGAATCACAAATAAAATTTGCTTCTCATGATTGAACAGAACCCAATACAGTTTTGCATATTATATTCAATTTAATCTTAGTTTTCAACTATTCAATTTAGAGCATAGATTAGCTTCTTTTTTTACCTTTAATAATGCATAGAAGTCCCACTGTAAAATAAATAAAAATATACTGTAATTCTTAGTATTAATGTGTATATAAATTCTTTCAAAAAAAAAGGGTAAAAATTTGATAGTGTTATATAATATTTGCAAGATAATATACTAATTTTAATTGTGAAATGATATGGTTTTTATTTATTTAAGTATTTGCTTTTTCACTTCATTTTTCAATCGGAAATCAAAATGGGACTTTTTGCTTACAAATTATTGAACTATTGTAAATACTTTTTAGGAAGTAAAAAAACAAAAAGATATGTCTCAATTATTTTCACTCGTAGAAGTTTCAGGATAAGTTCTAAGAAGAATATTTATTTTTTACATCAAAATCTGTTGGATTTAAATTTTTTTATATTAATTAAAAAACTAGTTGAAAGTTTTATTGTAAATAAATAAAAAATAGTGCGACATATGAGTGAATTTTTTTACACGATTCCAAAAATTAAATGATTTTGTTTAAATTATTTTATCAACTTAAAAATAATTTTTTATATTTATTTTATATATCATATAATTATATAAAGAAGGGTCTCATACTGCAGAGATAGTATATCTACTTGCCATGTTTATATACTGATTTGAATCTCATTCAAGTAAAAAAAAATTTCAAAATGCTTAAGGTTTTTCTTATTGAGATAGTCAGTCCTACTAACTATCCAGCATTCATTTATTAAATAGATATCTAGCTATCATTCATTTGAGAGGAAATGGATAGAAAACTGCTCAAACCTTCACTACCCACCAATCGTTAAGTGCTATCTTCTCTGCTGTTTCTCTTTGAGCAGTTGTTGGAAAGGTCTTTGCTCTCAAGTGGTCAGTTGTTAAAAAGATTGTTTTACTTTTTTATATAAATATATATTATCTAAATATTTTCACTTATTAATTATAATAAATATGACGTCTACCATATTTTATTAAATGATTCTGTATATAATCTCAAGCTACTGAAACTAGTTTTATCTACTGTCTTATTTTTAATTTACAAATTATCAGAAAACAAAACATTAAATATATTATGAGAAATTCTACTACCTTTATCTAAGTCAAATATTGATCACTTGAATATACAATGAATTTAAATAACTTTTATTATTATGGTAAGTATATTTTATCCGATAATAAAGTACATATATTGTCTGTCTTATTTCTTACCCCTATTATTCTATTATTACAAGGCTTGATTACTGTCTTTGAACAATAATGCACTGGTGAAAATAATTAGATCTAATCAGAATTTGATTCGAGTCTGATTAATAGCCATTATAGTTTAATTATTGTTCTGTCTAGGTTTTGAGAGGATTATACAAGATATATTTGCTATATGTTAGCTTCTGTTTAAACATTAATTAGAAAATTCATATTTTATCAAATAAGGTTACCTTTGGAACATTATAATAATAGTTTTAAGCTGTGGAACTTAGTGCAACTCCTATTTCTATTAATTGATAAGCCTTCTGAAATAAAAAAAATCAAACGTTCACATTAGAAGTACATTTTGCCATGCTGAAAATAAAATAATTAATTATATTTTCTGCTTGTCATTTATTCTGAAATTTATCAATAACAAGTGTTTCAAATATTGATTGAGTTTAACTTTTGAGAGGCTAATGGAATGCCAAGAAAAGATGATGAGATCTTTTTTCTAGTAGTGAGCTCTTGTGGATAAAATGACAGAAGTTAGTTTTTTCTGACAAAAATGATTTGGGCAACTATATATCAAGTTTGTGGCATTTGTTATAAAGATTAACCCTTGCCTAGTAAATTTGTATGCTTTTGCATCCATTGATTCCATGATATGATGTCTCAGCTTTTTTAGAACCATTAGAACAAATTTTTTTAAATCTATATCTTCAACCATAATGAATCTAATTTCACTAATGGTAGAAGTTTAATTAACAATATATATACATTTATACAAAATATGATAATGGTAATAAGCCAATGGTTTTTCTCTTATTAATTCATAGTTAGTTATAATTAACCTCTGGCACTGATGTTATATTATTTCACAGTAAATTTGTTCTTAAGGGACTGTAGAAAGATAGCATCTATATATAAATCTATAATAATTTCATCAAGATGTGATGTGAATGAAGAAATTCTTTGCTGTGGACTATACTGATCATATTAATTTTTATTATGAGGAGATTAAGATTTTGAAGATTGTCTTAAATATGATTTTTTTTATTCAAAAGTTAAGGGAAATAATTATTATTTTGCTTACAGTGTTTTTAATATTTTATTTTGATTATATGTGCTTCTAATATAAGACAGTCGAGTCCAGATTTTGTAAGAAGTGTATTCTTGAAACAATATAAAAGATGTTCTTGTTTTTCACATCATAATAATTACATATTAAGACTTTTTAGCTATATTAACTTTTTTGATACTTTTATTACCAGTATCATTTATTAAAAACTTTTGTTTTAATAGTTTTTAAGATTTTTTGTTGATTAGCTTTGGTACAGTTATTAGACTGGATTGAGGGATTACCATTGATCAAACTTTTATTCAAGCACTCACTTATATAGCTGTGTGTTTGCTTACACATAACGCATAGTAAAAACAGTTTTGTCAAGCATTGATGGTCGAGAGGTCAGTGCCGCTGCCTTACAAGCAATTGCCCCAGGTTAGCGGGTTCACTTCCCGGCTGATGCTATGACACATGAAAAAAAAAACCCAGTTATTTAAGATTTTTTTCATATTTGTTTGATTTTTCAGTTATGATCAAATACCTTTTTTTATATATTATTTCTGTTCTAAATGTTGAAAAAAATTTTAACTTTTTTCCAATTGTCTTCATCCATGCCTTTGACCTATCTCTAAGTTGTTGGTTTTTTTTTTTGTTATTTCCATCATTCTTTACTTGATTTTATCAGAATTACTTTGGATATGATTCATCTTTGTATATGCATTTATATATAATTGTCTTACCACCCAGAAAGACTTACGACATAATTATATTATATTAATTAAATAATTCCACGATTAAATTTTTTTTTAATAAAACAAACGTTAACTCCGTCATACAATCAGATAAAATTAGTATTTTAGCGAGGAGAATGTAATGACTGCTTTTATGTTTTTAACCATCGATATATGTATTTTTTTACAGTATATATACTTACTTGTTTTTAAAATATATTGATGTTTTTTTTTAATTTATTATAATAATATATATTTAAATATTTTGTATTGAATAATTGTTATAAATAATTAAACGTTATTAAAATAAGTTTTTTTTTTTTTTAATAAACAGTCATGTATAAAAATATTCAAACATTTCTTCAACTTTGTGAGTCTACAGATAAATTGTATTTGAGAAATTTAGCTTTAAAGGCTAAAGATGCAAATCCCATCTTTCGTGCTTTACAATGTCAGTACTCACTTAGAGAACTGGAACTGAGTGGCAATCGTTTAGGTGATGAAGGTCTATCTGCATTAGTACTGGCTTTACCGACATTGCCTAATGTGTGTGTTCTTCGACTTCCTTGCAATCACATAACATTTGTTGGACTCAAAGTTATGGCTGATGCATTAGAAAGTTCGGATATTGATAAAGAACAAAAACCCATGCAGGTTAGTTATATATCTACCTGTATTAGAACAAATACAGTTCTGTAGCTATAGGCTTTTTTTGTTGTTATTGTTTGTAAATAGTAATCATACTTTCTTGTATCGTTATTTTTTAGGTTTTAAGTGAGCTTGATCTCAGTTATAATCCTCTACAAGATGTGGCAGCTGCATCTTTAACAGTGATTTTAAAGCATCTTCCATCCCTTCAATCACTTGTTCTAACATCCTGTGGTTTTACTCCAACCTTTTTTCAGTTAAATAAAATAGATTTAGAACAAACTCTTAAAGGTAATTTTTTTAATATTTTAAAAATTAGTTTTATATTACACTAAAAATAAATGTATTAATTAAAAAAGATAAACTAAAATAATCATTAAATGTCTCAGTGCATAGCAAAGACCTCTCCACCAATCACCTATAAAGTAATAATGGAGAAGAAGGAGGCATTATTCATTAGGTTTTTCAATTTCTGGATAATGAGGATTTGAATATTTTTCCATTCTTGTTTTATACTTTATTTAAATATAGCTACATATGGATTAATGTTGAGTTGTTGTTTGTGTTACTTTGGGCCTTCAACTTGAAAGAAAAATTGTAAACTGTGATTCAAATCTCAAAACTTTTCAAGTTTTACCCCATCTCAATTTGACCATGTGTTGTGGAGATGACATGCTGATATGCTACCATATATATATATATATCAAGAATCAATTGACCTTATGTTGTGAAGATGACATGCTGATGTGCTACCATATATATATCTAATTTATCAAGAATCAGTTGAGTCTCATATAAATAATAATACTTATTTTAAAGTAAAAATTTTACTCATGTTTATTGGTACAGATGTATTGCATATGAATTTTTAATTTTTTTATCTTTTTATATATTTTTTTAATATATAGATTCTTCTAAATTACAAAAACTAATAATTGGTTTGAATAAATTTCAATCTTTGGGGGTTGAGATTCTTCTACGGTGTCTTCCCGCAAATTCATTAATATATTTGGATTTGACAAATACTATCCAGAATTACAATAACAATCATCTTGCCAGAACAGTAGGCTGGTATCTTAGTCAGGTAAGTTGTTTTAAAATAATCAATTTTATTAAATCTATTCATGTTTGTTGATTGTATGTTTATTTATTTGTGTAATTTATTGTTAAAGTTATATATATTTTTATTTATTGATAAAGCCTTATTATTTGGACATAGAAACATTTTGTTATTCTGCAAGATTCTTTTCTGAAGAATTCATTTTAAACAGGCAAAATTCTCTATACGTATTGCCATTCAGTGCAAGCCAGAGTAATCAATGGATGCCAGAAGGCTTGTGCATAAAATACCCATCTAGTAATATCCTGGCATCCATTCATTACTCTGGCTTGCACTGAGTGACAATATGTATAGAGAGTTTTGCCTGTTTTAATAACAGTTAAGAGCAAGCATAAGAAATAGTGATCGTGTGATGTTTAAGAATTCATTTTCTGACTTTCTGCTTGATATCACTGCATTTAAATAAAATATTTTATTGCATAAAAGTTGTTACTTTATGCTACTTTAAGAATCATTTTATTAATTATTATATTAATAATAATGGAAATAATTCTTCAGTCATGTGCCATTCACAAAGGTTGTCTTATATAAGAATAAGCTCCTAGCACAAGTGATTCACTTGTGCTTTTCAAACTCTTGCTTATGGATGAGTGTGTGTGTAGATTTAAAAACATTCATGAATAGCGCATGACTGAAGGGATTATTCCCTTTGTTATTAATTATTACATATGTTTTTAGCATTTGATTAATAAATTTAATTATTATATTGTATTGCCAAAGTTGATGAAAAAGTGCTCGATAGAATAACTGGAAAATAGGTATTGAGAATGCATAACATAGCTGGTAAAGATGTGGTAGATTTTTGCAAGTATAAAGTTTTCATGGCAAATACAAAGATCAGTTTACACACTATCACAAAGAGGAATATTATAAGACTGAAAGTAGACAATATAGTTGGTGATGATAGATTATCATGAGAATACATTTGCAGATTAAACACATGGTGAAATGTAGTGATATAGAAGGACAATGGTAGCAGTTAAAAATTAACATATTGGAGGTTGCCTAAGAGCTCAAGAAGATGAAAGAAAAACAAGGGTAGCGGATTGGTTAATAGTGGAAATAATGAAATAGATTGATGAAAAAAAAGGATCAAACAAGAACTACAAAAGAGGGTGAGGAGGGACAAAACAATTTACACATGGAACGTGAAAAGAAAGTAGAAGAATTAATACTAAAAAAATATTTCCTATTATTATACGAAAGTTTACAGCAAGATTAGTTATAAAAGAAAAGCTAGTAGTCTGTTGACAGATTCAGAAAAGGTGGACAGTTGATGGAAAGAATTTTGCGAAAATCTATACAGAGTTGAGATAATATTATTTGATAACAGTTACAGAATATGAACCACTGCTATTAAAAAGTGAGAACCATATCAAAAACGCTGCTAATGAGAAATTATTAGAACCAGATGAAATGCTGGCAGTGTTATTCAAGAAAGAGGCCATTCAGATGTAAATAGATTACATAGATAGATCTTGGATGGAAGAGTGGAGATTGGCCTGAAGACTGGATTACAGCAACATTTATATCGATATCAAAGAAAAGAAATCTCAAATTAGTATGATAATTATAAGTCAATAGCTTTATTTTCTCCTTTTTTAAATACAGGTGAGGATAGAGTTGGATAGAATATAGGCAAAGATAGATTGGAAATTGGGTAGGAAGAAATTAATCTTAGACTATAGTGAACTAGAGATTAGATAACTAACCTAAAGATTATTTTTAATAGGCATAGAGAATGTCAACAGCCATTGCATTTTTGTTTTACATATTATTAGAAAGCTTTTGATTCTGAATTTTTAGGATATCCTTCATATTTGGTATATCTGACGTTCTTCCTTATATAGCAAACAAAAAGCCAGAATAAAATTAGCGCAGACAAACTTACATTAGTCTCAAGTGGGTTGAAGAATGAGACAGAGTTATAAGATATCACCATAATTATTCAATATTGTCAGAGAGATGACAATGAGAGAGGTTTGAATAGTTTTTTAGGGAGATTCTGCATTGAAGGAAAACAAGTATGCAATTTGTAATAGTTTTGATTGCAACAGCAGAGAAAGAAATACATAATCTGGTTGATTGATAAGATCAGAAGCAAAGTATGGACTATGGTTAAATACAAGCTAAACAAAGATAATGCAATTAACTGAAGGAATAGTAAAGATAAAAATAGAGGGAATTCAGCTGATGTAAGTTTCAGAGTTTGCCATTTGGTCTTTAGAATAAATCAAGATGGAATATGTTGTATAGAAATAAATGTACGATTATTGTTGCCATCAAAGACATTTTACAAAATTGATGCCCATATGGAAAAAGAGAGACATACGTATGCGAATAAAATATAGACTATTAAAGACGCTTTTGAAGTGAAATATTATCAAAAAATATTTAGTGTATCTTAGATAGCTAAAAGAATTAATAAATGGATTTTGGCAAGATAGATGCACAAAGACAGCTCTTGGACATGGTAAAACAATGAAAGTAATATTGTTTTGGAATATAGTAAGATGGATACACGTATTAGAAACAGATATCTTGATTGGAATTGTGAATGGATCAAAAAGAAAAGAATGATCAAGATTAGAATGACATTACAGAATGATGGAATTAATGTTATTGGAAACAGTTCATTTACTCTCACTCATTATTGAAATGATGAATCTGGCAGATGGTAATAATGATGATGATGAATTCAAATATCAATTTTCATCTGCTAGTCTTTGTGAAAAAGAGGAATATATATGTTCGTATTCAAATATCAAATTTTCATTTGCTAATCTTTGTAAAGTTGTTTATAAGCATCTGTGATTAAATTAATATTCTAATATCGTATCAAATTTAGAAACAAATCAATTTCTATATTCTCAAAGTAATAAAGATTTTTTATAATTTATTGTAGCAGGTTATGAATTGCAGTGTTATTAAGAAAGTAAGTAAAATATTTGAATTTAAATTGAAAGTGTATTTGATGGTTCTAAAAAGGCTAAAAATTTCAAAGTTAAAAAATTATATGAAATGTTTATAATTAATAAAAAAGCAAATTAGGCAATTTCTGAATTGAATGTAGAAAAATTGACAAGACTTTCAAGTTTAAAAATTTCAAATCAGGATTTACCTGAGAGCACTAAATGATTTTGTGGCTGAAATAAAGAAACTTCAGTTAAAAATGATAATGATTGGTCTAAAAGAATGCAAAAACAGACATTTATAAAAGAAACAAAAAGATCTATATATTGCAACTTGTGGTAATACTGAAAAAATTATGAGCATGATATTTTGATCTGCATGTAAACGTAAAATTTATACTTTCTATTTTAATATATAGATGTAATAATATAAGCTTAAAGTTTTTGTGATATAAAATGTACACACACACATATATATTTATTTATTCTCTATTAAATAAAAGTTTTGCATTTTTTTATATTGAAGGTTAGTATTTCAGACTTTTTTTTTGTTTAATATATAATAGTACTATGATTGTATTATAAACCGTTTCTTGGCAATGTCAAAAGCTAAAAGTTGTCTCTCTTTACATGGATATAATCTTATTTTTATTCTTTATTATAATAGCAATCCATGGAAATATTTAATTTAATATATATAAATTAATAAATTTTAACAGATGTAATTAATTAAATATGTGAAAATATCTTATATTTTTGTATTAGAAAAATCACTATGAGTTGGGTTTGAATTCAGTTTTGGTTAAGCTGAGTTTGAATCGGATTTGACGTGCGGTGGTGGTGGGTTTCGACCGGTACAATATTGATAGATAGTAAACAATAAAAATAGAAAACTAAACTATTTTCATTCACATATTTAAATATATATTGAGATGGTTATGTGTCTCATGGTATACAACAACATAGTGTATGTGCATATATATATAAAGTTGAAAGAAAAAATAGAAATAAACACAAATTTTTTTTGCGGATATTTTTTACATTACACTGGAATAACAGTTAAGGATTAAATAATTTTGAATATAAAAAATTTATTATTAATTAAACAGTTAAATGTTCTAATTAATATTTATTAATTCTGATTTTGAAATTAAAACAGGCATGTTTCTGTTATAATAGATATACTCGTAATAATAAAATTCCACTATCTATTTTAATTGGATTAAGAAATTTAATTAAAACTTGTATAACATATTTTGATATAATTCTACAAAGTTGTTTTTGAAAGGATTAAGGTAAATTGAAAAGAGTCATTAACTTTTTTCAATCAAGATAAAGAAAACTTACTTTTAATTACTGTGGGTTTTTTTAAAAATTCTACCCGGACTATAAAAAGTTTGGAAAAAAGATTATAACGGTTATACAGCATGATGACTATGAAGTTAAAACTGAAGGTGCAGAGTACAAATCAGCTGCTGCTGCTAGTGTTAAGATGATAGAGTTTGGATTCACAAGGAAGTAAAGGGCCTGCTTTTCTGTGTTCCATAGCCCTTAATGTGTATTAGATGGCTGACTTGCCTGAAGTCCTTCAAGTGATAGAGACTAAATGGAGTTGATTGAATGCCATCAGTTACTTAATCTATTATCTTCCCTGAAAATGTCAATGGGATATAATACTATTCTACTATGGACATGATTATAATGGACCGATCCGCTTATCGAAAGATTTTAGTATTACCACGCTATGTCATATGCTGCTTTATCTATAGGCAGTGAAGCATAGACATAGTTACTGCATTATATATATAGAGTGTGCATAGCAGACCTACTTCACAGGCAGCTGGTGAGTAGAATGCACTATATATATATTGAGAATATTATTTTAAATAATTTCTTAAAAATGACAGTTAAAAGTAAATAACTTTTATCAATTAAAAATAAAACAAGAAAAGAAAAATAATAAATGACATTTGTGTCTAGAAGATTATTAGTTCTCGTTATTGTTCGTAAGAAATAAAAAAAAGAGAAAAACTCGGATTTTTTTTTTAAAAAAAATATTGAAAATGAGATCACAAAGACTTGAATTTTAAATGAAACTGTCTTTAGTAATGAAAATGACGATTTCATTTTGAAATTTTAAAAAAAAAAGTAAACTCCAAAAATCTTTCTAGATTAGAGAGCAAAAGAACTTGCTAGAATATTTTTAGACTTTTACAATGAATTAAGAGTAATCTGAAGAAGAAAAACTTTGATAAAGGACTGCCAAAAAAGTAATATATATATAGTTTTAAAAAAAACTTACCATAAAAAATTAAGAGGCTAATTAATAGCCTGAATTTGGATTATCTATAATTTTTATATACACATATAAGTGTGCATTTTATGTTTTTTGACATTGAATTAATTGTCTGGTATAATATGGTTTAATAAGTTTATTTGTTAACTAATGAATTATCATTAGGATATAAATGTCTGTGTGTTCACATCTGAATGTGTACCCACATATATGTGAAAACAGATATTAGTTATGTATCGTTAAAATGTGATAGCTTATTTTTTTATTATTATATAATAATATCCGTTTTAGCAAGTCTGTGCTTGTACAGATGAGTGTCATGTAGATACATATATATGTTAAAATCAATCATACTTTATGAATTGTTAAAATGAATTTTTTTTTATGACATTATATTAATCAAAAGCAGAATGCTGAATTTATGTTTATAGTATACTCAGCAGACCTTAATTTCATTTTATTGTTTCTTATTAATAAATTTATATTTTATTGTTTAAATTATTCTAGTGAATTCATTCAATCCTAAAATAGTTTTAGAATATTATATGTTTGTATTATATCGTTTGCTCACAGTAACAGTTATAGAGCTTTTGTTCACTGAGCTGAATTCGTGCATAACGGTTTGTTATATAAAAGGGGGTTATATTTAGTGTTTATGGACGTCCAGTTGATGATGATTTTATTACTTCTCTAATGCTGATGATGCAAAGGGAATTTAAAGTCCATGCACCACATTAAATTTTATTTTAGTATTAATTATAAATTAAGTTTATAGTTGGCCAATACATTAATGATACTAAATGGCAGAGCGTTGATGGTGATCAGCATGTTTTGGTATCCCAGCATTGTTTTTATGGATTAGTACTAAAGTTTGTGCATCCAAATTATTGTTTAAATAATCTCCAAGCTGGCAAGGGCTAAATAATTAATCACATTTCAAATCCAGTCACACGATTGACTGTTGATCTATTTTTATTGTTGATAATTCATTATGATGAATAATTGTTATTCATCTGTAATGCTGGATAAACTTATAGTTAGTTCTGTGTTGATCTCTCATGCTTCTTAGTTTTTATTATATTCATTTTCTACTTAACTTTATATTTAAATTTTGTATTGACTTGAGGTTGGTGACGATGATTTTCCATCACTCCAGGTTAACCCCAAATTTCTTTATACCATTACAATATATATTGTAGGAATTGAAAACAGAAATAATAATTAGATTGGGAATACATTTAGAGACAGTTAAATTATAAAAATTTTAGGCTGATTAGTAATGATGGTAATATATGAGAAAATAAATAACAAACATGACATGATACAGAAGTTTTTTAATTAAAATCTTGAAAAGAAAATAACACCGAGAGACATATAAAAAAACCAAAAAATATATCCTAACATTTAAAAAAGATTGATGAAATATTGACAACATTAGGAAAAAAGACAAATATATCATTAATTGGCCTTCTGAGTTTATTCTTTTGAGAGGAAGGCTTCAAGAAAGTGATGAAAATTATGTAGCATTTAATCACAGATATATTCTAAGAAATAATTAAGCTGAGAAATTTTAATTACCAATTTTTTTGAATCTGTTGCTAGAAAATGTATAATTGCAACAGTTTGAATTCTTTTTGTATCAGAATTTAATACAAACTTTGCTATCTCTTCTTGGGATAATTGCAAATGGTCATCTAGTGTTTTTTTTTTTTTAAGAAAATGAAACTGTTGTTTATAAAAATAAGAAAAGTTTTACTATATTTCAAAAGTTGGTAAAATAATTGTAAAATATCACGTAATGTAGAAATTGCAATCATAACTCTGATTTGGTATCGTAAACCAGATTACTTAGAATATGTGAAATGAAAGAGTTGGAAAGTTTGTATGATGTTTTTTTTTTTCTAATTTCTATGATTCCTTTTTAAAATTCATTAATTTATGTAATGTACATTTTAAACCTAAAGAGATAGGAAATCCATTTAATGTATAAAGATTCGGAGTATCAAGATCATTGGATATTATTACATCTCACTTAGCTTTGACTTTTGCGACATATTCATTTAATTTCTTTGCACCTTCACTACCATAGGAATTTTACTACAAAAATTAGGATGAAAAATAAATATTTTATTTCTTATTGACTACTAAAATGCTATGTTAACAGAAAGAAAAAATAGTATTTGACAAACATGAAATCATAAACAAATAACTCAGTATAGGCCTAATATTGTTTTGATCATTAGAATTTTATTGATTTATGTAATAATAATAAAAATTAAATAATAGAAATTAAAAGTATGCATTTTATTTTAGAATTATTGCTCCTTAGAAGAGTTGATTTTAGAAGATTGTTGTCTTGCAGATGAAAATGTACAAGAATTAGTCAGGTAAATAATTGGAATTAATTAGTAATGTTTTTTTAATAATTTTCATAATATTGCTTATTAATGATGTGTTAGTATAAATGAATAATTTGTCTCTAACTATGTGTAATATGAGCAAACGAATATATGTAGTCTTTCCTACTATAGTTTCTCTCTTTGTATATGCTATTTTATATGTTATATAAAGAGCTCGCAAGTAAGCTCTTAACAAGCTTTGCAGAATATCCCTAATCCCAGACCGGTTTCTGCTACTGGCTTCCTCAGTGAGGTGCTAGGATATTCAAGCATTAGCTTATTTGCAAGCTCTTTATATAACATTTGTAATACAAGCTTGTTTAAATTAGGTCATGTGACATTTGACTTGATTTTTTTGTAAATACTTTATATATATACAATTTGTTGCATCAAGATATTTCCTGTTACTGTATTGATTTATTTGATACAAACTAAGCCCTTAGTAGATTTTTTATTTTCTTGATTAATTCATATCCTAAATATAAATCATCATGGCCTAAACATGTTGCATCAGTTACAAATTTGGTTTTTGAAAGATGAATAATGCATATGAAACTTTAATAATGATAGTTAAAAGTGTGTATTTAAGAAAAATTATAGGAAGAATGGAAAAGAACAATAAATGTAAAATATGGAATTATATTTTTATATATATTGTAACGATATATAAATATGTCGTTACATTAATTTAAAATAAAAACTTAAAAGTTCGCAAATAAAAGTAAAAAACTAAACGCTAAAATTAAAATGTTTGTTAAACGTATATACATTCGCACAGAGGCTAAACTTTAAAAATATTTTTTTTAAAAAAAACAAATAAGTATTTGAAAAAGTACAAGATTTAAAAATAAAAACAGGTATTAATTAATGTAATCTGTAAATGGAAATGATTGTTTATGAATTATCGAAAACCAAACTGGCCCTTGGGCTCTTGTATAATTAAAATGATCTGATGAAAGATAGATAAGAAAATAAAGAGAAATTAGCTTGACCAATGGAAGCACTAAGCCTTGGCTCGGACCCTAACGAAAGTGATGGATTAGTGACGTTTTGTTGATTGAATCCGTGTGGATAATATAAAAAGGGAAATACAGTTTTTTCTGACAGTTCCAGCATTTTGTGTTTGAGAGATGTGGTAGGACGCACATACCACACTCTCTATTTAAAAAAAAAAAATGAAAAGACTGTGATACCTTGAACCAGCTATTGCCATCTCCAGAACATTATCTCCCAATGGAGGCGTCGCGGGAATTAAAAGCAGAAACCTGGACTCTTCTACCGTGAGCTATGAACTTTACAAATTAACAACAACAACAAAAAAGTAATTAAGAACTTTCATCATTGTTTTTTTTAAAGATTCAGCTAATTTAAATTTTAAAATGAACTCTTATTTGATTTTCAAATTAATAATTGATTGTTTAAATTTATATAGTTAAGTTTTGCTAAAATCATTTCCATTTTATTATTTTTATTTGTAGTAATATTTATTGTAGAAATTATTAAATGCATTACATTTAAGTTGGGTATAGACGTTGCATAGATTCGTTAGCGGTTGATTATGTTGTGGTTTTCACAGTCGATTAGAATATATAAGTCAACGATGTCACTGCGGTGTCTTATGATGAACACCAAAGGTCTCCTGTATTCCCTCACAATTGACGTTATCGATTGACTTGGTATTTTGATCGGTTGTGTTTA
Source organism: Epiperipatus broadwayi (assembly GCA_028023455.1). Taxonomy (NCBI): domain Eukaryota; kingdom Metazoa; phylum Onychophora; class Udeonychophora; order Euonychophora; family Peripatidae; genus Epiperipatus; species Epiperipatus broadwayi. The sequence goes on along the minus strand of JAQFVV010012519.1, from coordinate 3,421,394 downwards.
ATTTGGAATGTTTTTGACCGTGGAATCTATGCAGCCGATCTATACTCGACATTATAAAACAAATTGTATAACAATAATCTGTGCGAACGTATTTAAATGTTAAATTTAAGTCGGGCGTGAATGGCTATATAGTTTTGTAAAGTTATATTAAGGGAGGGTAATCTTAGGTTATTCATTTCGTAGTTGAATTGGTTCAATGGTTTGGATATATTTGTGTAATTGTAGATGTAGTATGAGATCCGCTACGGGCAGGATTATATATATACGCCACACACCTTCTGTTTGCCTATGGATGGGTTTGTAAGATGGCAAAGGACCGCAGTCCATTTCTATGGAGTTTTATGTTTATTGTTCTACTCGCCAACAGATGTGACATTCCTGTTGGTGGAGAGACAATGTCTTCTCTAATTCTTCTTACTGATCAGATGTACATTCCTGACAGTATAGTATTTTGTGTTGTCGTATTTTCATGCTACATTGAATACATAAATGTATCAGATGGATTGGCGCCGGTTTGATTGCAAATTTTTTTGGCCTAAGGTTAAATAAGGGATAGAATATTTTCTTTTCAAATGCAGGTCTATGTAGTCTATTCATACTCGACTATCTAAATAAAATATTAAACTCATTGAAACTTAGTTAAATGTAAAATTAAAAGTTAATATAAAATCTAAAATGTTAAACTTATTCCTCAAATTAGAATGATTTTATATGTGCGTAAATAAATATTTTTATGTGTTAATTTCTGGCAGTGGCTTTTATTTATTTATATTTAAGATATAAATTAAGATATAGATTTTTATCTCTGCGTCTCCACTGAGCTAGTGACTTGGGCTAACGACCTGAATATTTAAATAAAGTGGAATCTTAACAGCGCGTATCTGCCTACTCTATAAATTTTTCTAGGTTTAAATGCCTAGATGGCGCCCTGTAGAGCAGATATCGTAGTTTGCGGTTAGATTCGATCTTCACATTCATTTCGATCGTTATAATATATATATATTGATATTTTATAATACAATTAATGAGATAATATAAAAAATTGAAACATTTAAGAATTGATTAGTATTATATATGAAATGGAGAATTATAAAATTTAATTTACTATTTTTACATCACTCGATACCAAAGATTTTTTCCTCTTTTCTGGGTAATTGTAATATTCACATAAATGTTCTGGATATTTATGCTTTGCTATGATTATGATATTGTTATATATCCAAAGGATGCTATGTATGAATAAAAGCTAAATTTAAAATATATAGTCTAACTTTTTCGTATAAATCTCTAGAACATTTATGTGAATATTTTTACATCAATATCAGGCAGAATTTGTCTTTAAAATTTAGATTTTGGATTTTTATTTTTATTTTGTTAATAGTTGAGGTTCTTATATAAATGTCAGATTATATTAATTAAAAAATAGTTACTCTCATAAAATAAATAAATTTTAGGTTATAACTGAGCCGTATAAAAAAATTGAATTTTAGAGATGCATTGTGAAAAATTTTATAGAATTGAATTTTGTCAAAAAGATTTTAAATGAAAGTTATCATACATAGGCTTTTTTTATTATTAATGTCCACAATTAATCATTATGCATGTAAAAATAGATCTCTTTCAGGACTTTTTAAAATCTTAAATATTAAAATGCATATATATTGAATCATTTATTTTGATCTTTCTTGAACAAACACAAAAAGAATTACTTGATTCTTGTTGAATATCTTTCAACAAAAATTTTTCTTGCAAATTTTCAAAATTGGTCTAAAAATTAAAGCCTATGTTAGATTTAAACCCAAGAAATTTTATCTATCAATTCCAAGAGTGAATATAATATTCTATTTTTTCTATTATTTCAAAACTAAATTTCAGTCTCATTTCTATTCACAGTACACTTGTCTGATATTTAATGTCTTCAGGGAAGATGATGATATCTTCAACAAAATCATACTCTAGAGTCTATTCATTCAGGAATGCATACAATTCATTTTGTTTCATCATAATAACTTCATTTTTTCTGTTATTTACTATATAGTTTTTTAATTTTTTCCTATTAAAATATTCAACAGAACTCATTCTGTTTTTATTGTCTCAATTAATAATAATTGTTAATTAAAATTTTACAGAATTCATTTTGCCCTTGCTCCCAAATTTACAAAGAAAAAAAACTGATTTTATAACATATATTAGATATGTATCAATCAGTTGATAGGAATATGTTTCTTGATATTTTGAAGAAATTTGAATATTTTTCTGCAGATAAAATTAAGGTTATTCATGATTTGCTATTGTCATTAAAGGATTTTATGTATTGGTTATGTTATTTCTTTTTAATATGCTCTGTCTATATTGATTATTTTAGAGAGTAGGGTAAGAATTTTTTTTGATGGATTGAATGCTTTTGATTTTAATATTAAATTTACTATTGAGAGGGGTATATTTGAATTTGTAAAGTTAAAAAATTTTCAGATTTAAGTGTTGATAAATATGTTAATGTTTTATTTTCTAGTCAATTCATTAAAGAAAAAAATTTAAGAAATATGATACGGCCAGATAGTTATCAACCTTTTACTCATAAGAGACTTTATTGAATTTTTGTTATGGTAATAGAAGGCTTAATAATTTTGAAAATAATAGTTATATTCAGAGGGGTCAATTTGCTTGTGACTATATTGAGCTAGGATATAATCATGAATTTATTAGGAATATTATATTTAATAAAAATATCTAGAGATCTGTTAATAATAAAGATTTAAGGGTTAATAAGAGTTTATTTCTTTGCCATATAAATCATCAATTAGTAAATTGATATATAAGAATAGTTTTTTATTGAGTGATATGAAGATGGTTTGAAAGAAAGGCCTAAATTCGTTACTAAAAAACAGTTAATTAAATGCAAATCTGTTCCTGGAGGAGTTTATAAGATTGCTTGTATTTAAGCCAATAAACATCAATGCGTATAGAGAGTTTTGACTGTTTTAATTCCTTGTATTTGTATAAAATTTATATAGGCTAGAGTAAATTAAGTCTTAATGAAAGAGTTAAAGTTCATAAGAGTAGTTAAAAATAAATATAGAAACTCAGCTTTGTATATTCATGAACTGAATATAGGTCATAAAATATTTTCTTTTATAAAAAAAAGTGAATTGAAAAAGAAGAATAAAAGAGACTTTGATGATAAAATATTTTGAATCTGAAGCCATCAATCTCATGAAGACATTCTTTGATGTTAAAGGAAGTTGGGTTTTGATGTGAATGATAGGAAGGCCATTTTGTTTGGTATATTTAGTTGAATTTCACTTGAAAAGGTCTATTTGTTAATAGATGAAACCATAGTTGTGGAAGAATTGTAGTAAAGTTTAGTTTTTTGGTTAGTATTGTAATGTTAAAATGATAAAAAATCAAGTCAGATGTCACATGACTTAATTTTAATAAAGCTTATATTTACAAATGTTATATATGAGCTCGCAAAACAAGCTCTTAACAAGCTTTAAGAATATCCTCAGTCCCAGACCGGTTTCTGCTTCTGGCGTCGTCAGTGAGGTGCCAAGATTAAAAATACTATGACAAACCCAGCATTTTATATTGCTAAAGCTAATAATATATGGTGTATCCGAACTTAGTTCAGTCCCATATGGCTATTTGAGTTAGATAACTGGATTTTTAGAATATGGATGTCTGAAAATATCAGATTTTCTTCTCAATTGTTATACATTAGATAAAATGCTGGCATAGTATTTTTAATCTAATGAATATCCTGGCACCTCACTGACGACGCCAAAAGCAGAAACCGGTCTGAGGTTGAGGATATTCTCAAAGCTTGTTAAGAGCTTGTTTTGCGAGCTCTATATATAATATTGTAACGTTATGTGAATTTTTATTTTATATATTAGACTATACAAAATTCAAGTAATAAGCTGCATATTATGGCTTTAACAAGTTAATTCCAACCATGGTTTACTATTTTCAAAATTTCTTTTAAACACATTAGATTAGAATACATTTTTGCCAATTCAACATTAATCAACTAAACTATATACTGTATAAAACAATATTCGCCTCAAAGAATGATATCCCCTGCTTCCATATTCGACTTGTAAAATGATTGTTAGCATTCTCTGCAAGTTCACATTACTAAATTACATAATAATGAATTTTTAATTATTGAATATATTACAATATATTTTAGATCCAGCCATGTGTGTTTGTTTACACTCCATTTTGATTTAATTTAAGAAATCTGTATTTTGAATCATAAATATTAATACAAACACATGAGTCACAAAATCATTGATTACCTGTGTCTCTAAAACAAATTTATGAGAGATTCATATCCTGTTTTATACATTAATTTTACTCAGTTAATCTTTATGAATTTGAATATAGTAATAGTTCGTCTCTTCTTTCTTACATTCCTTCTACTACATTATTAATTTTATTTTTTAAACAAGGCAAAACTCTCCATTTAGGAGTGTCATCCTGTGCCAACCAGAGTAATCAATGGATGCCTGAAGGCTTGTGCATAAAATCCCTATCTAGTGCCTACTCATCCAATATCCCCAGACTAGTTTCTGGCTTGTGGCCTTCGTCAGTGAGCAGCATCTATTGATTACTCTGGTTGGCACAGGGTGGTACTACTGTATGGAGAGTTTTGCCTTGTTTAATAACAATTCTGTGCTAGTATAGGAGATGGTGATCATGTGATGTTTAGTGGTTTAATTTTATTTTTTATTAATTATTATTCTTAATTTCCTTTTACTTGATATATCTTCTTAGCTGTTTGAAATATACTATTACTGCTCTTACTTTATATCTATCACTTCTATATATTATTTAGAAAGGTTATATTTTATTTTTAAAACTTTTTGCCCTGGGATATCCTAGATTATCATGTTTTATATTATTAATTACTTTCTGTAAACTACTTTTTGTTATATCTATAGTAACCTATAAGGACATTATTGTCACAACATATAAATATAATTAATTTCATGTGAAATTTACCAAGTCTATTTTAAATAATAATTTAACTGCCCTCTAACTGCCTTATTCAATAAAATATTGTAATGATCCATTTTGTTACTGTAAAAAGTTATTGAACATGGCAGCTAGAGGGCAGTTCAATTATTATTTAAAATAGACTTGATAAATTTCACATGACATTTTATTTATTCAATACTAAAATATTAGTTATCATTATATATGTTTAATATTTTATTTTTTATTATAGGAGTATTGGAAATGCTAAATCTTTGAAAAGGATTAGCTTTGCTTTAAATCCTAAAATAAGCATTTTGAGCATCAGTATACTCTTGCAGACAATTGTTGAACAATCTATTTCATTGGAATCTCTAAATTTGCGTGGTTGTAATTTAATAACTCAAGAGAACTTATTATTAGAACAACTAAAAATTAATTTAAATTCACAGCATCCATTAAAAAAATTATGTGTATCCACTTGCGAAAAACTTGCACTGACAATTCAAGAATTGTGGTACACGCGGTATGGTAAAGATGGTGATATTCTTCACTACTCAGGAAATATTTGGACATTTCAAGTATTAAAATGATTTTCTGTAGAACTAGAACCTGTAAATATTGTAATTAATTTGTACAAAAGTGAACATTGCTTATTGAAATTTTTGATCAATTTGTACATATTTACATTGGATTTTTAAAATAGTGTTTTATTGTAACATTAAAATAAGAGTAAATACATATTGATATGTGATGTGTGTTAAATAGATCTTTTTGATTTTTTTTTTTAGAAAATTGTATTTTTATTATTTGTATATAATATATGAAATTGCCTGATGTGTGTGTGAGTGTGTGTGTTTGCATTGGCTCGCTATTACATCCTCATTTATTCCACAATCATTCTGCACATGTACATTTGGGGTGGCTAATGTTGTGCCCTTACAGTTATTAAATCCTTATATTTATAATGAATTTTGATCAGTTGATCTCACCAATAAGATAAATTAGGATAATCTTGTTTGAATTTTTTTTCCTGTTAACTATCTACTTCCACTAATTTATTAGGTTGAGGCTGTCATTCTCAGTATATATTTGATTTTTTACAAAACAAGTTTAACCATCACCATTAAACTTTCTTTACAATTGTTTTCCAATAATCGTGTAAATATTCACAGAGACTGATCATTTGTAAACTTTGTTGCTTAGGATGAAAACAAATATTATACAATACTGCTTTTTCTTTGAGCAATTTAAGTATAATATACATTGAATTCTTTTAATATTTAAAATAGTAAAAAAAAAATGTGACTGAGTCAGTGGATCCACTAGTGACTTCAATTATATGCTATCTAAAGAAAAATATAAACAAAAATGCAAATAAAACAAAAAATCATTAAATTTAGCAAATTTTGGCATTCGGTGGCTATTTTTCTTTCTTGGAGTATTGTATGCTATTATATATATTGGTAGTGTTCTGTTCTATTGTGTCAGCCGCTTATGCTAAACAAAAACACATATATATATATAACGTCGGGCCAGCGATTCTATATTAATAATGCAAAAAGTTCTACAACATACTAAAAATTGAAACTATTTTAAAAATATCAAAATAATAAACAGATCCTAATTAGTAAGAGACAAAAATTATTGGGAAAAAAGAAAAAATATTGTGCAGAGTTTATTTAAAATAATAGTGAGGTAAGTAAGACATTTTGCTATTTACTGTATTTTAAAAATAAAATATGGTAGTTATTCTTACTGCTTCGGTGAATGTAAGAGTAAGCCCATATTAAGTAAAATATATATGTAAATGTGTCGTCTCAGTTATTATTAATAACTACTGTAAAATTTTTGTTTATACTATAATCTTGATTTATATTTCTACTATACATATAAAAAAGTGTACATATTATATATATATGCATTTGAAAAATATTGTACATTTGCAGTTCAATAAACAATACATATTTGATTCTATTTACTGTTTAGTAATTAAATGAGTTATTATATTCTATATACATTGAACATGAGGGGGGTTGGAACCAAGTATAGCATAGCTCATGACTCCACTGTATTTTTAAAATTTCCAATGATGCCCATGTATATGTAAATATTATTGTTATATTTGGGGGAAAAAAATTAAGATACTCATCAGTCTAAATAATTTCTCATAATTATTACTTCTATTTTCTATTAATAGAACATTCATTATTATTATACATCAGTGTTTACAGACCTCTACAAGTATTCTATATTTGTTGCCTAGTTGATGACCAGTGTGACCCTGTCGAAACGTCAGTTTGTATATATATTTTAATAAATTATGCATCGATATACCCGGATAATATTTCATTTATATCTGTAGCCTGTGAAAGTCTTCAATTTAATATTATTATTGTTATATATACAATGATTGCTATCATATATATAAACAAAGGCAATAAATCACCCAGGCTATAACTTAACAGCACTCAAAAGGTTAAACAAAGGATCAATCCTTTAACATTTAGAGTGCTTTTAAGTCATAGTCTGGAGAGAGTAATTTACTCTCCCTTTATTTACATATACATTAAGTTATGTTTAATTTAAAGTTTAAATATGTATATATATATTGATTAAGGTTATAATTATATATTACAACAAATTTATAGGATTGAAAGTTATTTTCATATCGGTAGTCTTTGGTTAGCTGTACCCAAGCCGCTAGAGGCACTGTTTCTGTGTAAACACACAGAAGTATCCACAGTAGGGGCCAAAAGCAGCAATGCTTGTTCCAGCCGCTATGTGGCGCAGTTCACCATGCGTAAGCACAGGAACATTCCGCCAGCTAGCTGGCAATTATTATTAGTATTTGTAGCTAAATTTTTCATTATTATTTATTCTATTTTCTTTTATCTCACTATCTTCAATATCTTAGTTGAACTAATGAAGGGATGAATCTCAAGGAATGTGTGTGCAAATATATTTTTATTTTTTAATTACACATAAATAAGTATTCAAACTTCAAAAAAAAATTTTATTTTTTATCTTTTTATTATTGTTTCTTTTTTTCTTTTTTTTTGCAATTAAAATGGCTGGTAATAGTCTTTGTTTTTATATATATGCATTCATAAGTATATTGGATTTATATCTTCAGTATCAATATTGGCTAATTCAACTATCCACTATCCAAAAAGATAGTAAAAAAAAATTTGTAAAATGAAACAAAATTTTTATGTTAGTTCACATTTAAATCAATTCATTTGCTCAATTTATTATTACTTAGATGTTGTATTTTTCACATTTTGTCATTATCAATCCATCAAATTATTAATAATTTGTAAAAAAAAATAAAAAATGTGCACATACTTTAATATGTATAATTAAATTGCTTAACTGTAACCACTCACCCCCAGCCCCAACTTACATAAAGTATTAATAAATTCTCAGTGACATTTGTATTGTTTTATATTTATTTGTTTTTGTTTAAATTTTTCATTGATATAACATTCGGGAGGGGGAGATCCAAGACATTAAAATTCTAAATAATCATTATCAATCACTGTCAGTCCACTGCAGGATGAAGGCTTCTCTAAGTTTAATCCAGTTTCTCCAATCTCTAGTTTCTTTTCATATTTTCCTTGCCCACTTTTTTAGTTCATTATTCCACCTCGCATGTAATCTCTTTCTAGGTCTTTAACAATCCCTTGGAATCCAGTTTAAGATTTCAACTGTCCATCTATTATTATCTCTTGGCAATATGTCGAGCCGAGCTCCATTTCATTCTCAATTCTTTCAGTGATGTCAGTACACCTGTTTTTTCTCACCCAAGTATTTCATTTTCAATCCCTTCTTGCTACTCTTAACATACATCTCTCATTTTGTTGAGCAATCTGAAGTCTCTATTACTTTCCTGTCAAATGTTCAAGTCTTATATCCATAAGTAAAACATATAAATAAACACCTTTTTAAATACATTGGCATTTTTCTTTTTAATATTATTTCTATGATTAATTTCATTCATTATGTTTCAATCTGTATTTATAATTTGACCATGGTATTTGTGATTAGTAATTTTTTCTAATTCATCATTAACAATCCTTATTTTCTTCTTATGAGAAAATACATAAAATAATACTTTACTCTTTTTACCATTTATCTTTGGTCCTATTTTCTAAGATAACTCACAATATTTCTTAAAGCTCTGAAGCATTATTTTCAAAAACATTCATCATCTGCAAAATTTAGATGACTTGATTTACTTTGAACTTCCTTACCTTCTCATTTTAACCTGCAAAATACTTATTGCAAAACTATGGTAAATGAAGTCTCCCTGTTAAATACCCATCTCAATTTAATCTTAATGTCACTATTGAAGCTATACATATTAAATATATATATATATGTTTGCTTCACCATTCACTGTGGTTTAACTAAAGACCTTGAGTCCAACCACAGTGAATGTAGGCTAAATTTAAATTAAGTAGAAACTTTAAAACATTGCATAAATTTTATGAAATAAAATTAAAACATTTTAATTTTAAATAAAATAAAATTCCTAGAATCACAGAGCTCATTAGAGAAAAAGATTAGTTAGATAGGAATAATTAATTAAAAACACTAATTAAAAATAAGATAGCAGAACAATGGCATTGGAATGTAAGATGGCCAACAAGTTAGGTATAAATTGAGAGCGTCTTTTGTTCTTGGTCTTATGCCCACGGAAGCTCTACTGTTGAAAAGCAGCAAAGAAAACTATTTGAATGGGAAAGAAGAGAAAGCAATAAGATTGGCTTTTTTAGACACAGCTCTCTCTCTGCAACTAGGATTATAATAGCTCCCTGCTGTAGATTTTTGAACCACCAACATTCAAAGAAAACTTAAAGAATTTTTGGGTGATATAATTGAAATGGCCGTGATTTTTCCCCTCTCTCTCATTGTTTTTCTGGAGCTGGAATGGTATAACATCAAAAATGTAGAGTGGTGCTAGAAAAATTTTTGCCTGACTGATGCCTATTGCTAATGGATGACCAAAATCACAATAAGCCGTTAGTACAGACTGCTGACCAGAATGACTTCATGGCCTTTGAATAAAGACGTACGCAATATTAAATGGTTACCGGTAACTTTTATATATTTTATTTTGGCTTAAATCATAAACTTAAGTCATCTATGTATTATAATTATAATGTGTTCATATATATATAGCCTAATAATTTGTAACATTTTCATTGTTATTTTTTTTAAAACTATTAATATATACGTAAATCCTTTTTTTTGTTAATGGATTGCCAATATACATTTCTTGAATTGTATACTACTTATATTTTTTTAAAAGAAAGAAACACGATTTCTTTCTTACGGCTTGGAATAAATATATGTATTGAAGCAGATGATCCGATGCTCAGATCCTGCTTCACAGCCCATGTCCAATCTCCTACCATCTAATCATGTTTAAACCCATCCTTACGCGCTTATAAATATTCATTAGTGCTTATATATATTTTTTTGCTTTATTATTTTAACATAAATCACGTAGATATTTATATATCTTAACCTAAAACTATTTAAGAAATAAATAATTAATATTTTCATGTGTATGCATGCGTAATGGATAGAAATATATATTTTCAGGGTAGGAGATTGCTTAGAAATCATAAAAATTATATATATTATGTATTTAAAAGTCATATATGAAACTTATTATTTTTTATATTGAATTTAGCAGTCAGAAAATGATGCAATTCTTTTAAAAAGTTTCTCGAAAACAATTACCCGGAAAGGCCCATTAGTTAAAAGTAAAAGATTACAATTTTGTAATAGTAAAATAAATCCATTAGTGGAGATTTCATCCACGACAACTTATTTTAAAATCATAAGACTATTTTAAAACAATCGTTCGAGAAACTGATTTCAGAATTGCATTGTTTCAAAAGTTTTACAAGATAAAGGAGATCCGGTCAGCCGATTTTAGCTTGGCTAAAGTGCACAAATTGCCTCAGGTTCAGCAGTAGTTGCTATGCTACACCACCAAAAAAAGAAATATAAATACTGCTGGATTTGAATCCAAAAGGAGGAGACATCCATAAATTTCATGATGCTAAACCAAATCCACGTCAGTCTGAAATTTTATCCAATGTGCCGTGAGTAGGGGAAATTTCACTTTCCCCTCCGTTCCAATATGCTTTTCCCGTAACAGAGCTCCGGATCCCGTACTTATGAACTCTAAAATATCTGCCGATTAAATAAATAAATGCTACTTGTCATGTCATATTCAAACCCTAGATCTAGCACATTAATGCTGATGAACATTACTCGTATCAAGGACTGCTACTCCGTATATCAAGGTAAAGAACTCTAGCCGCTCTTGATTATCAAACTCAGCCTTCTTTATAATAACTATCATCCTGACGCTCTATTCTGATATTATGTTTTAAATGTTTATATTATGTAACTCTCTGTAATATAACTCTATATAACTTATTCTATCATTAAGCCTCTACTTAACACGTTTTCTTTTTATTTCCATGCGGCAAATAATTCTATTTCATTATGTTTTATGTATTTATGTTTTTAAAATGCCAATAATTTCAAAATCGCTAACATATTTTATTTTTGTTTTTCCTACCCATTGTTTACGGGGTAATTAAGAACGTAGGTTAATTAAAAATAAGTTTTATTCAGCTTATGCAGGTGTTCATGATTTTGGAAAAATAAAGTCATTAAGTTATAAAAATTACTATAGAAAACAGATCAACATCTGTTTTCATAAAATGTTCTTTTTCTTTTTAAATAATAATAATGCGCTGTTCTTAATTTTTAATGTACTTTATATATATAAAAATCTATATTTATCCCAACTATTACCACCACCCTAGTTATTTATGTATTAACTTATTTACTTTCATGATAGCTTTTATTAACCGAGATTTGTATTCATTAAACGAAGGGAGGGGAAATCTTTATGTCTTAAATTTCTATATTTAGTTAAATTTATCATCCATGCCTGTTTAGCGAGTAGGTCGTACCATTATGCAGGGTATTCTCTAATTTATGGGTAGTAAATATTTAAGATAGTCTTTAAAGCTATACATTTCATAATCCCCAAGTTTTGCGTGTATATAGGTGATTTTGTTTCTATATTTATATATTCATGCTTCTCTTTTTAAGGAAGTCTCGCGAAGTCGAGTCCCATCATCGTTCTCAATGTCCAAGAACCAGGCTTAAACCCTCCTGGGGATGTATTTGGTTGTATGTGCGTGCTTATATGGGAATCGCTCTAAAGAAACCAGCCCAATAATGCATAGCCGACCGCTCTTCGTTTCTAAACCAATCCTGCCGTTTGCAGAGTATATCGGTATATTTTCAAAATAAATTCCATGAAGCACACGTTCAGATCCGTGACTGGATCACATTATAGATGCCACCATGCACGTACCACCTGTGTTACATTTTTAGTAAACCCATGAACATCCATAAGCTGTAATGTTATGATTTTACTAAACAGACATCTATGTCCATTATTAAAATGCACGTCATTACGACGAATTTATTATTATTAATATAAATATTCATTAGCCGTCCCACAAGTCTGTAACTTTATAAACCAAATTAATGGTTATATTTTATACAAATGTAATGTTTCCTTATTAAACAATTATTCTCTTTCAAATCTGTTAAATGCTATATTTTTTGTTTTCTTTGGGGGTGAAATAGTATTTCAATAGTACATTTCTAAGAGCGCTAATTCTTTATGGTATATATTATTGGCATCGCCGCAAATGTAAACAAAGGTATTGTAAAATCTGATTTTTGATGTATAAATGAAAGATAATCTTATTTTTTAAAGTCAACCATTATATAATATTTATGAGGCCAATGTCTGACAAATAATCAGACACATTTATTTATGTTTTATCAATATAATAAATTTCAAAATATATATTATACATTTCTGAATCATTGTGCTTTCTTTTATTTAAATTAATATTAGTTCGTAAGTTATGCTCATTATGATTAGATGATCTCCGCTAAAATACATAATTAATATGAAAGGTCACGAGCCTTCATTGATTCTAAATTAGAGTTCATTTTAAGTTAGTCTATCATTAAATTTAGCATAGAGTCTTTTTGTGTCTCCGATGAGCAATGCCGGCGGTGAGAAGTGAAATTAGATCGATATCCTCGGGATTGTTGCTCATAAGTTGGTAGATCTGGGAAATAGGGCAGAATTCATGAGTGTTCCTGACTTATGTATCTTGCGCACGATTGGATTCGAAGTACTTTTGCCCTAGATGCTAGGTCTTGTTATGTGAACATACAAAACCGACCGGTACAGTATATAGGAGGAACTGGAAGGGAGAAATAACCTAATTTCATTTATTTCTACTTGTTTGACGCGCTACTAAATACGGGAATATTTCAGATTTATTAGAAAATTCTTTGAATAAAACTTCTTCCAATTCCCTCATGCCGCTGGTTTCACTGATTTTTTTTTTTTTAAATATATATTGGAGAAAAAAAAACAGAAAACGCAATTGCTGTTTTTTTTTTTAAATAATTCAATGTTTTTTTAAATTTATACTTAGAAATATAAAAGAAAATGACATTCGAGTATATATATTAAAGTGTTCAATTTTATACATTTTATAAGAAAGATCCAATCCCGTCTCTTTTTTTTTTCTCGTGTGTCATAGCATCAGCTGGGAAGCTAACCCGGGACAACTGCTTGTAAAGCAGCTGTCACTGACCTCTCGACCACCAATGCTTGACAAGATTTTTTTATACTTTCTTAAAGTCAATCTGGGTTTTTACTAATATATATCTATTTGTCTAAAACAGATATAGCTTAAGCGTTTTATAATTTGATTACATGTTAAGAGAGGGTACAGTACAGTTATATATATATGTAAATTTGATAATATTAAATCGTGCTATTACACTTCCAACGTAAAGCTGTCAACAAATAGAAAACTAAATTAAATGGCTGAGCGCTTTCAAGAAGATGTACTTCTCATATTCATAGCCAGTTATGATTCTTTGAAATCATTATATAAATAAATACTATATGCAAATTCTATGTAAATTAAAATCTTTATTAACTCTAAGGGTGAACTAGTTAAATAGTGATTAATTAATATACCTTATATATATATATTAGTTAAAAGGTGTAAAATAATTATTTTAATAGTGGGTATTCTCTCAGTCTCAGAAAATTTTGAAGTCATTATTCGTGAGTGTGTCTCGGCACATCTCCATAGCTTCTGTCGTCATTGTTTAATAGGCTAACACTATTCTGAGAGGGCAATTGATGATAAAGTGGATCTCAACCTTTTTTTTTTTTTCCAATATTACTACTGGACCCAAGCACGTATACTCTGTCCTGAGCTCAGACCACGCTGCGGCGAACGAGTTCCACTTCTCTAACTCATGTTAGACCCTGAGTGCTATCCAGACCTCAAGTTAGCCATATATAAACCCTTTGTGCCTCCGAGATTTGCTTCTAAACTGACACAATTAAATCACCAAGGATCACAGTAATATTTAATTTAATTATAGATTTAAAAAAATCTTAACTTTGTAATATGCTCAAAATATTGCTGAGTAAGTCTGAGACATGTCTACTGGGGGGTATTTTGTCGTTTAAATGCAGGCTATATTTAAACATGGCCTTAATCTATTTATTAATTCTAACCAACTATCCATTTTGTAATTTCACCTTAGAGTTATGTTTTTCTGTCTCTCTCCTTTAAAGTAAAGAACTCAGTTGGCTAAGTATGGTATTGTTATGTAATCGCCATATTCTTGTTTAATTATATTAATTGAATCTTACTAATGCATAAATACATATCCATGTTTGTAGATGCAAGAAAATAACTTGCAACATTTTTTTGTTAATTATTTCTTCAAATTGTCATTTCTTTTAAGTAAACAATAAACTTTCATTCACTAATCTCATCAATATCTTGTCTGTGTCATTACATAGTCTAAACCTGATTTTTTCTTTGTTAAAATTCCCCTTTAGGATCTCATCTCGCCCTCACCACCGGGCATACATTAAAAATAAATTCTAGTAAGTTTTGGGGAATAAGTCACTTAGTAGCAATCTGGAGTAGGTGAGGTTCGAATCCCCTCTACCTGCATCTCTTGGTTAGGTTAAAGCAGCTCTACTTTTCATACCGTTACACTATGGAATTTAAGTATTATTGTTGCACTTTACTATCCTGGCTCTATATCTTGAAGACCCGGTACTTTAATTATTAAAGAAATGTATATAGAATCAAATATATTTTCATAATTTACAAATCCAAAGCATAATGGTAATTCATATTCATTGGTTCTTTTTATAACTTCTCTTAATATGTTGATGTGTTTTCTAAAACCAATTATTAAGTCATGTTGATCGTTTGGTTGCTTAAAATCATTCCATTGTAGACAAGTTGTAATTATCTTGGTAAAAATTTTGTATAGGGTTGATTAAATACTGAAAGGTCTGTTAATATTGTATTCTTCCAATCATTTGGCAGATTTTTATCATTTAAACATTTGGTATATAACTTTGTTAACATTTTTTTTTGTCTCTTCACCTGTTTTTAAGATACTGATTGTAATTTCATCATTATATGGAGTTTTCCCCTTCGTAGATTTAATTGCATGTTTTACTTCTTTTAAAATCCTGGGTAATTCAGAAAATATAGTAATTGTAGGAAATCCTTTTTCTTATTACTGTTTTAGTATATACTTTTCCATCTTCTTTTGCTATTTACTGTAAGCTTTAGAAAGCAATGGTAGTTGCCAGATGACAATGTTTAATAAATCCCTATCCTGTATTTTCCTACCCAATATTCCCAGACTAGTTTCAAGTTTATGGCTTTCCTCTGTGAGAAGCTTTGCACATTGGAACATGATGCATCTTTCCTCCAGTTCCTATCATTTACCATTATGTTATACTATCAAACTGTTAGCACAAACTGAAAAATCTGTCAAGCGTTGTTAGCCGAGAGGTCAGCGCAGCTGCCTTGCAAGCAAGCAGTTGATTGCAGACAGTTGTTGCGGGTTCACCTCCCGGCAGATGCTATGACATGAAAAAAAACTGAAAAACCTAAATGTTTTCAATTTAAATCAACTTGCTTATACAGTCTTATAGATATTGAACCCACTTCAGTTTTTAGATATTGTTGTGTCTTGGTTTAGTTTTTAATAACTAAAGTCATCTATCCCATGGCCAGGATTTGATATAAACCAATAAAACATCTCATGATTCATCACGTCTTCAGCTTACATATTGCTGTTTTTTAGCGCACTTTTTGCTTTAGAAAGCAATAATTGTTGCCAGACAGTAGTGCTTAATAAATCCTTTCCTATCCAAAATCCCCAGGCTAGTTTCAAGCCTATGGTTTTCATTAGTGAGGAGCTTTGAATCTTGGAACAGTGCAACTGGATGAATCTTTGAGATCAAATACACCCTTTTTCTCAGCTCTCTTTGTTTGCCTTTATGCTATACTGCCAAACTGTCAATTCAAACTGAAAAATGTATAAACAATTTTAAATGACATGTCTTATCCTAAGATCGAGTTGCATTGTTTCAAGATTCAAAGTTCCTCTCTGTTAAAAACCGTAGTCTTGAAATTAGTCTGGGGATTAGGATAGGAAAGCCCAGGATAGGGGTTTATCAAGCAATGTCATCTGGCAAACCATGATTGCTTTCTAAAGCTTAAATTAAGTGGCAAAAAGATTGATAAGTATCCTATCAAAACAGCAATTTATAATCTGAAGAAATGGTAGGTTTTAGGATGTTGGTTTATAACAAATCCTGTCCATTGGATAAAGATTATTAAAAAACTAAGGACATCATTGGCTTAAATTGAAAATATTTTTTCAATTTCTGCTGATAGTTGAATACTATAACAGAAATAAGTGATACGAGCTGGAAGGAAGGTGCACTATGTCTTAATGACCAGTATCACTGTTCTAAGATCCAAAGCTCCTCATTGAAGAAAGCCATAAGGTTGAAACTAATCCTGGGAATTTTGGATAGGTATTTATTAAACACTGTCATCTGGAAACTATCATTGCTTTCTAACGCTTACAGTAAGTGGCAAAAAGAGGGTGAAAAAGTTAGCTACTAAATCTTTGTATGACTCTTCCATACATTTCATGATGTCATCTCTTTTTTGTTATTAGTTCCTCTCTTCTTTTTATTGCAGAAATAAGTTTCCTACCAAGTCCAAGATGTTTTTTTTACTTTTGATACTTTTCTTTTCTATAGCATTTCTTGCTAATTCACAATTATATATATTTTATATCATTATCTCTTTTTCTTACTATTTTACAATATTCAATTCCTAATGGATCATTTTCATATTCCTTTTTTTTTTTTTTCATGAATTAACTTGTCTTAGTAGAAAATTTATTGGTAAATTGTTTTTTTTTTTTTTTTGTACCAGCTACAGTTCCTGTTGCAGTTATTTTCTTATTGATTTTATTTAAATTTAAACCCTCTTCAAAATTTATTAATATTTTAAAACAATTTGAAAATTCTAATTTAAATTCCTTGGAATGTTTTGAAGGTTACGATACTGTTTTTCTTAGTAATTTTTGTCTAATTTTGCATTACACATCTCTTATATCTCACTAATTAATGCTCACTTCCATGTTGAATCTATTAAGAACATTACAATTTTGAAATAATTATTTTCTGTTAGTCAAAGTGTAATCCAGTTTTATTGTAACTTCATTTGGATGCTTATGCTCTTTTTCTGTATAGTCCACAAATCTATGTCTTCTTTCTATTATCATAATCAAATTTACTCACACTTTCATCTTTAAATCATTTACCAATTCTAGCATTAAAGATTCCTCTGATAATTTTAAAATGTTTGGTCTGATGATCAAAAGCCTTTTGTACAGCCATATAAAAATCCTTTACTTCATCATAATGAGAACTTATTGTAGCATAAACCTGAATTATCTGCATTTGATATCTTCCATTAAGTTTAATAAATAAATTTGATAAACCATTAATCTCCGCAGTATTGTTCTTCCATTTTTTATTTATAATAAATTCTACCAATTTGTACTTACAATATTTGTGACTTTGTTGTATAGTATGTGCCCATTTTTTAAATCACTTATCTCTTCACCTTTTTTTATAGCTTTATAAAATGTAACAATATTCCATTTAATATTAGAAAGTTCTTTTAATTCTTGAAGTATTTCTTCATTTAAAAATGAACTGCAGTTGTAAGTACCTAAATAAAAGGTTATCAAATGGCAGTATGTGTCTGCAAGGGATTCTTGGTACTCTCCACCTTTGGCTGTCAACCACTGCTTTGGCTATGACTTTACAGCCTTCTGGGAATAAGGGCTATAATTTAGTTTTTCTGTCATGATTGTAAGTATTTTATTTTTAAAAAATCATTCACACACATTTATTTTGCCTTCAAGAAATTTCGATATTTCATAAGAGCTATAAGGCAAGGTAAAAAACCAATAAACTAATCACATGGTGTGTTGGTGAGCAGTTCATCTATGTTTATATACTATATGAATGATCATACAGTAATAATAGATGTAAGAATGTATGGGGTGGACATTAGGAATTTGCTCCATTCTTTTAAGGCCTCGAAGAGGAATCAAAGGGTCTCTTCATTTAACAGTAAATTCCTTTCTGCAGTTATTCTAAATAATATTCTATAGTATATTATACAATACAATCATCTGATGACTAGTAGATAAATAAAAACTTCCATATAAAAAATAATGTTTTGATTTTGAATACAAAAGCATTGGCTAGTTTTTTTGATTATTAAGAATGTATACTGTAGTAATTTTAAAATACAAATTATTATCAATCCACTACAGGATGAAGGTCTCTCCAAGTTTAATCCATCTCCGATCTTTAGCTTCTCTTATCCACATCACCCCTGAACACATTTCATCCATCCATCTCGCATGAGGTCTCTTTCTGGGTCTTTTATAATCTCTTGGAATCCAGTTTAAGATTTCAGTTGTCCATCTATTATCATCTCTTCTAGCAATATGTCCAGCCCAACTCCATTTCAGTCTTAATTTTTTCAATGAGGTCAGTAACACCTGTTTGTTCTCTTACCCATATATTGCGTTTTCGATCTCTTCTTGTTACTCCCAACATGCATTTCTCCATACTTTTTTGAATGGTCTGGATTCTGTATTGCTCTTCTATTAAGTGTCCAAGTCTCAGATCCATAAGTAAGAACTGGTAAAACACATTTGTTAAAAACCTTCCTTTTCAAACATATAGGCATATTTCCTTTTAGTATCAAGTTATTTCTACCAAAAGCATGTATATGTTAAAATGTATACACATAAATTAAAGAGTGTTTGTTCTAAATGTTTTATATATGAAAATTTATTTACAATTCTATATAGGATTATAAATAAACAACCTGAGCATATTCAAGCTATCCACTAGAAGATTTCAGACTAAAATGTAAAAGATGTGGAAATTCACTACGTATATATAATTTACTTATTTATGTACAGATACAAACATATACAGCATAATATTTATCCCGATATGTGTAATAAAAGGAGCATCTGGTATATTTATCATTATAGTATAGGGCCACCATTTGTTTCAAGAACTATTTGTATTTTAGAAGAAACATTTGTACAGTATTTAGGAAAAAATTAAATCATTTACAAGGTGAAAAGTTTAAAAATTCTTAGAGTATCAAATAAAGATAGCAATCCCTCAAGTTCAGAAAATATATTGAGAAATCATGATTTTTTTCAATTTAATTATCTTGAAAGCTCTCATAGTAGAAACTTTGCATCATGGGATGAACCTGATCTTTCAAAATATTTAGTCTCCAACTGTGATGCATTCATGAAGAATAATAATGGGACTGAGAGAATCGCATGATATGGCTGCTTGAATTGTGAGTATTCACATTTGAGAAAAAGCAGTCTAGTTGATAAGGTTTTATTATCTGTCGTCAAACTAATCCAAGTTGCAAAAACGTATAAACTCTGAATTGCTTGTTCATATTTCGTTTTTTCAGACATCCATTGTCATGTTTTTTTATTGTGAAGCTATAATTTCACATCAGAAATAAATGATTATGAAGTGCCAGTTAAGTTATAAATGGTTGTGAAGCCTATTATGAATTATTTTGATAGTTACTGGAAAATTCAGAAGGTAATTGGTCTCCTACAATTTTGAGATTTTTGACTACAATCAAAATAAACATATTTGTCAGCTGCAATAAGCAATGATTTATGACTATTGCTGTAAGTTGGTTTCATCTTTAATAAGTGCAGTCATTCTTTTGAGATCATCAATTTTGTAAAATTTAATAGTCTTGAACATTGATGTTCTAGCAAATCAGATTCCAACAATGTAATCTTTTTGAATCTTGAGCATTTCCTAAACTTTTGAAATTTAATGTTAGTCAGATGCTCTTTATCACTATTTAAAAGATAAAAAAAATATTACGTTGGTGTTATTTATCTATTACTTCAGTAGCAAAACTATAGAGTATTATGACATTTTTATTTTACTTAATCCCTGTTCCATCTAGAAGGAAAAAGTATAACATCGTCTTTTTTTATCTTTCACATCTTGAATTTACCTTAAAAATAATTTGCAAAAATTGTGTGATCTTATGAAGTAATATATGTTTCTAAAATCTTCTATTAAATTAATAATTAATACTCCAAAAAAATTCATATCATTAGTTACACATATTGTTTAAAAATAATTATATCAATTGCATAAAATATCAGGCTAAACACAATATTTCCACTTATAGTCACAGTTCAAACTATTCTGTTATTGTGATAATTGTGCTCAATCTGGAATGTCTAAATCTACATTTGGGAAGAGGGGATTGAATAACAAAAACCAATGATTTATATTGTAACGATATATAAATATGTCGTTACATTAATTTAAAATAAAAACTTAAAAGTTCGCAAATAAAAGTAAAAAAACTAAATGCTAAAATTAAAATGTTAGTTAAACGTATATACATTCGCACAGATGCCAAACTTGAAAAATATTTTTTTAAAAAAACAAATAAATAAGTATTTGAACGTACTTTTTTATAAAAAAAGTACAAGATTTAAAAATAAAAACGTATTAATTAATTCTTGTAATCTGTAAATGGAAATGATTGTTTATAAATTGTTTGAAAAGCAAGCTAGCCTTGGGCTCTTGTATAATTAAAATGATCTGATGAAAGATAGATAAGAAAATAAAGAGAAATTAGCTTGACCAATGGAAGCACTAAGCCTTGGCTCGGACCCTAACGAAAGTGATGGATTAGTGACGTTTTGTTGATTGAATCCGTGTGGATAATATAAAAAGGGAAATACAGTTTTTTCTGACAGTTCCAGCTTTTTGTGTTTGAGAGATGTGATAGGACGCACATACCACACTCTCTTTAAAAAAAAATGAAAAGACTGTGATACCTTGAACCAGCTATTGCCATCTCCAGAACATTATCTCCCAATGGAGGCGTCGCGGGAATTAAAAGCAGAAACCTGGACTCTTCTACCGTAAGCTATATGGACATGAACTCTAAATTTAAAAATAATTAAGAACTTCTATCTGACTTTTTTAAGTTTAAAATCAAATTAATAATGTTTAATTTTATATGTTTCCGATTGATAAAAATCGTTTCCATTTTTCTTTTTTTTCTTATGGTATAAATTATTTATTGTTTAAATTTTAAATGATGAAATTTAGGTTGGGTATAGACGTTGCATAGCGGTTGATTATGTTGAAGTTTTCACATTTGATTAGAATATATAGGTCAACGATGTTAATGCGGACATCTTACGATGAATGCCATGGGGCCTTGTGTATTCCCTTTTGCAATTGACGTTATCGATGATTTTGTATTTTGATCGATTGTGTTTAATTTGGATGTTTTTGACCATGGAATCTGTGCAGCCGATCTGTACTCAACATTTTAAAAACAAATTTATAACAATAATCTGTGCGAACGTATTTTAATGTTAAATTTAAGTCGGGCGTGAATGGCTATATAGTTTTGTAAAGTTATATTAAGGGAGGGAAATCTTAGGTTATTCATTTCGTAGTTGAATTGGTTCAATGGATTGGATATATTTGTGAAATTGTAGATGTAGTATGAGATCCGCTACGGGCAGGATTATATATATACGCCACACACCTTCTGTTTGCCTATGGATGAGTTTGTAAGACGGCAAAGGACCGCAGTCCATTCCTATGGAGTTTTATGTTTATTGTTCTACTCGCCAACAGATGTGACATTCCTGTTGGTGGAGAGACGATGTCTTCTCTAATTCTACTTACTGATCAGATGTACATTCCTGACAGTATAGTATTTTGTGTTGTCGTATTTTCATGCTACATTGAATACATAAATGTATCAGATGGATTGGCGCCGGTTTGATTGCGAAATTTGTTGCCTAAGGTTAAATCAGGGAAGAATATTTTCTTTTCAAATGCAGATCTATGTAGTCTATTCATTCTCGACTCACTAAATAAATATTAAACTCATGGTTGTAATTTACTTAAATGTAAAACTAAAGATTAATAGGAAAATCTAAAATGTTGAATTTATTCCTCAAAATTTAAATGTTATTTTATATGTGCGTAAATAAAAAATTTTATGTGTTAATTTCTGGCAGTGGCTTTTATTCTTTTATATTTAAGATATAAAATTTATATTTTATTATCTCTGCTACTCCTCTGAGCTAGTGACTTGGGCTACCGATCTGAATATTTAAATAAAGTGGAATCTTAACAGCGTGTATCTGCCTACTCTATAAATTTTTCTAGGTTTAAATGCCTAGATGGCGCCTTGTAGAGCAGATATCGTAGTTTGCGGTTAGATTCGATCTCTACTTTCATTTCGATCGTTATAATATGGAATATATTATTTTGTGTTTTTCTTTTGTAACATCATTACATGGACATAAGTTGTTTTTTATTCAATTGTTATACAAATACTAATGAACAAAAGAAAGTTAATTTATTATAGGCTTTTATTTACTGCTTTTTAGTCTGCTTAAATAAAATCTTGTAACTCAATTTTCATCCACTTACCAATTTCCAATCTAGTTGAAACTTAGCATACATATGAATCAACAGTTTATATTTTTGAAAGTTTGCAAACAATATTAGCAAGTAATTAGCGGACATTTTATATATAACATTGATGCTAACAGCGTCTAGAGGCACTCCTTGGTAATTTAAACGGAATGATACTTTGAAAACAAGTGAAATTTCATTCAATTTCAAAATATAATTTAAATAAATACATATATTTGATTTTGTGCATTTATCTAAATAAATATTTTTAGAGCATTTATGTGAATAAAAGAATTTATGGGAATACAATAATCTTGAAATTTAATAAATAATATTCTCTTCATATAATTATTTAAAATCATTATATTTAAAATATTTTGCATTTAATTAATAAAAATATCTTTTGGGATTAATATATTGGGATAACAAAAATTCTTTACAAATATTCTGTAGTCATAATTTTTAATTTATTATAATCTTTCTTAGCTAAGTATGAGAAAGATTTGAAATACAGGAATTCTTCATATACCTGGAACTTAATTGTAAACATAGGGAATTTGAACACAGACTTTTAAGCACCCTTCAACTATCCACACTATCTCATATTACTGATACCCATGACCACACACATGTAGAAAATATAAATAATCACCAATTGACGTATTTTGTGCTAAACCAGTACTCATCAGTTGGTCCAGATTATCATCTCCCATATATATATATAATCACTTCTCAGTTTATATTAAGATAGCAAATCTTCATACTTTAATGGAAAGGCTTCAACCTCCAACTCTTCAGCCATCCATTCTGTTGAAGATTTACTATTTTAATATAAACAGCACTGATTATATATATATGAAAGATGTTAATCTAGACAAACTGATGAGTGCTGGTTTAGCACGAAATACTTTTTTTGATGATTATTTATCTTTTCTACATGTGTGTGATCATGTGTATCAATAGTATGAGATAGTGTGAATAATTGAAGGATGCTTGAAAGTCTGTATTCAAATCCTCTATATTTAGCTAAGTATGACTTATTAATGATTATTTCAAAATTATGAAAACTCACTACTAAAATTCTGGTTATTTAGTTTTTTTTCCAATAAAGTTTATATTTTTAATCAATGTTGATGATTTAATTGTCAGAATGATTAATGCATAATTGTTAGAATTAATAAATTGGAACATGTTTAACAATCGCGCATTTATTCAGCATTTACTTAAAGAATCATTTAAAAAGTTATTTTTCTTTTTTAGAGTGGGTGTAACTTGATAAGAGAGTTTATAACAATTTTAAAAAATCTTTTAAGATAAGATAAAATGAATTAAAAAGATAAAATCTAATGAATGTTTTGTGCATTTATATTTATAACTTACTTTCATAAAATATACTTTTTGTGAATATTGGTTGATAGATTATTTCTAATCAAAAGTGTGTTTAGATATCGTCAAGCGTTGTTAGCCGAGAGGTCAGCGCAGCCGCCTTGCAAGCAAGCAGTTGTTTGCAGACGGTTGTTGCGGGTTCGCCTCCCGGCCGATGCTATGATATATGGAAGTGTGTTTAGATATCTAGATTATTTCTAATCAGATTATTTCTAATTAAAAGCTTGTTTAGATATCTAATAGATGAAATTATCAGATCTTTGTAGTATAAGAAATGTCATTAAAAATTAATAAAGTACAAAATATTAAAAACCGACTTCAATTTAGAGACTAGTTTTATAGCTACTTAATGTGAAAAGCAAGTTTGGTTATTCTAAGTAATAGTACCAAAAGAAAACAATAGCGAAAGTATATTATAATTTTGCATGTTAGAACTGCAACCTTAAATAATGCGACAACAGTTATTTCCAATACTAGTTTTCAAGATTTGATATTTTCAATTGGTATATTTCTCTAATATATTTTAATAACTTAACCATGTCTTTGATTTGTTTTTTGATAAAGTGAATGGATCTTCATTTGATATATGTTAATGAATTTACTGGTTGCTTGCAAATGCCTGCTTGAACTTTGTACACTATGTCACTGTAGAGATCTTTATTACTATTGCATATTACAAATTTCAAGATAACTTGTATCTATCTTCTTAATTTTCTAGACAGTGCTTTAGAATTAAAAAGATATTCAACATTCCAGTTTGTGTTAGGTGAGTTTTGCTTCATTAGTATCATTCTTTCTATATGGAAATCCAGCACGTAAAACAATATAAAATAATGTAAAAATACGTATTGTGAGATTTATGTCATGTTCTGGTGATGAGTAGCATTTATTCAGAATGGCTTATTTGTTTGATTTTTTTAAGTGCCTCATTAATATATTCAATATTATGTTAATGAACCCCATTCATTTCATTGCTAATATTATTCCTTTTTCAAGGACTAATCTTTTTGAATACTATATACTTTTCTAAATAACTAGATTTTTTCATTGCATGATCACAATATATTCAAGTGAGAATTTTAGACTAATTTGATTAAGTATAAGATTTAAAAACAACAACATAATCTCTAATTAAATACTATGAAAAATAGAAAAGAATTTTTTACAAGATAGAAATAGTATCAGTTCCATTGTGATTAATAAAAAAAATTACATCTTTGGTTTATATTTCATGAAAGTGCATTAAATACACATGATTTGGGTACATTGGAAAAAGGCATCAAAACCCTCACTAGAAAGAACATGTAGAAAATGGGATTGTGATTAAATATGAAGAAGATAAGCTGTCTCAGCAAATATTTGTTTATTCTAATCATATTAAGATGGAACATTTGATGGCAGTGGTAAGTTATCTAAGATGAATTTGGGGCGAGTAAGAAATTGTTTTAGCTTTGTATTAAGGGCCACTTTTCATTTGAATAGGAAGCTTTCTCCATTTCTGTTGTAGAAACTGATTTCAGAACAAATGATTTGGTCACTAAATCCAATTGTTTAGAGTGATGGGAGCGCTCGCTAAAAAACAAAGGTTCATTTAAGAAATAGAGTTAAACAACAAGTCAAGATTACTGTGTCTGTTCAGAACAGTAATTTATGATCTGGAATTATTCTGACAATAATGTATATTAACAAAGCAAAGCAAAACTCCATATAGTAGTGCCACCTGTGCTAAACAGAGTAATCAATGGATGCCAGAAGGCTTGTGCATAAAATCCCTATCTAATGCCACTCATTCAATATCCCCAGACTAGTTTCTGGCTTGTGGCTTTCGTCTGTGAGGAGCTTTGGATCTGTTTAGCACAAGTGGCACTACTATATGGAGTTTTGCTTTGCTTTGTTTATAAACAATTATGTGCTAGTATTGGAGATGTGATCATGTGATGCTTGCTGGTTTAATAATGTATATTGTCTACTATTTTCTAGAACACATTCTGACGTGCTCACAAAAGTGGGAAGTTGCTAAGAACAAATATACCTTTCATGAGGCAAACCGACTTGGTTGGAAATATTACATTTTGTAAAAATTATTCACAGTATTCCTCCCACCTGATACTTATTACTGCTAATAAAGACACATTTGTAATTTTATCAATAATAAGTATATGACTTTTTATAACTGTTGAGAATATATTATTGTAAATAGATGCAATAAAGGTTTTGATAACATTTTTTATTTACCTGCTGACAAATATTTTCAGACAACTATATATATAATATAAAGAGCATGATAATAGCTCTAAACAAGCTTACTTTTTTTATTTTTATGATAAATGCCACAAGAATAAGCATTCAAATCATCTTTATCTAGGATTGTCATATATATGTGGAAATCTTGAATGTATGGAGTTATTCATTTAAATCAACTTTTAATTAGAAATCACTTAACCTGGAACAACTACCCAGACCAAGAGTCACAGTAAACTAACAGTCTGATGCACTGACTCTTGGCCTGGAGCAGTTCTAGGTTAAGTGCTTTCTAATTAAGTTGATTTAAATGGATAACTCCATACATTCAAGATTTTCATGTAAATATTCCTTTAAAATATTGTATTACTATATATATAATCAAATATAAGTATATTCTCTATACTAAATTTAATGCAATGTAAGGGACTTGAACTAGACTCAATTAAATGGACATATTAAGATCCTACTAGACTCAATTAAATGGACATATTAAGATCCTATATGTGAGGGGTCAGATTGATTCAAAGTCAACATGGGTATGACAATAATATTGACATCAACAAGGGTTTTGAATATTTTATCATCAGATTTCCAATGATACAGATGGTTGGAGGGTAAAGAAGATTGAAGCTCATTCATTAAAATTTGAAGATTTGCTATCTTAATATAAACTGCACAGTGATGGTATATATGTGTGGGAGATAAACTGATAAATGCTGGTTCAACATGAAATATTTATATTGGAGATCATTCATATTTTTCATGTGTGGCCATGTTTCAGTTGTATAAGATGGAGTGCATAGCTGTAGGGAGCTTGAAAGTTTGAATTCAAGTCTCATAATTACATTAAATTTAGTATAGATAATGTACTTATCTTTGAATATTACATATTCTTCCATCCCTCTTCAGTGTAATTAAATGGACATATTAAGGTCTTATATGTGAGGGGTCAGATTGACTTACAGTCAAAATGAGTATGACAATAATATTGGCATCAACAAGGGCATAAAGAGCATTCCATCCTTGCATTTTCAATCATAAGGATAGCTGAAAGTTTGGAGGGTGGAGACAATTGAAGCTTGTCTATTAAAGTTTGAAGATTTGCTATCTTAATATAAACTGAGCACTTAATGTATATATGTATGGAAGGTGATGATTTGGACCTACTTATGAATGCTGCTTCAGCATGAAATATGTGTAATAAAGACCATTTATCTTTTTCACATGTATGTGATCATGTATATCAGTTGTATAAGGTGGAATATATATATATTGTACCAATATTGATATTGGCACATATAATTTTATCTAAAAAAAATTATTAAAATAATCTTTCATAAAAGAAAAACGTAAAATTAGATGTTGAAAAGTTTGTTACAGTTTGTTTTCGAAAAAAATAAGAGTCAAATAGTTTTCTATCATTAGTTTTTGAAATAAAAGTTAAAATTGATTAATTAAAAGAGGGGAGGGAAATCGTAGTTAGAAAAGTTAAACTAAAGGTTTTATAAAAAAGGAAGTAGAGTCTAATATTATTATTTGAAATATAATTTAAAGTTTAAGAAAAATATAAATCTCTTTTCATTCGAGTTTAAGTAAAGGAAAAGTCATTTTAAAAAACTAAATAGTAAATTGTATTAAAATATATATGTGTGATTGTAAATAAATAAAAAATGTACACGAAATAAAAGATTATCATTAAAAAACACGGCAATGGCTATTAATTAAAAATATAAAGCAATACGTTTTGCATGGCTATTACTAATTAAGCAATCTTCAAAAACATGTCAAAGGATTAATTTCTAAAGAATTTCAACAACAGATATTTGCCGGAGGATATTAAAGGGACAACATGTCGGTATAAATACTGAATATCTTATCGGACAATCAGTTGAGACAAAAGTTCAGTTCACAAATCAATTGAGTCAGTTAATTTCAATCAGTTAACTTAATTGTATCCAGAAACACAAAAATGCAGGGTTGAGCAGCTTTTGGGAATACACGTCTCTCCAGCCTGATGTCCAATGAAAACAGCAAGATCTGCCTGTGAAATAATGTCAGCAATAACATCTTAGAAAATCTCCATCAATATCTAATTGTCTCCAATAGTAATGATCATGAATAATAAGGAAACTCATCAAGAAATGTCCCAGCCGGCTGGAAGAAGCAACAAACAAGAAGAAAACAAAGTTCTAAATCTACATTCAAAATCCTAGGTAAAACATTTGCTTATTTTGTTTATACTGTAATAGCCATTGCATTGCATTAATTCATGTGAATCCTCCAAGAGTCTAATTATATGAACTCTATATCATAGATAAAATGAACTATTGATGTGTGTGTTTAAGTTTCAAATGCTATTAATGCTTTATTATTATATTTGTGAATGCTATATGAGTTAATATGTGCATGATCATTATATCAGTGTTATTAGTTAAATGAGATAAATACCAGTGTTCTATTATTAAAATCTACAAGAATATTTAAACTAGTTTAGAAATGTTAATTTAAAATGGGTGTGTATTATATTAAATTATAAAGATGTTTAAATTTAGTAAATTAATGTTACAAATCCATTTACTTCTGTTTCTAATCACGACTCAATCCTTTTTTCTTTTCAAAAATATACAGTACATAAAGCCATATAATTCTATAATTAAAACCACTTCTTTTCTTTTCAAAAACTTTATTTGATGTATATATATATATAAATATCCACTTATTTCCAACGTTTCGACTATCTTTACTCTATAGTCATTTTCAAGGATCTAGAAAAAACATTACATTATAAAACAAACTTCACATAATAAAACCAAAAAACAAAAATAATCAAAAACAATATAAAACATATAAACCCCATAAAATTTAAAAATAAATAAAATACATTAAAATCAATTAAATTAAAAACACAAAACATACACCACACTTACTTGACTCCCTTCTCAAAAAACTTTCCCTTTTTACATTTTCTTTTATCCAAAAAACCAATTGTTACAATAAAAAACTTATTTCCTTTTTCTTTCTTATATACTTCAAAAATGAATTTATTTCCAAAATTAATTCTTTATTCATGTCTTATCCAATTCTATTTAAAACAGGTTTATATCTTTTTATATATAAACTCTCTTTTACCATCCTTTCTTTATACAATCTAACCCCCTCCAACATTTTAATCTTAAAATAGGTATGTCCAACTTCCTTACTATGTATATTTCCATTAGAATTCCTATCTCTCAATAATTTGTTCTTTGTTGTACCAATATATGATACATCTTTATTCTCTTTTTTACAATCCAAACATTCTATTTTATAAATATCATTCATGTTTTCAACATTCCTATTTCTTATCATATTACCTAAATTACATTTCCTTTTATATACTGGTTTCAACAATAAACCACATTCCTTACCATATTTCTTATTCATATCCCTCATTATCACTTTTTGACACTTTATACCGACTATACATAAATTCCTTCATTTTCTCTCTCTTTTTTCTCAATTTCCTCTCAATTTTATCTATATTCTTTTTTCCACATAATTTATTAATAATCTTAATTGGATAATCATTTTTTATTGCCTCATTTTTTTATACACTCCATTTCCTCCCTAAATAACCCCTCCTCTGAACATAGATTAATTACTCTAACTATTCTATTATTAACAATATTAATCCTATGTATGTATTCAATATCTAATTCCCAATTACTCAATAATCCATAAAAAGTATCTTTTCTAAAAATACTAGTCTCAATTCCTACTCTATAATTTTTTATAACTTTTTTAATTTTAACATCCATATAATTAATTGAATTATTTATTTTTTTTCCATTGTAAATTTTATGTTTTCCTCAATTGAATTAATATATTTTAAAAAACATTCTGATTTCCTTTCATTCCCATTGAATACCAAAAAATAATCATCAATATATCTCACATAAAATATAGGTTTGTATCTAATATCACCAAAATATCTTTTTTCAAAAAAAATCCATATATAATGATGACAGTAAACCATTTAAACAGTTTCCCATACTCAGACCTTTACACTGTTTATAATATTTCCCATTGTATACAAATATAACATCCTTACAGCATACACTCAACATGTCATATAATAAATGACTTTCTATTTTAATATTCTTATTACCATCCTTAATATACATTTCCATAATTACTTCAACCGCTTTATTTGGATCTATATTTATATACATATTACACACATCTAATTTTACAAACCATATATTT
This sequence comes from Epiperipatus broadwayi, assembly GCA_028023455.1. Classification (NCBI taxonomy): domain Eukaryota; kingdom Metazoa; phylum Onychophora; class Udeonychophora; order Euonychophora; family Peripatidae; genus Epiperipatus; species Epiperipatus broadwayi. Next base: position 3,390,496 of record JAQFVV010012519.1, on the reverse strand, counting down.
TTTACATTATTGTTTTTTTCTAAAAAAAACCTTTTAATTCTTTTATAAAGTCATATGAATTATTAACATTATTTCCTCTTTCTTTCTTTCCATATTTTTTTAAAACCTTAGTAAATAACCATTTTGATAATTTTTCATAATATGCATCAATATTATTAATTATTGGTCTCAATGGTATCCCAATCTTATGCGTTTTTGGTATCCCATGTATCTCAGCATCTTTAAAATCCATGCTCTTCAATTTCACTAAATCATTCACACCTATGCTTCCTTTTGAATACATTTCTGTTATAAATCTATTTATTTCTTTATTTTTCCCTACCCCCTCATTCTTCTTAATCCTTTCAAAACAATCCTCTTTTAATAATATTTCCATCTTTTCTCTATACTCTTCTATCTTCATTACAACCATACTAGATGTTTTATATCCCTTTAAGAACACCACATCATTATATTTACTCTTCATATTCATAATCATTTCCCATTCATTATCATAACCAGATTTATCACTCTTATTCCTTCTTATATCATACTCCAATACTTCCATCCTGTATTGAAATTCCTTCATCATCCTTTCATACCCATATCTTTTTCTCTCATTACCATTATTCACACTATCTAAATCCTTTAATCTATCTATCATTAATTTAGATTTTGCCTGAATAGGGATGATGAAGGAATTTCAATACAGGATGGAAGTATTGGAGTATGATATAAGAAGGAATAAGAGTGATAAATCTGGTTATGATAATGAATGGGAAATGATTATGAATATGAAGAGTAAATATAATGATGTGGTGTTCTTAAAGGGAGATAAAACATCTAGTATGGTGGTAATGAAGATAGAAGAGTATAGAGAAAAGATGGAAATATTATTAAAAGAGGATTGTTTTGAAAGGATTAAGAAGAATGAGGGGGTAGGGAAAAATAAAGAAATAAATAGATTTATAACAGAAATGTATTCAAAAGGAAGCATAGGTGTGAATGATTTAGTGAAATTGAAGAGGATGGATTTTAAAGATGCTGAGATACATGGGATACCAAAAATGCATAAGATTGGGATACCATTGTGACCAATAATTAATAATATTGATGCATATTATGAAAAATTATCAAAATGGTTATTTACTAAGGTTTTAAAAAAAATATGGAAAGAAAGAAAAAGAAAATAATGTTAATAATTCATATGAATTTATAAAAGAATTAAAAGTTTTTTTTAGAAAAAAACAATAATGTAAAAAATATATGGTTTGTAAAATTAGATGTGTGTAATATGTATATAAATATAGATCCAAATAAAGCAGTTGAAGTAATTATGGAAATGTATATTAAGGATGGTAATAAGAATATTAAAATAGAAAGTCATTTATTATATGACATGTTGAGTGTATGCTGTAAGGATGTTATATTTGTATACAATGGGAAATATTATAAACAGTGTAAAGGTCTGAGTATGGGAAACTGTTTAAATGGTTTACTGTCATCATTATATATGGATTTTTTTTGAAAAAAGATATTTTGGTGATACTAGATACAAACCTATATTTTATGTGAGATATATTGATGATTATTTTTTGGTATTCAATGGGAATGAAAGGAAATCAGAATGTTTTTTAAAATATATTAATTCAATTGAGGAAAACATAAAATTTACAATGGAAAAAAAAATAATAATTCAATTAATTATATGGATGTTAAAATTAAAAAAGTTATCAAAAATTATATAGTAGGGATTGAGACTAGTATTTTTAGAAAAGATACTTTTTATGGATTATTGAGTAATTGGGAATTAGATATTGAATACATACATAGGATTAATATTGTTAAGAATAGAATAGTTAGAGGAATTAATCTGTGTTCAGAGGAGGGGTTATTTAGGGAGGAAATGGAGTGTATAAAAAATGAGGCAATAAAAAATGATTATCCAATTAAGATTATTAATAAATTATGTGGAAAAAAGAATATAGACAAAATTGAGAGGAAATTGAGAAAAAAGAAAGGAAAAAAGAAGGAATTTATGTATAGTCGGTATAAAGTGTCAAAAAGTACTTTTTTTAAGATTAAAAAGATAATGAGGGATATGAATAAGAAATATGGTAAGGAATGTGGTTTATTGTTGAAACCAGTATATAAAAGGAAATGTAATTTAGGTAATATGATAAGAAATAGGAATGTTGAAAACATGAATGATATTTATAAAATAGAATGTTTGGATTGTAAAAAAGAGAATAAAGATGTATCATATATTGGTACAACAAAGAACAAATTAGAGACAAGATTGAAACAGCATTTGAGAGATAGGAATTCTAATGTAAATATACATAGTAAGGAAGTTGGACATACAGATTTTAAGATTAAAATGTTGGAGGGGGTTAGATTGTATAAAGAAAGGATGGTAAAAGAGAGTTTATATATAAAAAGATATAAACCTGTTTTCAATAGAATTGGATAAGACATGAATAAAGAATTAATTTTGGAAATAAATTCATTTTTGAAGTATATAAGAAAGAAAAAGGAAATAAGTTTTTTATTGTAACAATTGGTTTTTTGGATAAAAGAAAATGTAAAAAGGGAAAGTTTTTTGAGAAGGGAGTCAAGTAAGTGTGGTGTACGTTTTGTGTTTTTAATTTAATTGATTTTAATGTATTTTATTTATTTTTAAATTTTATGGGGTTTATATGTTTTATATTGTTTTTGATTATTTTTGTTTTTTTTGTTTTTTGGTTTTATTATGTGAAGTTTGTTTTATAATGTAATGTTTTTTCTAGATCTTTGAAAATGACTATAGAGTAAAGATAGTCGAAATGTTGGAAATAAGTGGATATATATATATATATATATATATATACACATCAAATAAAGTTTTTGAAAAGAAAAGAAGTGGTTTTAATTATAAAATTATATAAATTAATGTTAGTTAATAAATTGTTTTTAAAATTAAACTCTATTTGTGGTCAATTCTTTTTATCAATCTCTTTTATAAATTCCTTTTACAATTCTTTTATCAATTCTTTTAACCGCTAATTATGTATAATCTATTAGTGATTACAAACAGCTGAGCTAGTCGTGGATTTAAGCATTGAGTTAGTGGCCATTGCTCAAAGTGCGTTGTTTATTCTTTTTGAATAGATAGCTGGCGCCCGTGTTTATACACAAACAAAAAAAGCGCTTTGAACGTGGTGTTGAACTCAACAGCTGAGAAGAAGCTATGTCCTGGAAATGTAACACTAGTTATATTTTATATAGCTATCATTTGGACATACATATTTCTCCGAATATGTTCTTCTTTGCCTAAGAGGCTGGTGTTTTGAGGATGCATATTCGAACCCGGTACAATATATAACAATAGAAATCTTTTCCAAAAGATTGTAAACTCTTTTAGCAACAAACAAAACAATTTAAATAATGGTACCAATATATTAACAATTTAGAATTTAATGTTTGTATTTTGATTAATTACGAATAAATAGAGTAAAGCTATGATATCTATTATATTTTCTTCCAAACTCACTTGCAAATATTGTTTATCACATATAAGATAGCTTGTTTTGTTTATAAGCTTTGATTACAATAGAAAACAAATTGTTTACTGAATACAGATGTAGAGTATTTGTCAACATTAACATATATATAATACAGACATTTTTATGTGTATAGTAAGCATATATAAGTTAAGATTACCATATAAAAGTTAAGATTACCATATAAACACAATTTTAAAAAATAATATACTTATTAATAATAGACGGAACACATTTGCATATATATTTATTAAATGTACATTTATTCATCTTCTCTCAAAAAATAAAAATATTAAAAAATGTATTATATCTACCTTCTCAAATAAAATGAATAGCAAGGTGTCAGACATTTATTGTAATAAAATAGGGTGATGATATCCTTTTTTTGCAAGAACTGTCTTCCCCTGATGTTTGATAAAATTAAAAAGTCAGATATATTAATCTTTAACTGAGGTTTAAAGTTTATATCTGTACTTAGAGATAATCTCTAGTTTAGAAAATGATTAGTAATAATCATTATTGTATTTATGTGAGGTGGATGGTGTCAAAGTTGTGAGTGGTGTGAGTTTGACAATTGTAAATAAAAATGTAACAATGTACTATAGATAAATACTCTATATTGAAGTAATGGATCTGAAGTCCGATCCATGCTTCACAGCCTTCTATAAACTTAGTTAGTATTATAGACCTGAATTAAGTTTATAGTCCAATATCAGCAGGGTTTTGCATTAAAGCTAAAATTAATTACGTTTATATAATTTGTATCGCATTTAAATATTTTGTTAAATAAATTCCATTCTAAGATTAGATTTCTGTTAATAAAAATTACTTGTAAAACCTATTAGTCAAACACATATATATATGTCAAGTGTATATATATGAGTTAATGCAAAATTCTGCTGAAATAAAATGCTTATATTATTAAAAGAAATAATATATTTTTTTATTAAAATCTTGTTAAAATATGGAGTATGATTTGATTTTGAGATAAGCCCGCCAACATTTTCTAAAAGAATGTATGCTTGTAATTAGTTAGCCCATTCAAAGCAAATTAAAGATGGCTTTCTCTTCTTTTTTAATTACTAAAATTCAAACTTTAAAGAAAGAAATTTAGAAGAAAAAAGTAAAAGTTATTTTTAGAAAATGTTACCTTGAAACAAAGAGTGGGGGTGGGCTTATCTAAGATCATACAAACAATAGAGGGTAGCTTACAAAAAAACATATAAATAGGAGAGTGAATAAAAGACTAGGCATTGATATTTTCCTTTTGGAAATAGCATTCAGATTTCTCTTTGGAGAACTCTTTCAGATTTTGCTGTTGAGATTTTATTCCAAAAAGTTATACAACAGTCATCTTCAAAATCATGGAGAAGTTTGAACATGCTCAAGCTAAAAGTCATATGAATTTGATGGATTCTACTATGCTTGGCTAGGCAAATAAATAGCTTTGCCTATCGCCGAGGTTCCTAAATACCATCAAAATGCCTTAGTATCCACTCAATAGTCATCTGAACTCTGTGCCGTGTCTAGGACTTTTCGTAAAAGCATGCTAGTTAATTCCACTTTCCTTGTCTGGGCAAATACCCATCGATGGACAGATCAAGCTACGCTCATCGATGGAACATGACCAAGGAACCAGGATGGTAATAGTATCTCTCCTCCATTGAACTATTTACTTTCTATCCTTTTTTGTTCATACCTTTTTTAAGTGCTTCTCTGAATTATATTTCTGAAATGTTGTATTTAATTATATTTGTAATGTAACCATTTTTTTATTAGACTAGTCTTAGATATATATTGCGTGATCATCTATCTATATATTTAACCCTTTTTCCTTCGCTATTCTTCATTACTAACATGTATAAATATTTTGTATTCCATTGTGGTTAAGTTTAAAAGTTAATTTTACATTTAAAATCTCTTTCCCATTTTATTTATGTTTCTAAATTCCATACGAGTAAGTTTCTTTGTTTGCCAACTTGATCTCCTCGATAACACCTCTTTTGTCCACCACTAGCTTATTACGTATATCAGATTTAGCTATATATGTTTTAAATAATTTTTAAACTGTCTGTTTTTAGCACAAAGCAATCAGAAAATGCTTTGCGAAAGATTTTTATTATTGTACTTTATTGAGGAGATTCGAGTTGACAATTTTATTAAAATTGAGAAGAAAAGACTTAGACCGCAAAAATATTATATCGTTTAATCTGTTTTCATTGTCTAATTAGTTTTCATTAATTTAGGGGAATAGCGGAGGCCATTAAATCATTATTAATATTTTAAAGTCATTAATTAAATATCTATTATTTAACTAAAAAGCTTCAGTTTTCTAATTTTATTTTAATGCTTTATTGTTACTTTTCCAATGATCCAGGCACGCAAAACACATATTTCATAGTACTGTTACACACATTTAACTATTTAGCTCCGTAGGTGTTCCCATCCATGTCTCTACCGCTGTTGCTAAGCTTTGTGGCCGGATGAGAAAATAATTTATGCGTATCTCAGATAATGTTATTGGTTCGTAGTTAGCCTCGAGAATAGGCGAATAGGGCAGAGGTCATAGTATTCTTGATTTAATATCTCGCGTATGGGTGGCCTCGAGGTACTTTCTCCTAGTATTCGAACTGGGTTAAACCAAACATACATCATCTGACTGTCACAATATATATATATATGAGAGAGAGATAGTGACCTAGGCCAACTGATGAGTGCTGGTTCAGCATGAAATGCATCTTGGGGGTCATTTGTCTTTTATTGTATCTTTATATGAATTTAAAAAGAATGGGGAAGTATGGAGGTTGTTTAATATATAAAGATATTACACATGGGAAAGAGAAAGGTGAATAATTCCATGTGTGTGTATGTTTATAGTTTTAAAAATCAGATATATTAATCTTTAACTGAGATTTAAAATTTATATCTGTGCTAGAGATAATCTCTAATTTAGAAAATGATTAGTAATAATCGTTATTGTATTTATCTGAGGTGGATGGTGACAAAACTGTGAGTGGACTGAGTTTGACAATCGTAAATAAAAATGTAACAATATTTTAAAATCCATATTGATTTCAGAATGTATAGTCATCCCTACTTATTATTGCTGATCTCAGATTTTCAGTTAAACTCTTCTGCCACTATTAAATCATTAACTTTTATTTTACGAATTTTCTTAAATTTTGTAAAACTTTTAGCTTTATGCTTAGAAATAATTTTATCATATGAAATATTATACCACATGAAAATTCACATTGAAAAAGAAGTTAAAATATAAATGCATGGTCACATTTCTTTGAGATGGGCAAAGGATTGTTGCCATATAAAATTTATTAAATTTTAATATTTTTTGTTTATTTACAGTTTTTTGATAATGTATAATTAACGTAATGTTAATACAGCATATATCATAGCTTCTCTATAACTAACCACAATTGAAAAAAAAAGTAAGTAAAAAATAATAACAAAATCCAGTACCGTACAACATTTTATTTATATACATTACAAATAGCTTCTTAATAATATGTAGTTAAATTTACAAATTTAGAATCAGAAATGATTTGATCTATATCTCTTGTAGTTTCATTTATTCTGACTTCTGAACGAATCACTTCCCATACTGTATTGTCTAAATCCTGAATCATATTTACACTATCCTCATTATACTTAAAATGATTTGCATTTTCACATTCAAAATTATAAAGCATTTCATCGGACAATTGCAAATAAAAATTCCAATTTTTACTTAGACTTGCAATTGCTGTCATCATATCGTCACTTAAAATGTTACCTGAAGGTTGTGTTTTTATATCTGTTGATTCTTCATTATCTAATGGTGATAATTTTTCACCTTGTTCCAAATCCTGACCCTGTGATGTGGCTTCCTTTGAGGTGATTTTAACACTGTTATCTTCACATATTAAATTTTGATTAAATGTCTTTTGTTTTTTTGCATTGACAAACGTTTTCTTATATACTGATGTTTTTCTTTTGTTAGTTGATTTGGATACGGATGCAGATTCTTTTAATTGAATTTTTGGTTGCAAACTTTTTTTTGAGTATTTCCTTTTTGTTTCATTAGTAGCAAAATTTTTGTAACTTTTTTTCATTTTAGCCATTAGGGAAGATCCGGATTGTTTCCCATTATCGGTATATTTTTTTGTAGGTATTTCTGCTTGATTCATTTTTGAAAATGAATCTTCTTCAATTTTAATTTCTTTTGCTTTTATTTTTGTTACAACTTTACTCAACGGATTTTCTTGACTTTTATTTCTGTCTAATGATTTTATTTCTGTGCTTTTATACAATGGATTATAACATTCTGCTTGTTGTTCTAATGTATTAAATAAAGCATCTGAATTATGTAATCTCTTTGGATGCGAAGATCCATCTTCTAAAAGATTACAATTCATTGCAGATATACTGTTTTTTCCCAACAGAGAATCTCCTGGTTTATTGCATTGGTTATTACCTCTACTGAAATCTAACAAATAATTAGCTAAGATATTTTTATTGTCAATTAACTGTTTTTCAGATTGCCACTGTAAATGACTTTTTGAAATGGATTCGCAGTCATTCTGTATTGAATCAGGTGTAACATAAAACGGTTGCCGATTTTTCATCACTGGAGTTAATTTTTTGATTTACTTTGTTGAAAAGTTTTCCAACCTAAAAAAAGAAACTACAGTGCCTGTAAAAAATAACAAATTAGTTTTAATAGTTTGATAAAATGCAAAACCAATTTTACTCATTGTATATAGAAAACAAACACACACTGGCAGATATCTTTAATGGTTTTTTTTTTAGTATTAGAGCTCTAAATTAAAACAGGCAAAACTCACTATACATATTGCCACACACAGCAAGCTAGAGTAATCAATGGATGCCAGAAGGCTTGTGCATAAAATTCCCATCTAGTGCCTACTCATCCAATATCCCCAGTAGGCACTAGATGGAGATTTTATGCACAAGCCTTCTCGTGTGGCAATACATATAGTGAGTTTTTCCTGTTTTAATAACAGTTATAAGCAAACATAAGAAATGGTGATCATGTGATGTTTATTAGATCTCTGATGAAAACTGTTAAACAGTACTTATTTTGCAAATATAGTATATAAAATGTTTGTGTAAAGTGGGTAAAAAGTATTTTAGTCAATGCAGGAAAGTTAATGAAAGGAAAACATTTTTAGAATATTTTTGATGATGATCACTAAATGTTTTCTATAATTAAAAATATATTCATTGTCGATGATAACACATAATTATTAGCAGAGTTATTTTATGGATCAATATACAAAATAAAGCATTATATGATTTTCTCTGTCAATTTTCAATTTACTGCATGCTGGACATTGTAAGGGTAGCTTACAATCCAGTTCAAACCCATCCTTATATGTCTACAGTAGTTGACCAAACCCATGAAAAAGACAAGCTGAAGTAATAGGTTAAACACATGATATTTTTTCTACATGCAAACATACATATAAATATACACACACTTGAAGTTTGTTTTAATAAATACCAGACCAAAATAATGTTGAAATGAAGTAAATGCTTTTTTTCTTATGGAAAAGAAAAGCTTAATCTTATAAACCTTTTATATATATATATATAAATGCAAAACCATAAAACAATACAATACTAGATTAAATCCAAAAATTTTACCAAAATTCTTACACGACCATGGTTTCATCTATTACAAATAGACCTTCTCAAGTGAAAATCAAACTAAAAGAAAATAACATATATATATATATATATATAAATACAAACAAACAAACCTTCCCATAATTCATTTCAAACTCCACCTTTTTTTAATATCAAAAGAAGTCTTCATAAGATTGATAGCATCAGAATCAAGAAGATTTATCATCAAAGTCTCCTTTATTCTTCCTTTTAACTCATTCTTTTCATAAAAAATAACCGAAGCATTGTCAAACAATATTCTATAACCTGTATTCAGTTCATGAATATATAAAGCTGATTTAAAATACCTATGTTTAACTCTACTTCTATGAACCTTAATCCTTTCATTAAGGCTAAACTTACTCTGGCCTACATAAAATTTACCACAACTATATGGAATCTTATAAACAATACCAGGAATAGACCTACTAACAATACTGTTTTGAACCATTAAGTAACTAATTCAAATCAGAACCCTTCTTCCATGCAACCTTCATTCCACCTAACAAATGACTATTCCTATAAACCAAATTATATATTGATGCCTTAAATGGTAAAGACATATAATCATCATCCTTACCAACAAAATTCTTATCATCCAAATCACGACTATAAACATTATTATTAAATACCACTTTTTTAATAAAATCATGACTATAATCCAATTCTACATATTCAGCTGCAAATTGACTTCTTTGAATATCAGCATCATTATTAAAATTATTAAGCCTTCTATTCCTACAACAAAAATTCAACAAAGACATTTTTTTATGTATAAAAGGCTGATAACTATCAGGCCTAATCATATTTCTCAAATTTTTAGGTTTTATAAAATGACTACAAAACAAAACATCATTAACCTTCTCAACATTTAAATCTAAAAACTTTAATTTTAAAAAATCAAAACTATCCTCCTCAATTGTAAACTTAATACTAGAATCAAAACCATTCAATCCACATAAAAACTCTTCTAATTTCTCTTTCTGAATAACAAACAAACAATCATCAACATACCTAACAAATAATTCAATAGAACATGAAAACAAATTAATAACACTACACTCCAAATAATCAATATAGACAGCACACATCAATGGAGAAATAACATAATCAATAACCCAACCTTCTCTAATCTTATAAAATACATTATTAAACATAAAATACATTGAATACAGGCCATAGAATGTTGTTTGACAATGCTTCGGTTATTTTTTATGAAAAGAATGAGTTAAAAAGAAGAATACTGAGACTTTGATGATAAAATTTCTTGATTCTGAGGCTATCAATCTTATGAAGACTTTTTTTGATATTAAGAGAAGGTGGAGTTTGAAATGAATTATGGGAAGGTTTGTTTGTTTGTATATATATGTTTTTTTTCTTTTAGTTTGATTTTCACTTGAGAAGGTCTATTTGTAGTAGATGAAACCATGGTTGTGTAATGATTTTGGTAAAAAAATTTGGATTTAATCTAGTATTGTATTGTTTTGTGGTTTTGCATTTTTATTTTTGCTAGTATAGTGTTAGACAGTTTTGGTTTTATATATATATACCAATAATGACTTGTATGTAAATATATAGACATCATGATATCAGATAGTAATTTAGTTGATGTGATGATGACCTGAGGTCAAATCAATATCTAAGCAACAAAGTGTTGGAAAATGAGAATAGAGTTTTACTACATAATTTTATTACACAATGTTATTACATAATGTTAACAACCATTAATTTGTGCTACAATAGGCACCTATAGCAATAGAAAAGGAAATTGAAAATGTAAGTTTGCTGAAGAATGGATGTTAAGCTCAGTAAAAAATCAAACCCAAGTCATTTCCATTCTCTTTCATATTTCATCAAGTATAATAACAACCACAAGCAGTGAATAGCTTAATATAGAACATTAAAACAAAGAATAAAATGGATGATGTGTTTGAAGATATTGTCTATTCTGTATAATATTTTAAAGCGCTGAAAATTAAAGCAAATCGTCTTCAACATTTAACAAGGCAAAAATCAATGAACTTTAGCAGCTTATTAATAAAAGAATTAGATTAATTTTATAGTGATAATTGAAGACAAAAGACTGCATAATTGAATAAGAAAAAAAGGGATGTTATATATAGCCAGCACATACTGATAAACAATGAAATAAAACTTTCCTTTGTGTAAATTTACTCAATACCAATCATAAGCTGAAGAAAATTTAAATATTTTTTTTAAATTACCAAATAAAGTATATTGGCTAGATAAATGTGCCATAGGATTGGGGACTGTCTTAATTGCCATGAAACAAAGTTATAACTTGCTTGTATAAATAATGCCTAGAAAATCACCTAATGCCTAATCAGAAGTTTCCAAGTGAAGCCTGAAAGAGAGTGACATCTGAAATGGAAACGACTTTGTCCAAGCATTACTGGAGAGTCTGGAGAATGATGGAGGAGTTATCAGAAGGATGTATCCATGAAAGACACTATTGTTTAAATTATAAACTCTAATTTGGAAGATTGGAACAAAATCAAAGTTATGTTATATATATTTTTCTTTACATTATATGTTTGTAAAATTCTACTTTTATTATTCTAACCCTTGAAAGTTTCAACATGTTTGCAATCGGGAGAGTCCATTCCATAAGAAGTAATGTGGAACAGGGGGAAGGTTTATTGAGCTAGAAATTTCTTTATTTTGTAAATAAAATTTAGGTTGATTCTCTCCATAATGATTTGATATTTGGTCATCATCATCATCATATAGTATGGAATGAGGTAAGAATTTTTCATGCTCTTCCATATTAATTTGCACTCACTAAGACAGGACAGAGTTTACATTATATGTTTACTTGTTTGCGTTTTAACTAATAATTGTTATATTTAGTTATTCAGTGTGAATAATAAACATTGTAAACAAAGGCAAAACTCTCCATACAGTAGTGCCACCCTGTGTCAACCAGAGTAACCAATGGATGCCAGAAGGCTTGTGCATAAAATCCCTATCTAGTGCCTACTCATCCAATATCCCCAGACTAGTTTCTGGCTTGTGGCCATCATCAGTGAGGAGCCTTGGATCTGAGAGCACAGCACATAGAGAAGGTGATCATGTGATGTTTAGTGGTTTAATGGTAAACATTCTTGTATGAAAGTCTTTTTCTATCCACTTTAAAGAACTTATAGATGGAGGGGGGTTCCACATAAGATCTCTCCAGCAGAAATTGAATCATGGCACTATTGGACATATATCATTTTGTAAATAGTTATTTAGCTTTGTGATCATCATCATGATAATGAAATAATTTTTCTTTTTCATTTTTAGTTAATCATTGACTTTGTATATAGGGAGTGTCTTAATGCATATCTATCATGGGGCATGTTGGTATGTGAATAATTTAGTTATTGAATTGATAGAGATGCATATGGAACCCATGTAAGCACATCTTTTGCTATGTGAAAGAATTTGAATATTTATCTGTTATTAATAAAATTTGTTAATGTGTTTTAAATCAAATTGGTCTCTAGTTTATCAAACTCATTCATATACTCATTAATTTAATTGATTTAATATATATATATATATATATATATATATATATATATATATATATATATATATATATATATATATATATATATATATATATATATGCACACACATACAGATTATTATAACACATAACACTGCAATAGGGTTGGATGTATCTTAGGTCAATGAAAACTTAGTTGCTACATAAATAATTTTACCCCTGACAAGAACCAAAGACATCATTCATCCTGGGTTTGAATACTGAGGTGCAATGGAATCCAAAACAGAAGTGAGGTATGGATAAACTAGCCTAAAATATATCTAAATTTAATGAGTAAACCAAAAGCTAGCCCATTGGAAGTGGATATGATCATTGCTTAGTTACTTCATTGCATCATTCACAACATCCTACCAGAAGACCCTAGGTCAGACCATTTTGAGATGCGCCCCCTCCTCTTCTGATGGAAAGCCTGAACTGTTACAACATATTATTTTGTAATCTTGAATAATTAATAGAAACTTACTGTTTTTATTGCAAATATTGAAATTAGATTCTGAGAGTCATACATTGCTTTGTTCATAAAACTATTCTGGACAAAAGGTCAAATATCTACAATGAGTATAAAATTGAAATCAGCAAAATAAATAAGAGTTGATTTAATTGTCATATTTATAGTTGTATAAAGAAATTACTTTTGATTCAAAACCTTAATGCATTTTAAAATTTAAATTATTAGCTGGAATAATATAAGGGACCTATCCAAACCTACTGCACCTCATTGAATAAATCCAATAGTCAGAAACTAATCTAGCAGGTATGCACTGTTATTTAATGCCCCATTGGTTATTTTGTAATAGTATATTAGAGAAAGTAGAATGTACTATAGTTCCTAATGAAAATATAACATTGTGCTAATCCAGGAATTAAGACAGTCTTACCTTATACAAATGGGTTGCTCTTAAATTTGTATTAGTTTTCATAGAAATAATATATACATAGTTTATCAAAAAGAGGGTTGAAATAATTTCATGCTACAAAGTTTAAAATCTTATACTATAAATAAAATTTTATAATGAATGGCAGCAGATTATATATTGGACAAAGTTATCCTTTATTCTTGCAATTAAGAAATGATTACATATATATTAATTATTTATTCACTAAATCAACAACAAAAGCTATAGAAAAAAAACATTCGTATGATAGTACTAATCAATAGTTTTTAAAATAAAAAAGAATAAGGAAATGATTTTTAATATAAAAAGAATAAGGAAACAAAGATCACAGGTATTCATAATCTTTAAAAATATAAGTTTACTTAATTGAAGTTCTGAAGAAATAGTTTAAGTATGCCAAAATGTTAGCCATTTCTTATTAAGTCTTGAAGATTCAGAAAAGAATAGTGAAATAAATATTAACAAAACTAATTATAAACATAGAGAAATAGAAAAAGGTGTGATAATTTGTTTTTGAGTTTTTAAAATAGGTTGTTTTTGATATCTAATCAATCATATAAATTATCAAGTTGTTTTTTTTGTTTCAATCACGCATTGGAGAAATAGAGCCGAATGCAATAATTCTTGCCAAAATAATTTTGTATTAAAATGAAAAATTCCAACTAAAAATCATATGCATAGTCAAGCGTTTTAGGCTAGCGGTTAGCATAGCCGCCTTCCAAGCAGCTGGCCCGGGTTCGCTTCCCGGTCAATGCTTTGACATATAAATAATAATAAAAAATCATGCATATATGTATATTTGGGTGTGATTTATAATTATACCCAACTTTTTATTTATGCGGTACATTAATATAACAAAATTAAGCACTCTAGAGATTTAGTTTTTCATTAACAAGTTTCAGTTCCTTCCTCCCTCCCCCCAAATTCATGGAATAATTTGTTTTATTGTCAATGGGATAACTTCAGATTAATTCATTAATAGTATCTGAATCCCACTGTTTACAACAATAAATTTGTCTCATAAATTATTTTTAGAAGCGAAAATATAATGCTATGAGTTCTTGACTGTGTTCTGGTCACTTCTAAATCACCTATTACAAAAATCCATTTTGCTCCTGAAAAATTAATTGGCTTATCTTCTTTTATGAAGAAACTTATCATCTTAATACAATTAGTAGTACAAATTTAGCTAGCCTGTTCATGGTCATTATAAATTTATAGACAAATCAATTTCCAAATCAAACATACACACATGACTGTGATTACAGCATTTTCAGGAGATTTAGATTTTTTTTTTAAATTTATGATTATTCATTAAATTATAACCTTGATATAATGCATTGTCAGAAAGTCAGTGTCTTGTTTAATTAAAGACAACCATTATTTTGGCACAAATCCCATGTGGATGCTGAAACCTTCCAAAGTCAGCACATACATTAGGTTCTCAGGGCTGTCCCTCAGTATTTTGGATTGATTTATACTGACAAATTGATTTCTATATGAATCATTTGAAGATCCCAAATACAACTTAATAATCTGTTTGTAAGATATATCTTTAAAATATTCTCTCATATTTTGATTAGCATATGCAATATTTTTTAAAAATAAACAAAAATATAATTGATGGATTTTACAATTATACATACTGATTTTTAATATCACATGCTGGTTCAGCATGAAATGCATTTTGGTGGCCATTTGCCTTTTATTGTATCTTTATTTATATGAATTTAAAAAGAATATGTGGTAATACTGATGTTATTTAATATATTGGTAATGATTTTTAACATCTGTGAGAAAATATACATTATGCCTTTTAAATACTGTGATTAGAAAATAAACAAGAAATACTAAATTATTTATGTAATTGCCATGAAAGATAAAACCTGAGATCTCATTATCCATATATGTGTGCTGAAGTCCTCATTAGAGCTGAAAGGAGTATCATATTAGAATGATGTTTTTGTTGTAGTTAGTATAAAGATAATCATTTTAACACTGCAGTTTATGCTGACTAAAAACATATAAAAAGTTTCTTTTAAAAAAATAGTTTAATTTTTATTTTATTTATTATTGATTGTCTACATGTTATTTAATCTTACCCAAGAAATAGCACTTAAAAAGGAAATATGTTAAATTATATTATAGTTTTCAAACAAATTTTTAAAAAACTTTTCATTATGCTGATTTTACAATAAATACATACTGTATTTGAAACAATAAATTAGTTGTTTAAATTCAACCAATTTAATAATTATTATCAAACCATTTGAAATACTGAATTTTTATTTTTTGTATAGCTCTCCTAAGAAACATAATTTATATATATATATAAAACTTTACAGCCATTTATTAATAAAACTTATTACTAACATTTATATAACAATTTTCTACTATCATTATAACTTTAAAATATTACCAAAATCACACTTTTCTTTATTTTTACCATAATATCTTATAAATACAATTTCTCCAAACCACTTCAAACACTTTTTAGAAAATATCTTTATTTGTACATATACATACACCTACATTTCGACTGATCTGCTGTCTTCTTCAGAGCAAGTTTATTTTGAGCTTTTAAAAAAACGTTTTTTTTTTCGTTTTTTTAAAAGATCAAAATAAACTTGCTCTGAAGAAATCTGCAGGTCAATCAAAGCGTAGATGTGTGTATATGTACAAATAAAGAGTTTTGCTAAAAAGTGTTTGAAGCGGTTTGGATAAATTGTAACTTAAAAACATATAATATTGGCATAAATGTAGTGCAAATGTAATAAACATATATACGTATCCTCTCTCACACACATTTGTTTTTACAATTACTTTAGAAATAAGATATTTCTAATATATAAATCATAAATACAATATACAATCAGCTTATAAAACTATATAAGCATCAATAATCAAATCATCCAATTTATAATACGCATATTTTATATCAAAAACTGTCTTCTCTGTTTTATACTTTTACATAGAAGATAGTTTTTAAATAAAACATGATCATAATAAATTGGAAACATATTTTATTATATTTCATTGTAGGTGCTTGTAAATATATAGTTGTATAAAGTATTATGAATTGTATTTAATATTTAATTTTTTATTTTGAAAAATGTATTTATTATAGGAATGATTAAAAAAAAATGTGAGCGGGAAGAATTATACATAATTAGTTTGTATTTATATCAATAATTAATCCATATTATATAAATTTACATTTTGTTGTATTTTATGGCATGTTAAAATTGTTGACTTGTATATTTTTATATCTTAATGATGATAGAAAATTGGTAGTTATAATTTGTATCAATAGATGACTCTGTAGTATTTATAATTAAAAAAATGTATTTCTGAAGAAAATTATAGAAAAAAAAATAACAGAAAACTATAGATTAAATCAGGGATGGGCAAATAGTAGCCCAAGGGCCACATGCGGCCCGCTAAGAGTTTTTATGTGGCCCGCCAAGACAATCAGAAAATTCCACCTTGGACTGAGATTTCCTTCCCGTTGCGCAACCGAATATTCATCTCGTATTTTCCACTAGGCTGGCCACATCAATACACATGCGCAGTGTAGATATGATATGCAGTGCTTTTCCAATTGATCTGGTTAATTTCAATTTTGTCTTTGCATTAGCAAATATATACATTTCCAACTTTAGTGAAACCATGAACCCTCCGAAAAAATGTAAAATTGGTATTGAATGTCATGTGTTTAATAAAGAATGGACAAACAAATATTTCTTTCGTAATACAGGGAATAAAGCAGTATGTTTATTGTGTCTTAAAAAAAAGGTGTGGCCCTCTGCTAACCTTCGCTTCCACAAAGTGGCCCCTGAGCCAAAACAATTGCCCACCCCTGGTTTAAATGATTTGATAATAAGTGCTGAAAAGATTACAAATAAAGCATTCATTTTAACATTCGATTTAGATAAAATAGGATGGAGACAATAAAACCTTCTTATGGTTATGTTAATTTAAATATTTATCAGTGATAGAATACATATATATTTATTACCTTATACTTAAAATGATTTAATTGAAAAGAGACAAAATCTTGAGACATTATAAGACAAATTGTTATTGTCTATAGGATATTATAGGTTTGATGATTAATGTGAATATGATATTTGATTGGGCCCTTTATTTATTTTATTCTGAGGCATTAGATTAATATTAATGTGTAATAATATATGTTGTCATAGTATTTTAGATATATAAAAATGTTTTAATATTTATCAATAAAATTAAATAAATACTAGAAACATATTATGTAAAATTCTATAGACAGAAGTATTACGCTTTCATTATAAATAAATATAGACTTAATATATGCATGTTTATGTATTAATAAAGGCATTGTAAAATATAGAGAAGACTGTGTGTGTTAAATATATAATTTCCTGTATAAAAAAATATTTCTTGAGATATAGTATTTTTGAAAGTGAGCTTTAATAGGTAAGGGTCATTATGAGAAATAAATACAATTTTAATGGTTGTATAATGTGCATTTCGTATAAAATGCATATTTTTTTATCCTGATACTATGTGATAAAGAGTTATGTAGTCAAGATAGAGAATCATAGTTATCATATTACAATGTTTTAAAACACAAATTGCAATCTGAGCCTCTGATTTACTGGTGCACATTTCTGATTCATATACAGAAGACCCTATTTCACACCTGAAGAAAAAACTAAATAAACCTGAAGAAGGAACTAAATAAAAATATAGTTTCAGAATCTGCCACAAAAACAAAGTGAAATTTTGTTTCAAGTTTGTGGTTAGAATAATTGATAATAAAGAAGGATAATTTGACAAATAATCAAACGTTTAAAAACGATCATTTATCTGATAGGGGAAATAACGAAAACAAATTTCTTCGAGGAAAGATGATGGGTGAACAGGTTTTTTTTATAGAAGAAATAGATAATTTGATGATCTGTTAAAGATGAAAGTAAGAAAGAGTTAATGATTTCTTTAGACAAAGTTGTGTTGTGCAGAATGCAAAAAGAAAAGAAAAATATTTTAAATGGAAATTAAACATAATAAGTCTATAGAATAAGCAAAGAGATGAATTTGTATTTATTGAGAACACGAAAAGAGAAGGCAATTAAATTATGTATATTTTTAGAGAGACAAAAAATAAAACAAGATGTGGGTTTTGCTCAGAAACGAGAAATTAGGGTGAATTTAACTCAACCATTATTGATCTTTTATTTATATATCTATATAATATTTAAATATATATATATATTATCTATATCAAACATATGTAATTATAAGAGACTTGAACTCAGACTTTCAAACTCCCCAAAGCTAACCAATCCATCTTAAACAACTGATACACATGACCACATACATGTGAAAAAGATAAATGATCTCCACAATACATATTTCATGCTGAACCAGCACATACCAGTTCATCCAAATCACCATCTCCAACACATATATACAATTACTGCTCAGTTTATATTAAGATAATAAATTTTCAAACATTAACGGACAGGCTTCAATCTTCTTCACTTTTCAATTCTTCAACCATCCATATCATTGAAAATCTGAGGATGAAATACTCAAAACCCTCGATGATGCCAATATTATTGTCATATCCATGTTGACCTTGGGTCAATCTGACTCCTCACACATAGGACCTTAATATATCCATTTAATTAGCATGAAATACATATATTGGAGATCATTTATCTTTTTCACATACATGGAAGTCATGTGTATCAGTTGTTTAAGATGGAGTGGATAGTTTTGGGGAGTTTAAAAGTCTGAATTCAAGTTGATATATATATTAAGATTGCTTTATGGTCATTACATAGGTTTTTATGTTGCTTATACATAATTACTTAATTCTCAAGAACTGGAATGGAGGCTACTTTTTACTGATCTGCATCACAAGAGACAGAAGAAAAGAGCAAGAGTTATATGATAGGCTGAAATTATAATAATGAAGAAGCTATTTGGCTAGCTCATTGGCCAATCAGCTTGGATTCTGGCAATGAAAAATATTTACTACTGTTCTTTGAATTCCATTTGAGATCTTTTTTAATATTACCTTGATATACACAGCAGTAAATTATATCTTTTTCTCATTAAATTTTTGTTAGATAGTATTCTTCTATATGCTTGGGCCATCTCTTTTTCTGGGATTTCTCTTGATTTTGATTTTCAGGTCTCTGATGTCCTATTGTTTAAATATTTTAGAGGCTTCATTGTGGTTATTGTCACTACGTTTTTTGTTGTTGCTTCATCTGGTCTCATGGTATCCATGGCTGTAGATTGTGGATTCTCTAATTAATTATCCATTAGTCTGTGGTTGATTTTATTTTACTACCAAAGTCTTTTGGCTTTGCAGTGCTCCATTGTCTGTCAATATAAGTTCTGAATTCTCTGCTCTTGTCTTTCTGATGTAGAAGTGCCTATGCTTGATAATTTTAGACTCTCTGCTTTTATATAGAGTCTGGTCTCAGCTGTTTTTCTGATTATCTGCCCTTCTGCAGTTTCTATAATAAACATGTTACATTTGTGATTAAATCTTTTGATTTACATAACCAGAATCTATAACAAATACACAATCTGCAATTAAGCTTTTTTTTACAGATGACTATTTGTCTTTCTGAGTATAAATTCTGTTTTCAACTCCTGCAAACTGTCTTTTTTGTCCTAAATAATATACCATTAATAATTTTGGGGATACTTTTTCTTGGATGTAGGTATGAGCTAATGTATCCATTATTCTCATAATCCTTCTATTTACCTCTTTGGACAATCCTTTTTTTTTTTTTGCTTTTTAGATTATCTTTTGCCAGACCATTTCTTTCTGGTTGGCAGTAGTATGAACATATGCTTTATGCTATTTAATATATGGAAGTCCATAAATTATAAAGAATTAAAAATTTCTCCATTGTCAGATATTCTTGTCTTTAGCCCTCTGTAAGTAACCCAAAATTTTCTCAGGATCTCAATTGGACTAGAAGATAGTTCTTTAATATTCAGCCATTTAGAACAAAAATGTATCATTATTAATAATTGTTCATTCTTCCATGAATTTGTTTGATCAATATTAATGCAATGCCAATACTTCATAGTTTCTGACCAAGCTTTGATATGAGTTTATCTGCTTTTTTGTATTGGCTGGAATTGCATTTCTAGATCTACATTGTATCTCTTTGTCTATTTTTGGTTACTACTTATATCTGATAAATATTATATTTTTATTTACATAATACCCATGTGACTCCAATAAATGAGATCTAAAAATTTGTTTAGGACCTTTGGTAGCTAGACCCCAAATGACAGTTACATATTACATATAGTATGTGGTATCTGGCTCATTATACAATTTATATATTATATATAGTTTATGATATATAATTTAGAATAATTTATAAATGTGAGGTTTTCTTTCTGAACAGTCAGACCTTATTCATTTTCTCAGCATTTAGTAACTTTTAGTCCTAGTTAGTCCATTCTTTTACCATTTCAATATGATGACTTTAATACATTCTTATACCAATCATTTTTATTTGATATTATCACTGGCATAGTTTTCTGTATATAAAGATAATTGGCTTAATACATAAATGTGAGGAATTTCTTTGATTTGTCTGTAATTTAATAATAGGTTGAACCAGAATATCATTCTGGGCAAAACATTGGGTGACTGAATTCTTTTAGCCTCCTGGAATCTCAAGAAATGGTTTTTGGATAGCAATTGGTGAATTTTTCTCATTGACTATTTGATAAAATTACTTTCAGTCTTGGTCAGTGTTCTTGGAATAATACTGCTTCAATCTCAATGGGGGCTGTGCTATGTTATAAATAGATTTGAATCTATTTAGTGTTGGAAACTTGGAGCCTGAATTAGAGCTCTTTCTAATTTTGTCAACACTTGAGTCTTCTCCCTATCCTACTTCAAGTTTATTTCATGAGTAATCTGTAGAGGTGTTTATTATGGATAAAACTCTTCTGATACTTTATAAGATCTGTCTATCTCTGGAGCTCCTTTATGTTTCCACTAATGTTTTTGGTTTCTGAAACAGACTTTATTTGTTCATGGGATTCTGTCCTTTATTAGAACTCAAATTTCTCTGTTACTTGTTTTTCTCTTGACTAAATGAAGTCCCTATGTTATTGAACTTTTTGAAATTTGATTCAACTCATCATCATCATCATCATTATCAACCATTATCAATCCACTGCAGGATGAAGGTCTCTCCAAGTTTAATCCATCTTCTTCAATCTTTAGTTTCTCTTCTCCACATCACCCCTGCATACTTTTTTATTTTATCCATCCATCTCACATGTGGTCTCTTTCTGGGTCTTTTACAATCTCTTGGAATACAGTTTAAAATTTCAATTGTCCATCTATTATCATCTCTTCTAGCAATATGTCCAGCCCAACTCCAATCTTTTAAGTTTTTCAATAAGGTCAGTAACACCTGTTTGTTCTCTTACCCATACATTGCATTTTCGATCTCTTCTTGTTATTCCCAACATACATCTCTCCATACTTTTTTGAGTGGTCTGAAGTCTCTGTATTGCTCTTTTATTAAGTGTCCAAGTCTCAGATCCATAAGTAAGAACTGGTAAAACCCATTTGCTAAAAACCTTCCTTTTCAAACACATAGGTATATTTCCTTTTAGTATCAAGTTATTTCTACCAAAAACACTCCAACCAAGTTTAATTCTGTGATTAATTTCTTCCATTATGTTTCCATCTGCATTAATAATCTGACCAAGGTATTTGTAACTGTTAACTTCTTCTAATTCATCATAATCAATCTTTATTTTCATATTTTGAGCAAATCAATTAAAGATTACTTTAGTCTTTTTAACATTTATCTTTAGTCCTACTTTCATCTGATAATTCCTGCAACATATCCTGCAGCTCTGAAGCATTATTTGCAAAAACAACTACATCATCTGCGAAATCTAAATGACTTAAATAATCTCCATTTACTTTCACTCCTTTAGTTTCCCATTTTAATCCACAAAATACTTCTTGCAGCACTGCTGTAGAAAGTTTTGGAGATATGGAGTCACCTTGTCTTACACCTTTCTCAATGTTGACTTTCCCAGTATCATTATGTAATCTAATTGTTGCTGTTGCATTTTTATAAATATTCTTCAAAATATGACAATATCCTGGATCTATACCTTGATAATCCAATGCTTTAATCACTGAAGAAATGTTTATAGAATCAAATGCCTTTTCATAATCTACAAATCCAAAACATAATGACAACTCATATTCATTTGTCCTTTCTATAACTTCTCTCAACACATCGATATGATCTAAAAGCACTTTTAAATCCAGCTTGTTCTCTTGGTTGGTGGAAATCCATTCAACTATAAGTAGGAAATAATGAAAGTATGATAAGGCTTCCAGTATATCTGCTATTGATCCAAAAGATACTGAAATATGGATGGAGCAACAAATATTCCAAAAACAAACATAATAATCTTAAAAACACTTTGTGGATTGCTATAGCCTGACTTTGAGTTGATTTATAATGTGAAGAAATTTGGAAATATTTTAAGATTCATTTTAGTGAAAAACCTTCATTGATGGTAATCAATAAGTAACTGATTTTATTGTTCCTTTTTTTTCCAGAAGCAGTTTCAGCTTTTCCATTTTGAGTCTCAGCATAAATGAAAGCAGATTGGCTAAACTTTATCAATTACTATGAGAAAAATGGATGAACCCTCATAGCAGCCAGTCCTCTTTTTAAAAATTATAGGGAACTTTAAAAATGCATATAACTTTGTTTTGCCAGATTTGCCATATTCTAACTCCTCAACCAGTTTCTACTTATGAAGTTACTATGGTTTTGAGTTGAAGTTAATAAAGATAACCTTTTTTTAAATTTGCCTGTGCTGACATTTATGCTAACTTCTCACAGCAACATTTTTTACTGCTCTAAAAATCTCTTTTTTCATCATAGCTACTTTAGATACAATGTTCTTCTTTTATATTCATCAGTTCCCACACTTTTTTGAGAGGCTGCTGACCCTAAGTCAAATGAGACATTCATTGATTTTGAATTTTAGTTTTCATAAACTTATCATTACTGATTTTTTTAAAGTTTTTATTTCCTGCTTAAACTTATTAATACTATTTGTATCCTAATTACTGAACTAACTTAGCAATTACATCTTTTAATTATGTACGCCCTTTTTAAAGCCCTATTTTAATGGCAGGGTCTGCATATTTTTTATACCAGCTTGTTTTTTGGGTCATGATCATTTATCATGAATACTTTTTATCCCTAAGCTGATATATACCAAAATATAGCTTGAATGGTGCTTGTTTTCACCAGAATTGCCTGAGAAAAGCTGGATTTAATACTTGATTCATCAAACTGTATTCATAAAATTGTTTTGCTTCATATCATATACAAACCTGTTTCTGAGGAATTCATTTGTATAGATATCAAATTTAGATGCATTGTCTACCTTTTTTGCAATTGTGTTGTGAAATCTATTGATTTTCATAGATATACCTGGAAGTTTTGATTAAATGTATAATCCTATAGAACTTTTATGGCTTTAGACAGACATATATGGTTAACATCTTTGTTGTCTTTTCATTTGGCAATCCAGGGAGTGCATACATGGAATATCTTATATGCAGTCAAGCCACATATGCTGGTCAATGCACTCTAGCTTTAAAATGCCATTGCTATTTAAAAACACCTCAACTAGTTTATAAGAAAATTTACTTTAACCTTTTAATATAATGATGTTGCAAATTAATATCTATCCATGAAAAATTCTAACTTGTCATCGAATATTTAATGTTGACTAAATATTACTTTTCTTTAAAGAAAAAAATATCCTCAATTTCCAGTTGTTGGGTATCATTATGAAATGGGGAAACATTTAGTTTAATTCAACACTGTCTACTAATCATACTTTAAATCATAATTATAGCTATTTACATATCTATATGACATTAATAGATTGTGTTATAGTGATAGTATAAGTTCTTAATTAGCTTACAAATCATTATTTAATCTCAAAGATGTAGAATATATTGACTACTGAATTTAGAACCCATAGAAGCCTAGTGCATATATTTACCTGTTCTGTATCATGCGAGATGAGATTAAACATATGCTAGACTTAATTTATAATCATTGATGGCTGGAACTAGTCTTTCTTATTTATTATTAATTAAGCTTACTTTTATATTGCTTTTGTATAGATGATTTATAACCATTGATCTATCTGGACAACAAAGATTTTTTTATTATATTTGTATATATATTTTAACTTAGCCAGATAGAATCGCGTTCATATATATATAATAATGTTACATATTCATCGTTGTAAATAATTGGTCAAGTGCAAGAATTTCTACCATTGGGTTGAGGGTAAGGACTTTATTTTTATTAATATCATTATTAGATATCAATATGGTAGAAATTCATCCTTGACGTAACAAATTACATGCATCAGATTGAATTATTGTTCGTATTTTATATTTTTGTTAATCAATAAATGTTAATATAATTCGTTATTTTAATTTGGTCTCTAGCTCATCATTATTTCAGATGATTACCGTAGGAAACACCATTGTTCTTTGAATCCTATCTATATCTTTTATATGTCATCTTTATTATTTGTAGCAGTATATATTGAATGAAACTAAATATTTTTAGAAATTATCATCTCACAAAAAAACTTAGAAATATTTGAAGAATATAAAAAACCATTGTTAATATGAAATTTGAATGATAGCGAGATCTTTAAAAATAATAAGCAAAAAGATATAAAGAAATTAAACATTTTTGTTATAAATAATTGTTTTGTATGTACAGATTACCAATATTTTTTAACAAATATTTCAACACATTAAATCCTGTAAATCTTAGACAAACTGACAGTGTTAATCCTACGTAGATATCAGCTTATTGACAATAAAGAGATTTAATTCTGTTACTCCTGCAAATGATTTTAAACAAATTAAACATTCCCTTACAAGATTACAATTTCTTTTTTCTATTTATATATTAAAAGTTTCATAAAATTGTAAAATTCTTACCAATAAAAACATTTGTTTTTGATATGCATGTTCTATTCATTATATATGTGTGACTTAATAATTGTTCTATTTCCTAATTGCATTATTAGAATGATTTTAGTAGATAATAAATGAGATATTTATTTTTATATAGCGCGATGTTTTTGAATTGTAATAAACTAATAATCAGCTTGAAAAGTTGATTATTAGTTTAGTGGATAGTATAAAATAAACAATAATGTTAGTCTAGTTTTAAAAAAATGATAACAAGAGCAATGTGTATATATGTGTGTGTATGTATTCGTGAATATGTATTTAGAGAAGACTAATTATAAATAAAAAAGAAAACATTAATCGTAAGCATTAGTTATTATTTGTAATAAAATATAGTAAAAAAACTAATATATATGTATGAGTGTATATTTAGAAAAAACTAATTATAAATAATAACAATAAAAAAACTTGTTTCAAAGTTTTAGCACTAATTTTTATTTTTTAATATGTCAAAGCGTTGACTGGGAAGCGAACCCGGGCCAGCTATGTGGAAGGCATCTATAGTTACCGCTAGGGCACCAACGCTCGACTTAGCACTAAAACAGATTTTATGCCTTCAAAACCCAGAATATTTTTTTCCTTGATACCACCAGCTGGCATTCAGTAGGGAGAAAAAGATTAAATGTTATCAAATTGGTTTTTGATATTATTAAAAAAACAAGTCATGTTTATCTAATTGTTGGTGGTTAAAAATAAGACACTGTCTTTCACCTGCGTTGGGTTAAATAGATTTGTACAATTCAAGATTTGATTATAACATCAAGCACACATTAATAGACTCAAGCCCTGATTTAAGCAGGGTCTGTAAGAGTTGGTGTATATAGAATATACGCTCTAAACTTAAGTGATTCACTAAAGTTTTTTAGACTTACTAGTAGGAGAATGCGTGGAAATTTATAATATTTAAAAAATAGCGCATTATCGGAGATTAACTTCCGTTTGAACAATTTAAAAAGACCAGTGTATTTTTAACTCATTCATTTTAGTACTTTATAATGACAATGACTAAATCAGGATGATTCAGGTGCTAATTATTTTGAAGCTTGCTGTGATAATATTATTTACATAATACATTTCCCAGAGTTATAATAATCAATAATTATCGATAACAAATAAAGCACTTTAAGGAATTGTAATAACTATAAGTGTATATCTATGTTAAGTGTCCAAATCTCACAATACAGAGACTTCGGACCATTTAAAGAAATATGTAGAAGTGCATGTTAAGAGTAACAAGAAGAGATCGAAAACACAATACATTAGGAAGAGAACAACAGGTGTTACTGACATCATTGAAAGAATTCAGAGACTGAAGTGGAGTTGGGCTGGACATATTGCTAGAAGAGATGATAACAGATGGTCAGTTGAAATTTTAAACTGATTTCCAAGAGATTATAAAAGACCCAAAAAGAGATCACATATAAGATGGCTGAAATAAGGAAGTGTGTGGGAGTGTTGTGGAGAAAAGAGGCTAGAGATCAGAGAAGATAGATTGAACTTGGAGAGACCTTTATTTTGCAGTGGATCGATAGTAGTTGACAATGATGATGACATCTATATTGTCTTAAAATGCTATTTTTCTATATTTTGTTTAGATATATGTATTTTTATTATTCATCACAGATAGCAATATTAAAATAAATACAACAATTTGTATATATTTTCAAGATCTTATATTTCTGTCCACTCTATTAAGAAATAAATGCATATGTAAACTCAAGTTTACAGTAAAATTAAATCTCATATGATTACCATTTCTTATGCTTGCTCATAACTGTTATTAAAACAGGCAAAACTCTCCATACAGTAGTGCCACTCAGTGCAAGCCAGAGTAATCAATGGATACCAGAAGGTTTGTACAAAAAATCCTATCTAGTGCCTACTCATCCAATATCCTCAGATTAGTTTCTAGCATGTGGCTTTTGTCAGTGAGGAGCCTTGGATCTGAGGTGCAGATGCAGTGCTCTCAGATCCAAGGCTCCTCACTGACAAAAGCCACATGCTAGAAACTATTGTCTGAGGATATTGGATGAGTAGACACTAGATAGGGATTTTTGCCCAAACCTTCCTGCATCCATTGATTACTCTGGCTTGCACTGAGTGGCGCTACTGCATGGAGAGTTTTGCCTGTGTAATCTCCAATTACTTTTAATCCCTTAGTTTTTTATTTTGATTTGCAATATACTTATTTTAAAACTGCTACAAAAAAACTTTATAAACCATAGAGTGGCTCCATCATACAATTTTATGGATGTGAACACCATTAGTTTAGGTCTTGATGTTCCAAAGCATTAACTATCACATAAATGCTTCCAGGGTCACAGCCTTTTCATAATTTACAAACTCAATACAAAATGGGGAGTATTTCTTATTGCTCTTTTCTATGACTTCTCTTAATTCTATAAATATGTTCTATGGTGCTTATAAACACTTTTAAATCCAGTTATTATTTTTATTAGTTTAGGATCAATGCTCTCTGTACACAAATAGTAACGTTTTGAGTGAAGATTTTGTATAGAAGTGAAAGAACACAGACAGGTCTGATATCTCATCTTTCAGTATTTTAAAATATCAATATCACAAATGCATTGTTCCAAATATTTGCTATTTTTTTTAATATTTAGATATTTGGTTTATACGTTTGCCAACAATTTCTGTTCTTCACTTCATCTTTTAAGATCCTTCTTTAAAGATATATGTAATAATTTCATCACTTCCTAAAGTTTTTCTACATTTAATAAATTTAATTGCAGGTTTTAATTCTTGTTTCAAAATACCTTCTGGCATCCATTGATTACTCTAACTTGCTGTGTGTGGCAATATGTAAAGTGAGTTTTGCCTTTTTTAACAAGTTATACACAAGCATAAGAGCAGGTAGTCATGTGATGTTTATTGGCTTATTATTAAATTCATGGTGCTATTTTTCTATTTATTAATAATGCTATCTTATTACATCTAGCTCTTTTTTTACAGTTTCCATGTGTTATATTTCCTTATACCATAATGAATTTTTCTTCATACTTTCTTTTAAAAAATTTCAAATATCTGATTCTTTTAAATGGTTTATTTTTAATTTTTTTTATATATTTTTCTTTATATATATAATTTGCTTTATTTCATTGAAAATTTATTGTTAAATTGTTGCTTTTTTCTTTTAGAATCTTAGAAGTGTATTAGTTATCTTCTTAAGGAACATATTCAAATATTTTTAATATTGTAAAATGATTTTCAAATTGTCATATAGAGTCGTTGGGTATTTTTAAAAGTTAGGAATATGGACAACTAGTTACTGTCTTTCTTAATAGGTTTATTTGTTTCTCTGGATTTGCATTTCATTTAGCTTAGATTTTGCTAATCACTTCCTATATTAAGTCTTTTAAATACTTTATAGTTTTGAAGTATGTATTATTACAGTATTTTATAAATGAAAATTTCCTCTAAGATCTTATCACTCATCTTATTTGGACATTTACATGCTCAGAGAGGCATGTTTATAAGTAAATATAATTTGATGGTTTGTGCACTATTTTGTAAAACATACCACTAACAATTATAGTATAATATAATAAAAAATCAACAATGCACATTAATACTGTTTCACAACACTTTAATTACAACCCTCTTTGACAGTTTCGATTGCCCCAGCTATCTTCTTCAGAACTTTTATTTATATCTCCAAATCTACTAATGTTGATAGGCAAATACAGTGTGCATATATTGACACATTAGTATATTGGGATTAAAAATTAATGTAGAAGTTTGTTTTTTAGTTAATATTTGAAATACAGGCACTTTTCATATATCTGGGATTTGGGCTTTCCCTCATCAGATTTTCAATTGTATGGATGGCTGAAGAGTTGGAGGTTGAAGTAGATTGAAGCATGTTCATTAAAGTGTGAAGGTTTGCTATCTTAATATAAACTGAGCACTGATTATATATATATGTGGGAGAGAGAATAATCTGGACCAACTGATGAGTGCTGGTTCAGCACAAAATATGATATGGTGATTATTGATCTTTTTTACATGTGTGTGATCATGTGTATCAGTGATATGAAATAGTGTGGATAGTTGAAAGATGCTTGGAAGTCTGAGTTCAAATCCCCTATATTTTTCAATTAAATATATTATAATTTTTTATCATTTATTTTAGCTTTTCACCACAAAGTTTTAAAGTGCTAGAATATATGATCATCACTTATGGCATGGACTGTGATATTGTGCTTTATACCTTTGCAGATCATCTTGAATGTTTTTTCAGCCATCAGGAAATCTTGAAAACCATTTTAAAATGTTCTTATGACTCATGACTTCATTGCTATGCTAAACAGTTTGAATCATTTTAAATGTTTCAATAGCAGTTTTGAGAATTTAAAACAAAATATATAAATTATTATAATTATAAATTTTATTAAACGCCCATTATTATATTAAGTAATAATTTACTAAGGCTGTAACCTTAGAAATAAGCGTCTGAAAAATACGAAGGTAGGGACCTCTATAGGTCTTAAAAACACAAGCTTACGCTATGAAGAAAAGAGAGAATTTTTCAGACGCTTATTTCTAAGGTTACAGCCTTAGTAAATTATTACATAAGTTATTATACTTATTCCTATTCTTACATTAAGTGATATAAACTAGAGTTTTATCTGTAAACGTATTTGATTTTTTTTATTTGGTTAATAGGTTGTAAAATTTTCCATTATTTATTAACATATTTTTATTTATTAATATTATAAAAAAATAACATTTAATCATACGCAATCCCATCTCAGCTTTTCTAAATAGCTTTCATTTATCAATGGGAAGGTGGGGGGGGGGGGACGGAATAGGTTTGGTGGGTTTACTTTCAGCATTTAAATCATTTAATTGAACAGAAATTCTTGTAATGACATTTTGTTAAAATCTATTTCTTGTGTTATGCCAATGGCATTTTTTGCCACTGAGAAGCTTAGTTGGTTCTTCAAACTCTCACTGGTAATTTTAGTATTAAGTAATATATCACAATTTTCTCACATCTTTTCAAGAGTACTTCATTCTACTTCTAAAACGCTCTATTAAGTAATATTTCACAATTTTCTCACATGTTTTCAAGAGTACTTCATTCTACTTCTAAAACTTTCTATTGAATAAAGAAATCCATCTATTTCATTTTTTATCACAGTAACAGATTTTGCCTTTGAGAAAACCCTAGATCTAAAAATATAAAAGACAACCAAATTTTCATAAATAGTTTTTTCTATTAGCTGATCTTGAACTTTCTCTCCTTATACTACTTGATTATAAATATGTTTATGGGAGATGACAATCTGGACCAACTTATGAGTGCTGGTTCAGCATAAAATATGTATATAGGAGATCATTTATCTTTTTCACATGTATGTAGCCATGTGTATTGGCTGTATAAGATGGAATGGATGTCTAAAGGAGTTTGAAAGTCCAGATTCAAGTCCCCTCTAATTACTTCCTTAATTATTTTTTGGAGTAGTGTCTTTATTTAAATAAACAAATATAAAACACATCAATCTTTTATTATATTTTTAACATCCACAACAAAAAATACAATAATAAAAAAATAAATTTATAAATACACAATGAAACTACAATATGTTCTCTATCAATATCCATTACTTTAATAATACACTATCTAAAAAAAGGGTTAATAAACAAAAAAAAATTAAATTATAAAATTTATTCAATTTTACAATATGATAACAACTACATATAATCACATTCATTTCTAATGTTTTTTTGATTATATTGAAGGTAGATGTATTTTTTTCCTTTTTTATTACAAAAATTTTATATTGTACCATATTTTATGTAATAAAATGTGGTACTTGTATGTTTTACTGTCTACCAAGCTTATCCGGAGAAGGTAAACTTAAAGTATCTGCACTACAGGGCGCCATCTAGGCATTTGGAACCTAGAAAAATTTATAAAGTAGGCAGATACGTAAGTAAAAAAAAAAAAAATTTTTTTTTTTTTTTTTAAATTTTGATTCCGGTCGTTAGCCCATGTCACTAGCTCAGTGGAATAGCAGAGATTTAATAATATAATCTAAGAGTATATATAAAAAAAAGAATAAAATAAGCCACTGCCAGTAATTAACACACAAACATTTATTTATTTCACATATATATAAGATTTAAAATTATTTTAGTATTAGTTTTACATTTCAAAATTTAACCTACATTTTTAACTTTGATTTTTGACTTTAATTTACATTTAATTACTATTATATTCTAATTTTACATTTTAATTAAGTTCGCACAGATAAATTTATGAAAGCTTGTTTATAATGTTGAATATAGATCAGTTACATAGATTTCATGGTCAAAAACATTTCAAAATAAACATAAACGATCAAAATACAAAATTATTGATCACTGACAATTGCGTAGGGAAATTTATATGTAACCCAATAGTATTCACCATAAGATACTTGCATTGTCACCAATAACTTAAAAGACATCTGAATAAATACATTTTAGATACTCACCGTAAGGTATCATTATTTATCGAATGTCTATATATTTTGATCAAATATGAAAACCCAAAACATACTTAACCGATAAACAATCCATGCAAGCGTCAATAAACAACTTAAATTTAATGCATTTTTATTTAGGGTCGAGTATGAATAGACTACATAGATTTGCATTTGAAAATAAAATATTCTATTCCTATTTAACCTTAGGCTAAAATTTGCAGTCAAACTGGCCTCAATTCATCTGATATATCGATGTATTCAATGTAATGCGGAATACGGCAGCACCAAAAAGATTAAGAGAAGATATTGACTCTCATCAGATAGGAATATTACTTCTATCTAATGAGAAGAACAATAAAAAAAACTCCATAGAAAGGAACTGCGCTCTGCGTCTTATAATTCCTTCCATAGGCAAAACGGGAGAGTGCGGCATATGAAGCGATTCTGCCAGTAGCGAATCTCCGACTACATCTACTAACTACATCAATATATCCAATCCATTGACCCAATCTAACAATGACACAAATAACCTAAGATCACCCTCCCCACAAGAGTTCTATTTTATTTTATACATTTTATTTTTACACACGGCATGACAAGCAAGTTATTTTATAAATTATTTATTTAATAAGGTTGCATTGAAGTAAATATATTTTGAAAGATAATGGATTTATACGTGTATATTTGCAGCACAATTATAAATACCACCAACTTATTTATGACTGATTAAAATGCTTAAATAGGATTACACTGAAGTAAATTCCCAACGGTACTCTCTGTAAGGTACCACATTTACCATCATAAACTTACATGGCTGTGCGTGCCTATACATGTTAAAGCATAATATATATCAACAAACAAAAAAACATACTTATTGCAACCTTTTGACTTTTTTTTTAACAAAATTTAGTTTTAAAATTATTTATACTTTCTCGTGTTTAATATATATGCGCAATTTCTTTCTGGCAGTGCTTTTATAAGATTTAAAGTATACGACTTATGTAAACAGATAAAATATTTCATTTTGACAAAATTTGCTCAGGGTATTTGTGGTTTATTAAAGATCGGCCCGAGTTGGGAAAGCCAATTTTATAACAACTGAAAGGATTGAACATGCGTCTTTTTCAATCCCTTCTCCTTCACTTCCGCACTAACACATATCTGTCACATCGTAAATAATCAATAATCACTAACTAATAATTTCCAAACTTGTTCTTTTATATTACTTTGAAAGATTGACTTAACATTATGTCATCGATGTGATGATCCTTTTCGTTGAGGTCCGATTTCCCAATGGATTTATTTCATTTGCTAAAAGTTTCTATTGTTTTCCTATCTGACCGATGTTTTTACATTTAAATGCCCAAGGCTGGTTTACATTTGACTAATTAAATTTATCATTTCCATTTCTGATTACTTAACCTGTTTTCCAAATCAAAGATATATTTCAAGATAAATTTAAAGATATAATTTTATCTCCAAATCTTTTTAAAATTTAGTTTTAAAATACTTTTTCTTTAATAAAGTTTTATTTTAATAATTTTCCATTATCTGTGCAATTTAATATATATGAGTTTAAGATGATATCTAATTTCAATTTTTAATTCTTAAAGAAAATCTTTAAATGCGAACTTTTTAATTTACTTTCATGTTTAATAAATAAATAAAAAAAAACAATGTAACGAATGTCTGTGCTCGTTACATATCAGTAAAATTGCTTAAAAAAATGATCAAAAAAATATATTTTACTTAGGGTTAGTAATTACGGTACATGATTGACGAAGACATTTACAAAACATCCGGTTAATAATTTTACAAAAAGACTATATACAAAAAGAAAAATGTTTACTATCACTTACCTAAGGACCATTTACGTTTACACCCCTTCCACATTGGGCGCCAAAAATTCTTATCCTATATACCGGATATCCAATCTATTCTGATATAGGAGGGTGCCACCAGACCACTACGTGTCTGGAAAATTTGTTTACTATAATCAGAATAGATGATGATGATGGGTTGCACCGACTAGACCCAGGGAGAAACAAGAGATCTTAAATTGTTTAGACAATTGAGACAAAAGCACAAAGACAAACGTCAGCCAAATTAAGTTAAACATTTCATAAATTTTATTATGAGAAAATAAATTATTAAATATAAGTTTATGACATAATAAATGTGAGTTAACTCAGGCATGTACCAGAAATACTAAAGGCAAAGCTATGACAGACTGACTGATCTTCTAATAAACAAAGTTAAAAGGGAGGAAGCAAATTTCATTCAGCAGAGGATTCACCTAAACATTGGTTCTCACTTTCAGATATTTAAACCCTATGCCCCTGAAATAGACCAAAGAATCCAGTGCCAATAAGCTGTTCAAGATCTAAAAATTGGTCAGACCTTGAATGTCCTTATATCGGTATGAGCTGCACCTATTACTACGTTTAAAATAACGGTGATTGATCCACCTCAAGAACAACCGACAAACATGACTGAAATGAAGAAACAATTAAAACTGGTGAATCCCAGCCAAACGATTGGCGAAAATTACTTTAAAATTAATAATTAATGGTCCCAATAAAGGACAAGTAAATGATTAGAAAAACAGTTACGTCTGCCCCAGCAAATAAAGAAAAAAAAACAACTTACAAACAAATTCTGAGTACACGCTCTGATAAATTTAAAGCACACATAATAACTACAAAAAGAAATCTATCGGAGAGTGCACATGAGTACGAAATATCAAAAGTTTAAATATTCTAGCAGACCGAAAGTATTGCTCACCTGTAATTTATGAAAGGATAAATTTTATCTTCCTGCTGACGACTTATAAAATTACAAAGAAAAACACAATTCTAATTTCCACTTTTAGAGATTTTAGAACGAAATCTCCACCTCGGAAAATCAGACAATAAAGTCATCAGCCAAAAGATATTTGGAGGTTTAGCAAGAGGGCAAACATAGAGTATAAATTAATTATTAAATACCAAATAATTACAGGTAAGCATTTTAAAAGCACGACTGCCAAAGCATTTATAAAAATCTTACATAAAATAGAAAACTCACTCGTCACTCTCCAATAAACAAAACGGAGAGCAAATTAGAATCTTAAAACTAAGATTCTAAGACACACTATAAAATATTGAAAAACACAGCAAATATTAAATATGAGGCTATATTGATTTAAGAATACATATTTGTGGTTAGATTGAGCGGAGATTTAATGAGAACTAATTTACCCTGGGAAGAATAAAAATGAAAATAATTACCTTTCGGTAAAAGCAATGTTCACATAGAGTGTGCATTTTTACTTAAGTTCATTTTCAGGTTCTTGAGGCAGCAAGATAGATGTACGGAGGTTCCGGTTTCTTTTAGGTGTTCAAGGCATTACTGGAGCAAACTTGGAAGTCAGGGATCCGTCTTTTGTGGAGTTAGCAAGCCATTCTGGTGGTGATAACAAGTATGGAATTTTTCATTTTTGCAAGCGAAAGTCTTTAATAACAGCTGATGTCCTTTAATTAAGAAATTTAAGTGTCCACGCTGCTATAACTTTCACGTGAGAAAACCACTTGTCTATCTCTCAAAAATGGATTAACTGACACTCCAAATTTTTGGGACTATTTATACGTTGCTCCATTTCTCGCGAACACTTTACTTGTTGTCCAATTTCTACGCCTTAGGCAGGGCAAATATTAATCTCCCGCTCAATCTATCTAAGAATTCCACCCAGGGTTTATTGAAATGAAAACAACAACATAAAAATCAAATCTCCGCTATCAAAAATTGTTTACAATAATTAAAATAAAAGCAACAGGAATGCAATTAGCTAGCCAGCTTGTTTTTAAATCAAATGGATTTAAAAACAGGCGGTATAAGAATTATTCTAAAATAAATCGATAAACATTTTTAAAAAATCCGTTTTACATATAAATGCGTGTGTATTTTGATATATGCATTCTGTTTAAATAATAATGAAATTTAAACCTTACGTTTAATGAAACTTAAAAGCTTAGTAAATTTCTTTTTTTTCGATAACGCAATTGAATCGGCACAAGTTATAACGATCCGGAGAAGGTAGACTTACATAAACTGCACTACAGAGCGCCATCTAGGCATTTGAACCTAGAAACATTTATAGAGTAGGCAGATACGTAAGTCAAAAAAAAAATTTTTTTTTATATTTTGTTTCCGGTCATTAGCCCATGTCACTAGCTCAGTGGGATAGCAGA
Source organism: Epiperipatus broadwayi (assembly GCA_028023455.1). Classification (NCBI taxonomy): domain Eukaryota; kingdom Metazoa; phylum Onychophora; class Udeonychophora; order Euonychophora; family Peripatidae; genus Epiperipatus; species Epiperipatus broadwayi. Next base: position 3,354,003 of record JAQFVV010012519.1, on the reverse strand, counting down.
GAATTAATAATATAATCTAAGAGTATATATAAAAAAAGAATAAAATAAGCCACTTTTATTTATTTCACATATATGTAAGATTTAAAATTATTTTAGTATTAGTTTTACATTTCAAAATTTAACCTACATTTTTAACTTTGATTTTTGACTTTAATTTACATTTAATTACTATTATATTCTAATTTTACATTTTAATTAAGTTCGCACAGATAAATTTATGAAAGCTTGTTTATAATGTTGAATATAGATCGGTTACATAGATTTCACGGTCAAAAACATTTCAAAATAAACATAAACGATCAAAATACAAAATTATTGATTACTGACAATTGCGGAGGGAAATTTATACGTAACCCAATAGTATTCACCATAAGATACTTGCATTGTCACCAATAACTTAAAAGACATCCGAATAAATACATTTTAGATACTCACCAGTAAGGTATCATTATTTATTGAATGTCTATATATTTTGATCAAATATGAAATCCAAAACATAATTAACCGATAACGAATCCATGCAAACGTCTATAAACAGCTTAAATTTAATGCATTTTTATTTAGTGTCGAGTATGAATAGACTACATACATTTGCTTTTGAAAATAAACATTCTATCCCTATTTAACCTTAGGCTAAAAGTCGCAGCCAAACTGGCGCCAATCCATCTGATATATCGATGTATTCAATGTAATATGAAATACGGCGGCACCAAAAAGTTAAGAGAAGAAATTGCCTCTCATCAAATAGGAATATGACATCTATCTGACAAGAAGAGCAATAAAAAAAAACTCCATAGAAAGGAACTGCGCTCGGCGTCTTATAATTCCTTCCATAGGCAAAATGGGAGAGTGCGGCATATGAAGCGATTCTGCCAGTAGCGAATCTCCGACTACATCTACTAACTACATCAATATATCCAATCCATTGACCCAATTTAACAACGACACAAATAACCTAAGATTACCCTCCCCTAATATAACTTTACAAATCTATACAGCCATTCACGCCTGACTTAAGTTTAACATTTATATAATTAATTTAACGAAGAACAAAAAATCATGATAAAAACTTAAAGAACAAAAAATAAATAAATGGAAATGATTTTACATAAATAAGAAAAAAAATACATCAAATAACACTATTAACTACTTTAGTCAGATAGGAAACTAATGCAATTATTTTAAATACGAAAAGTTTTTAATTTAATGTTCATTAATTGTAAAGTTCTTACGGTTTTAAACAGTTCATCTTTATATGTCGTTTGTAAGTTTGAACGGGAATTCCCACGCCATCCTGAAGATATTGGTATACATTTAGCCGATGTTTTTTTTTATTCATTCGGAGGTTTTTTTAATTTAGTTGGTCCTCAATGTAGAAAACGATAGTTCATTTCTCTTTCTTTCTTTGGCAAAACTGAAGGGATTGAATCGTGCATCTCTTCAATCGCTTCTCCCGCACCTCCACACTAACACCTCTCTGTCACGTCGTAATAATCATAATCACTCCCTAATAATTTCCAAACTTGTCCTTTTATATTACTTTGAAAGATTGACTTAACATTACGTCATCAATGTGATGATCCTTTTGCTGAGGTCCAATTTCCCCGATGGATTTCTTTCATTGGCTATTTATTTCTATTGTTTTCCTATCTGACAAATGTTTTTACATTTAAATGCCCAAGGCTGGTTTACATTTAACTAATTAACAATCATTTCCATTTCTGATTAATTTCTGTGTTTTTCAAGATTAAAGATATATTTTTATCTCTAAATCTTTTTAAGTTTTTGTTTTTAAAATACCTTTTCTATTTTTAATACAGTTTTATTTTAATAATTTTTTTTATCTGTGCGATTTAATATAGACGAGTTTAAGATGATATTTAATTTCAATTTTTAATTCTTAAGGAAAATTTTTAAATGCGAACTTTTTAATTTACTTTCATGTTTAATAAATATAAAAAAAAACAATGTAACGAACGTCTGTGCTCGTTACAATACAGTTTCAGGGACATACAAATTTTTTTCCAAAAAATGGCTGATAAGAAACAAAGTTATATATTTCAATTTTTTTAGTGTTATTTTAAAAAGAAAAATCCTGCAAAAATGAATTATAATATTTATATTTATTATTATTTGTATTAAGTAAAGTTATTAATAGAAACATTAAAAAAAGATATGCACGTCTACATGCATTATTTTTTATTTTCACTTTAAATCAGGGGTAGTCAACCTCGTTAGTAGTAAAATTTTCTAACTGCCCACCGGTTCCACAGTAATGATGATTTATAAAGTAGGGAAGTAACTTTACTTTATAAAATTTATAAAGCAGAGTTACAGAAAGCTAAAGCATATAAATCTCTATGAAGTTTTTTTAAAAAGTCAATTAAATTTAAAAAGAAAAAAGTGCTTCAGTGTCGGACAAAACCCTACTGCCCACCATGATGGCTGGAACGCCCACTAGTGGGTGGTTGACTACCTCTGCTTTAAATGATTTATTTAATGTTTATATCTAAACATGCGAATATAAAATTTAAAAAATTCAAATAAAACTTCTGAATGAAATTTATAATTGATTTATTTGTGTTCTCTAAACATAAATTTAAATTTACAAAATTTAAGAAAATTTGTAAAGTATTTTTCTTAAATAATAAAATAAAATTTTGCAAGAAGTGTTTACCCAAGAATTGGAAATGAATGCCTTCAAATAGGGATGATTACAGAGATTCTGAAGTTGATATGAACTTAAAAACACCAAAACAAATGGAAATGAAATGATTGCTGGTAATGAGACTCTAAAATATTTCCATAGGGAAAAAAATTATTTAAGGCAAAAAATATTGAGCAGAGAGTGTTTAATTGCAATAAAACTAAGTTCTGAGAAGATCAAAGTTTGAAATGCTGCTGTTCACCTTATTTTAAAAAAATAAAATTATGTTATACTAAATTCTTTATTATTTTTATCTTGTGATAAAATGGGAATAAGTCAGGATACAAACAGTAAATATATATATATAATGTGCTCTCCCAATTTATTATTAATAACTATATTATTTTTTATACTCATACTATATACATGAAAAACATCTGTGTAGTATGTGTGCTGTAAACTTACAGTACAATAAACAATATGTAATGTATTGGAATCTAAGCATTTTAATATAACATGAGCTATTATGCATGATATATGGTGTATGCAAGGAGCGTTTGGAACAAAATATGGTAGACGTTATGGTTCTAACTTTTTGGATTTTTGATTCTACAAATTTATGAATAACTTTATTATAATACAACATTTGGATTACATCTCTTTCAATCAATGTTAGTGATACATCATTTAAATGACTTTGATTAAAAATATTTCTCTGATATTTTTTTTTGCTCATTCTTATTATATAAACAAATACATCATTTTAATACATTTAGTATTATTTTTTCATAAATAGAACTACTAATGTTTTAAAACAATATTTGAAAATAATGTATTTAAAAATATGGAATCTCCATGATGTGGAGCCTGAAGCAAATTTGTGTCTTCTGTCTTCCTGAAAATATGCCATTGCTTGCATGTACTTTTCTTCTTTTACTATCAACTTCTTAAGCATCCAATGCTTTTCTAATAAAATGTAAATGGTTTATTGCTTGAGAGTTCAAAAGAAATTTTCACAGGAAAGTTATAGACTAGATTGTGATCTGTAAACCTTGAGATCTAAGATATAACATTCTACCACTGCAGAAAAACATGCAGGATACTTTCTAATAAAATAGATCAAGGCTATCCAATCTTAACTAATCCAAGAACAGCATTTCAAAAATATATTCACCCAAATATCACATCCAAAATAATAAATATGGTACATATATTAAATTATTGGAGGATTCATTACTCAACAGTAGTAAAGTGCATAGATGATTTAGTATTATATGATGTACATTATTTATGCTTAGGAAGCATCTCAAAAATATAAAAAAAATCATTATGTTTATAAAAGTTTTTATTGAAACAATAGACAAGATATAATAATTGTTTATAAGATATCATTTTAGTGAGAGTTTTGTGGTAATCAGACTTGTGTACTAAACTACTTACATCAATTTCGGTGCTTGTAATTGTCAATCTGAGTAAATATGTTAGAGAATTATCTGTTAATAAGCATTTGATTCAAATTATTTTATTTTTTCATTCAAAAAAATTAAAAAAAACCTCTATATAGGCTACATGAATCCCCTCTAGGAGTCATGTGACCCACAAACAATATTTCATACAACTCTGATCTAGACAGTTAATCTCATAATATTATTTTGTTGTGTGTGTTTCAAGAGAAAGTGTAAATCTAATCTCGTCAAATATTTTTTTCTTATTCCCTTAGCTGTCCATGATGTTTAATTTTAAATTAAGCAGATTTGGTGCTCCAAACAATAAAATTTATGGGCTATAAAAAAGTATTCATATACTTAAATAAAAATATATAATATTTAGAGAAATAATTTTAATTCAAAATATAAAGTTGAAATTAGAATCACTTAATACATATGTAATTATGAAAAATAAACCACTCCCTTGATAAGTAACCCTTTATACATTACCAATGGGTCAAGAATACCATGTGTCTACCTATTCTTTAAGCTTTTAAAGTTTATATGCTTTAAACAGGCAAAGCTCTCCATACAGTAGTAGATCTAGGTGCAGTGCTCTCAGATTCAAGGCTCCTCACTGATGAAAGCCACAAGCTAGAAACTGGTCTGGGGATATTGGATGAGTAGGCATTAGATAGAGATTTTATGCACAAGCCTTATGGCATCCATTGATTACTCTCATTTGCACTGAGTGGCACTACTATATGGAGAGTTTTGCCTGTTTTAATAACAGTTATGACAAGTGTGAGAAATGAGATCATGTGATGTTTATATGCTTCTTATTTCCAAAACTGATGAAAATTCAGAATGAAATTAATATGCCATCCAGATGAAAATATAACATTAATAAGCATTAAATTAATAATCAATTAGACAAGATTGGAGACATAATCTCCTTTTGATAATTGAGTATTAATTTAATAATATTTTTATCTAGCTGATATATTAATTTTACTGTGAAACACTAGAAGCTTAAACAATAGGTCGATTCTTTCCATTCTTGATCTATTACTACTATACTAAAGGTTATTTATTCATAGCCTCAATTTGAATAGTTCATTATTGTATATATGTAAACATACTCAGAATTTAGGTCTTGAAGTTATTTATTTCGTTTGATTAGTATTAAAAAAATATTTACCTTTCAAATCTTTTATCAATACCACAATAAACTCTGAACTTTCTACAGCATGATATTCTTTAAATGAAGACATGGCGGTCTTTTCTTGGATTTTATCCTGTATATTTTTAAATTTTTTAACATGCGTTCTAGGTGGCCAGTAAGTAAATTTAATTTTTCAAAATATATTTAAAATAAAGTAACTATGAAAATCTTTTTATTAGTATATTGGCGTTTGTATATTTTATATACATGATAATAAATTAATACTATATATAATAATCCCAAATATTATTATTTCAGTATTAATCGTTAGAAAATATTTTATTAATTATTTATTTTCATTTAATCTCTATTGTAATAATATTTTTTAAAACATTAAAATAAGATTAAGAAAGTAAATCTCAGCAAGTACTACTACTATTAATATTACCATTTCTTGGAAAAAGTAATTTTAATCTTTTTTTTATTTTATTATAGTTATTTAATTAATCTATTGTTCAGCAGTAACGTTTTATCTATTTTTAAATATATCTGCATATTTATATATTTACTGATCAATTAATAGCATTCTTCTCCAAAAGGCAAAGACTTTAAATATTGCATTGCTGTTTAAAGGTTATCATTTCCCGCATCTAATCATTTCAGAAATAGAGTAATAGTTAGTTTACGTCAGATTTTAATTGAAAATTTTTATAACGTGTCTCACAAACCTGCCGAGAGGTATCGCAACCGCCATGCAAGCAAGTAGTTGGTTGCAGACGGTTGTGGGTTCGCGTCCCGACCGATGCTATGACACATGGAAAAAAAATAAATAATGATACACTTTTAATTAGTTTATATAATATGATAAAAATAAAGAGCTATAATTAAGTAGTAAAAATAATAAAATTATGTTATTCAAGAATAATAATCCTTTCAATGGTCATTTTTAAGGATAAGACGTGATTAATGAGAGTGATTTAGAGAATCAGTTATTTAGAAAAATAATAATGCAATAGGAATAGAATTGGTGATCATGTGATGTTTGGTGATTTAATACCAATCCTGCCTAATAGGATAAAGATATGGGTACTGAACTGAGTCCAGTCCTATATGACTATAGAAGCTAATGAGCTTGGATTGAAAATATTGTGTTTTCAATTTTATTCTTATAGTTTTATAGTTAAGTGGAGATAAAAGGTGGCTGCTAGAGGGTTGCATTAGATTCTACGATCTAAATGCACTGCTCTCTTCCAAGCCTCCTCGCTGCACCATAAACTATAAACTAACCTGGGGATATTGGATGAATAGTCACTAGATAGGGATTTTATGCACAAGCCTTCTGGGATCCATTGATTACTCTAACTTGTACTGAGTGGCACTACTGTATGGAGAGTTTTGCCTGTTTTAGGAATAGTTATTGTAAAAAGTTATTTTATTAATTTAGGCGAAATAATATGCTAAATTTATAGAGACATTATGAAATTATACATGAGTATAATAATTCATAATTTATTTATTTATTTGCACTGGATTCAGTTCAAGTTTCTTTACATCATAACATGAAGTTGGATAAACACAAATAATATCCACACATATAAAATATATTGCATTAAGCAAATTATTTATCAACATTTTAATGTTGGTTTAGTGTGTTCAACAGATGTTTAGACATCTACCATACTAGTTAAATATATATATATATATGCTAAACAAAACAAGTTATAAATTTCGTAACTTGCTCTTAGCTTGCATTTTATGATAACTAGATGGAGCTTTACCAATAGCTCCTAACAAGCTTTTGTTTGCATAAATGCTGAGAGATATTGAATTCTATCTCTGTCAGCGTTTATGTAAGCAAAAGCTTGTTAGGAGCTATTGGCAAAGCTCCATCTAGTGATCATATATATATATATGAGAGATGTCAGATAATTTTTTTCCCATATTGATCAGCATTATTCAAGATATTCTCAAATTAAAACTTGTAGCAGAAAATGCTAGATCTATTTCATATTTACCAATATTTCTCTCACACACTTATATTTAAAGTTTAATGGCTGATGAGAATGAACAGTAATTAAAATTGCAAAACAGATACCATCATTTGCTGATTGTGATCACTAGAAATCTCTTTTCAAAGAATTGAAAGATACTTGTATTTGATAAATGTTGTCTTAATTGTATTAAGATAGGTAAGGCCAGTTTTTTTATATGATAATTTAAACAAATACAATATTTTGATTCATTTTCGAATAATAATAATTCATTTAAATTTGGATAGATATCAAGCTTGATAAGACTAAACAGTTCTTTGATAACTTCAAAATAGATTTTTGTCTGTCCATGATCAAACACATGTTAACTTCAAAGCTGTTGGAATTTTTTAGAAACATGGATTTATAAAGATGTGTAGTAATTATATAATTATGAGTAACATATATTTAAATATAATTAGGAGTAACAAGAAGAGGTCAAAAATGCAATATATGGGTAAGAGAACAAACAGGTGTTACTGATCTCATTGAAAAAATTAAAAGACTGAAGTGGAGTTGGGCTGGACATATTGTTAGAGGAGATGATAATAGATGGACAATTGAAGACATAAACTGGATTCCAAGAGATTGTAAAAGATCCAGAAAGAGACCATATATGAGATGGATGGATGAAATAAGAAAGTATGCAGGAGTGATGTGGAGAAGAGAAGCTAAAGATCAGAGAAGATGGATTGAACTTGGAGACACCTTCATCCTGCAGTAGATTGATAATGATTGACAATGATGATGATGACATTTGATCTTAATAGACATATTGTTGGAATATACAAAAATTAAGATTCACTTAATAGATTGTTTCCTCTTATTGATGAGAGTTCTCTAGAGACCTCACTGCAGTATTAAAGATCAATGAAGTATATGATTTTTATTTCTCTTAACAAATATATTGGTTTTATTTATTTAATCAAGGCATTTAATTGAGCGAGTTTTTGATTAAGATTGTTCACATAAATTTATTAAAAATAAATAATCAGTTGATTTATTGCTTAGAAATTTATAAAAGGTTTGAGCACCAGAAATAACAGAGCAAGGCTACAATCCATGGAGTTTCAAAATTTGCCACTCTGTGTATCAAATCATGCAGAACACAAATTTATTCGTAACGTGTAATAGTTATAAGATATTGTAATCGAAAGTATTATTAGTAGTGAAAGAAATTCTGAGGCATTAAAAAAACTATTGCTAAAGAAGAATATGGATTAGCTTCAGTTTTGTTTTATATTTTGGCATCTCCATAAAGGAGCCATCAAAATGAAAAATACATTTGTTAATAGGTCTTGTAATTTGAATCAACCAACAGCAAAAACAGATATTTCCTCATTTTTCACCTAGATTTATAATATGCTAACTAACATTATACTTTTCAATCCAAAGGAAGTTCTACAAAATATTTTCAGATACGCATTTGATTTAGTAATGATATTTTTTTTCATATATATATAATCTTGTAATAGAATATCAATAAATACAGCAACCTAAATATATATAAAGTACAAATTAAAAAAAAACCTTTTATCCACTTAGGAGCATATTCAACTATCTTCGTAGTCTTTGCTAACTAACACTTGCGAAGGCTAACCTTCCCACAATTCCGTGATTTTCCCATTTGCTGCCTGTCTGATTATTAAGTTTTGCTTATATTTATATGTTAACATATCTTCCTTTATTTTCCTTTTATTGTGGTTAGCCTTTGAAAATGTTAGTTGACAAAGACCACGAAGATAGGCTCCTAAGTGGATAAAAGTTGTTTTTTTTAAAGGTGTACTTTGTATATATATATATAAGTTACTGTACTTATTAATATTCAATTACAAGATTACCTATGTAACTCTGAAGAAATACAGACATTGAATAAGAATATCTTTATATATATATTCCATATGTCACAGCATCGGCTAGGAGGTGAAGTCACAACAACCGTCTGCAAGCAATTGCTTGCTTGCAAAGTGGCTGCGCTGACCTCTCGGAAACAACACTATTGAAAGAAAATTTTCAACAACTTTTGGCCTATTATCAACTTGAAAAATATCTTCGTTTTTTAAAAGATTAAAAGTGAATTTGATATGTAATTGCATTTAATAAATTAAAAGATAGATTTTCACATAGTGATGTAACTACTTTATTTAAATTGTATATTCTGCCAAACTTCTTGAAAGGAAAAGGTCACCCTACTATTGTAACTTAAAGGTATTTGAAAACTTTCATTTGAGAATGCCGTTCTGAAAATAAAATGGCAAATTTATCAGCTCAATGTCCATTTTAAAACTTTATATTGAGAAAAAGTAATTGACTTCCTAAAAATACTATTGTATGATGAACACAAGCATAGTTTTTATGAAAGAGATAAACCCAGTTCTAATTTATGCTATAAGGATGTAATTCAGGTATTGTAAATTAAGGGATATGGATTAGAATAGTATACAATGAAGGGATAAAAATAATAAGACTTGAAAGTCTTTTAGAAAGCAAAGGTTGCTGCAGAAAAGATTAAAAGATACCATAACAAAATGTTAAATAAAAATACTAAAAAATAAGAAAGTGGTATATGATATCATGTTTGCAATTCATACATTGATTAATCTCTAAAAACTAATCTTTAACTTGTTTTTCTTTGATTCTCATTCTCTTTTTGTCAGCAATTAAAATGGTTGTTTTTATTAGTCTTTCTTTTAACAGACTAGCTTTCTGAATAATTTTCTCAGATGACTGGGAGTGAATTGAACGTCTTAGTTGCAAACCTTTAGGAATAATCCCTTCAGATATTCATTTACATATGAAATTAATTGATTTTATTCTGGCCAATTTTAGAGATAATTTTTCATAATATCTCAAGTTTGACTTAAGTTCATACCAAATACTTAATGTTGTCTGAAGATTTCTGATATATATTGTCTATTTTCACCATCTAATATTAAATAGTAAATGTTTTTGGAAAAATTTCAAACTTTATTCAAAGTTTTCAATAGCATACAAGTTAGTATATAACATAACATTTCAAATTGTATTATTCTCTTTTTTTAAGTATTGCTGTCATGGAAATAGAACCTGGATCTTTAGATATGCAAATATTGAATTTAATGAGGTGTTCTAATCAAGTAAGCTATTCTGCCAAAGATAATAGTTAGTAGAAATTTTATACTCTCAACTATGAGGGTCCTTCTGATATTTTCCATTTTTTGCTAAGAACAAGTTTAATTAATAGCTTTCAGACATTATGAATTTACTAAGTTGGCTTCATGCTGACAGATTCTTTTAATTTTCTTCTTAGTACATTTTTCTATATATCCACTATTTGATATTTTTCCAATGGAACATATGTTCATTGATAAGTTATATGGTCTATTACTTTATATATATATGTTTTTTTCTTTTCTAATCATCAGTTTGTGCTCTTTCAATTGCTTTTCGAGGAGGTGACTGAAAATAGTCCATTATATAATTAATACATCAGCAGTATTTAATTCTACAATATTAATGATAGAATTTGACCAAACATGAGATTTTTATTACATGCATGTTACTTCCGATTTAATAATTTCAAATTTTTCAGTGCTTTATAATAATAGATTTACATTTATAAGTCACATTAGTCTGATAATGGGTGGTTAAAATTGAGACACTGTCTTTCTCCTGCGATAAGTTAACTAGATTTGCACAATTCAATATTTGATTATAATATCAGGCACACTATAGACTTCAGCCCTGATTTTAAGCATGGTCAGTGAGAATTGGTGTATTTATAGAAATGCACTCTAAACTTAAATGATTCACTTAAGTTTTTCAAACTCTTATTGGTGGGTGAGTGCACGGAGATTTATAATATTTAAAGTAATAGCGCATTATTGGAGTTTGACTTATGATTTAATAATTTCTATGTGCTATAACAACTTTTGAATCCAATTTATTTTAATGTTTGTTTTTCAGCATTCACCCTGTGTATGAGCTTAATGTAAAAATAATTTGTAGGACTGACAGTAGATTGATAGACCAGTATTTTTTAATATTTTCTTCGATTGCTTGTGTACCAATATCGTTATTATATTCTTCCAATCATTTTATATATTTTTATCAATTAAATATTTGATATATATCTTTAACACAATTTTTTCATTTCTTTGCCTATTTTTTTAAAAATATCTATAATAATTTCATCATTTTATAAACCTCTTTCATTCTTCATGGATTTAATCACATATCTCATATCTTTATTGACTATACTTGAAATTTCAAAAAATATAGTCTTATTTGTAAGGAATTACTTTAATTTTCTTTGATCTTTATTATTATTTAGGTTTTGCAGAATTCTTCCATGGGTATTATAATGTTGTTTTTATTTAAGTAACAGATTTATCTTTTTTTATTATTGAAACAATTTTCCTTTATATACCAAAGTATAGTTTTATATTTGTTGAGATTTTATTATGTTCTAGTATAGTTTTTCTTTCCATTTCACTATTATATTTTTTCATTATCTCATTTCTTATACCATTTTATACAGCATCATATATTTCATTCCTCTTAATAATTCATTCAAAAATATTTTTAGACTAATTCATTTTTTCCCTATATTGTTTTATCTTAAATAAAATTTTATTGATGGATTTCTGCTTTTTTTATATTAGCTCTCTGAATAGCACTTTTTAATAAAATGTCAATTATCTTCTTATCAATATGTAATAAGTGCATCATTTTCAACGTCTACTAATATTTTAAAACAATTTTAAAGTTTCAATGTAAAATAACCAAAAATGTAGGAAAGATAGCTTTAGTATGAACCCCATATAAATACAATTTATCCACTACTTTAAAATTTTTTAGCAAACACATTTTATTGATCTATATCCATGCATAATCTTAAATTTCAATTGTCCTGCAGCCTTCTTCAGAACTACTTTTATTTAAATTAAAATAAAAGTGGCTCTGAAGAAGACTACAGAACAGTCGAATTATGCATGAATATAAATCAATAAAAGGTTTTTGCTAAAAAGTGTTTAAAGTAGTGGATAAATTGTATTTATATAAGATATTATAGCAAAATAAAGGAAATGGTAAATTTGGTAATATAATCCCCATTTAAATTCATATGTGCAACAAATAGATTTAAAAAGCTTTTCATCAAAATGTAGTTTATAACTAACCTAGCTATCTATTCTATATAGATATAAATAGCTATCTGATTTTATTCAATTTCAATGTAAAAACCTGAATAGTCAGATGAGTTCCACCCTGTCTATGATTGTTATATAACGGGAAGTGTTTATCAATGATGAGGTAATTCCCCTACAAGTTCTAGAGCCATAGTTTTCTTTCATTATTAAAGAATAAAATGTTATTAAGACTAAATATTTTTCAATTCTGCCAAATTAGAATCATATCACTGTCTGAGTCATTGCGGATAACACTTTTGTTCTATCTTTGATGTTGTCAGTAAACAGTTTCTGTTTGTTTTAATTATCAACAAGTCCAATTATGATAATGCTAAATTCAAACAAAACTAAAAAATTGGAACCAGAATTTTTTTTTAATGTTTACAAAATTTATTTATATCTCAAATCTTAGATGACAGTATTTATTTTATCAATATTTATTTTAGATAAAATGATCATAATAATTATCTAATTGACTGCACTTAATCTCTTTTTACACTTTGATTTATGAATGGATTATTTTGTCTATATATTTATTTATTTTTTTATATTAATATAAAATATTTCTATTAATTTATCACATTGATATACAGATTCTAATAATATTTTTAATTAATAACTTTAATTAATGAAAAAAAAGTCCTAATATTAATCACACAAAGATTTTATTCTATGTACATGAACATTTATAAGCAGTTTGAAGTTTTAAAATGGAATTCAAGAGATTTAGAAGACCTATGCCCTAAATTCATTACCATTTCTGCTGCCCACCTTTCCACTTTTCAATTTCTTCCCTGCCTCATTTAGTTCATTTTCCGTAAACCTAATATTCCCATTACTATATGCTTTCATGTTTTCTATCACTCTGTCCTTCACATCTAACATCTTTTCTATATCCATTACATACCTATTTAAGATTCTCTCTAATTATTCTCTAGAGCTACACTCTATTCCCTCATTATCTAGTAATACTATCTCCCCCCTAAATTTCTCCTTTTAATGTAATTCCAAAATTTTTTACTCCCATCTCTTTCACTTTTATTAATATCCTCCAACAATTTACTATTCAATTTCATTCTCTCTCTATAATTATCTATTTTAGCCAACTTTTTTTCTAAGTACTTTACCCATTTGGCATTAATATTTTTTTTCACCATCTTTGTTCTTAATAGCACACGTTCTCTGCATGTTTTTTTCTCTCTTTTACACTGTTACTAACTTTCATTTTTTATTACTTTTATTCTTCTGAATACTCTCACTTAAAACCCTATTTGCCACTTTTTATATTTTCATCACACCAGTCCTTATACTCATCCCCAACCAACTCTTTCATTGTTTCTTCAACTTGTACTTTATACTCTTCCAACTTATTCTTATCATTCTCTCTCCATCCACATTTTTCACTATTGTTTCTACTTTTATTTCTATTCTCCATCATATTACTAACCATTTCTATTATAGAAAAGTTCTGATCACTGATACATAGTCTTTTTTCATTATCAAACACCTTAATTTTCCGTACTTCATCCATTCCCTCTTTCTCTACCAATACGTAATCTATTGGGTGGGATATATTATTCCTAGACCATGTGTAATTAATTGTCCCTCATAAATATTTGATAAATATCCAATGCTCAAATTCACTCTCTGACAAAATTTCTTCAAAAGCTGTCCATTCTTATTATCTACATCAATTTCTTCAATATGCCCATTCATATCCCCTATAACCATTATTCGCCTTTTTTCTCTAAAACTCTGTATATCATTAACTAGGCATTTAATATATGCTACTTTTTCCCTCCATTATAGTTTGACTATCTCCAGTAGCTATATAAACTATAGCCATGACCCATTCTTGTCTTCCCAACCTTATTTCAAACCACAAATATTCTTGACATTTAACAGCATTTAAATATTTTCTTTATATAACACCTATACCACCACCACTGTTTTCTTTTTTCTTTCTATATATACCTTGCCATACCAAATCTTCCAGAATAGGTTGTTCTTGTTCTCTTAGATATGTTCCCACTACTGCTAATACATCATGCTCTTCATTTTTAATTGCTTTGTTTAATTCCAGTCACTTTTCTGGTCCCCTATTACCTTGCATATTCAAATACCCAATTTTAACAATTTCTTCCTTCATAACTACTCTTTTATAAATTCTTTTTGATTCTGTCTTCTCCATTACATTTATAAATAACTTGCTTACCATTAATTTTACAGACCCATTCCCTCTCCGCATCTACATTTATATCTAAATCAACTACCCTTTGCTTATTTCTTACACCCCATCCATTCTTCTTCTTTTTGATAATATTGCAATTTAAAACCTAACCCCCTTTATAAGTTTCCCAAATGATATTCTTTATAAATCAGACTCCCCAAAACTTCAATTCCTTGTTTTCCTAAGTGCAGTCAGTCTTTACTATATAACTCCCTCTTTCCAATAAACCAATCCCACACATCCACAAACATAACATTATTTTTCTCACACAATTTTTTCAATCTCTCATTTATAGAACATGCCCTATCTAACAAATACCGCTTGTCAAATCTTGGTAATAATCCAACTACCCCTACTCTTCCTTTAATTTTACTCAAATTCCTAATCAATTTTATGTACTCATCCATTGCTCTCTCTGATGGCTCTGACAAATTATTAGATCCTACCATAACATTCACATCTCTACTACCTTGCTTTTTTACTTTATCTGTCATATCCCTAATTCTAGCTTCAGCCAAACATACTCTTACATACCTGCTTTTATTTTCCTTTGCAATTATATCCCCACATTCTCTAATTAGTGTTTCCTATCAATACTGTCTCATAGTCTCCTTTCTCTGTTCCATCCATAAAATTTTCTACCACATTTTGGACCTCCTTATCTACTTCTTTCTTATTATTCATACTCAATAATTCCTTTATCTGCTCACAGTTTGTTTCTAACAATTTTAATTTTGCTTCTACATCCCTCACCTCTTCCTCTATCTTACTTATTCTTTGGCTAACTATTTCCATTGCACTACTAATTTCTCCACCCATATCTCCTGACACTCCACTAAAACCATACTCTGTCCTATCTTCTTCAACTACATTTTGCTCCCTTTCCCCTGACTTTCTCTTTAGACTATCCACTCTTAGAAACCACTTTCTCACCTCTTTTATCACATTTCCACACTGTCTACATAATCATAAACCTGTTACATCCTTCCTAGTCATATTCAAACATTTCAAGTGATAAACCTCATCACACACAGTACACTCTACCTGAACATGCCTAGTTTCTTTCTGTCAATTATATATGCATTGTGAAATACAAATTCAATCCATATTCCTTATTTTTAATTCATGCTTTATACTTCCTCTCCTATTCTTCAAGCCTCCTTGCATGGAAGGATAAAAACTTTACTTTCAAAACTGATCAATCTATAACCACATGTTTTCCGATCTTAGGCCTCCAAAATGTTATCTTTTTCCCCAAATAAATCACTGTTCTTAAATTAAAAAAAAAAAATCTTTAGTAGCGAACTTACTAAAAAACAATCTTACATACAACTTTGTTATAAATATCATTACACTAACACAGTCAACAAAATAACTTTTTTAAAAAAAATTCTGTATATAAAATAGGAATGAAAAACTTTCTAGCTTTTAAAATTTTCGATCTTTCGAATTTTAATTAACTCACTCTTGATCACAAATTACACATTTTAAAAACTATGTAAACATTCTAACTAGGAGATAAATTCTCTTCTTTCTTTTTTATATCTTAATTCCTACCAATGAGATTGACAGTCGTCAAATACATTGTTCGGGTTAGTATTTTCTCATATCTGCATACATCAGAAGTTATTAACATCCATTTTGAACAGATAAATACAGGAAATTGGATTATTCTGAATCAGTTAATATGACTCAACTAACATTAAGAAAATCAATCTAGTTTTATTGTTCGATCTACAACATTGGAAGTCACACTAGAATTTCATTTTTTACATCATAATTCATCTGTTGTTTGAAGGAATTTTAAAATGAGCATCCACAAAGAGAATCTTGATTTGAAATATGTCTTAAATATTAAATTATATCTTAAATTAATTGTATATCTGATATACAGTATATAATACTTTTTTTAATCAGAGAACTGGTATTCTGATGTCTTTTGGAGAATTACGTGAAAGAATGGAAACCTTGAAAAACTTATATATTCATTGCAATATTTTACTTATACAAAAGGACAACTACTTTGTTAAGTATTTGTTTTTTAATGGCTTTTTTTTTTTTTGCAAACATGTCACTATCTTTTAGACACTACCTCATTAGTATTGCAAGTTTAGTTCATAATATTGTATTTTAGCCTCTTTTTATATTCTCAATATTTTTGTTAAAAAAACTATTCTCTATTAATGTTTGCATCTCCCCATTATATTCTTAATGTTTTTCATTAAGTTTTGAATTTCTACATTCTGAGTCATATAATTTCTTTGTTCTTCATTTTACATGAACATCATTACTTTTGTTAATATCTGCTTTTTACTTTGAAAATCTTTATAAGGTCTTCACTTTATCAGCTGAACAATTATGATTCCATAGTTTTAATTGGATTGACTATTTTAATTTTGATAAAATACATAGCATAGAAATCTTATGTTGTTACTAAATCATAATACATTAATTAACTTATATATACTTTAAACATATTTCTTATTAATTTTAATCTTTCAGTGTTCTAAAATCATAGAATCCCAATTTTTTATTTCTTTATGTTACTATCAATCTGTCCATTATCAAAGAGACTAAATTAACATAATGTGGTGGGGCTTTTTTTGTCAGATAAATTTGGATAATTTTATTGCAATTTTTTTTATTATAACTATTTTTGTTATATCTACAACCTGGTCAAGTAGATAAAACTTAACAATTGCTTTTATTGTCAGCCTTACTTTAAATCTTCCTCAGGTTTTTGAATCGTTAAATGCCTGTGTGTCTTAATTGTTTTACATCCAAAATTAATTTTTCTATTTCTATTTGACAGAATTTATTCTATAGTAGGTTAGTCAATCTACATATTAATACTGTACTTAACTGGTGATCTACTTAACTTGGCATTTTCCAATTCATCCCACCAAATCTGAACGCTAACTTTTAAAAGTTTATAGAAATTCTATGATTTTATATCTGATTTCTATTTCACTGATAAAATATTTGATAAAGTTTAAATGATTTTACATATTCATTATGTTTTCTAGTGCTATAAAATGTTTATTAATCCAAAAAATTTGATATTATATAATAAAATTTTATACTCTAATTCAGTGTTTTTTAAACCGTGGGTCATAATCCCAAATGGGGTTGTGAAGTGAAAAGTTGGGGTTGTGAAAATTTAATTCAGATACATGAAATTAAAGTAATCCCTTCATTATGCTTGCTGGGTGTGGCAATATATATATATAGTGAGTTTTGCCTGTTTTAACAACAGTTATACACAAGCATAAGAGGTGGTGGTCATGTGATGTTTATTGGCTTAAAACCAATTCTGCCTAATAGGATAGTGGTGGCTATGGTTATTAAAGAACCAAAGACACTAAAATGTATGGTCTGAACTGGGTTCAGACCCATATGACTATATAAGCTAATGGGTTTGGATTGAAAACATTAAGGTGTTTTCAGTTTAAGACTCATAGTTTTGTAGTTAAATGGAGATAAAAGTGATTGCTGGAGGGTTGCATTAGATCCTAAGATCTAGGTGCAGTGCTCTCAGATCCAAGGCTTCTCACTGATGAAGGTCATAAGCCAGAAACTAGTCTGGGGATATTGGATGAGTAGGCACTAGATGGAAATTTTATGCACAAGCCCTCTGGCATCCATTGATTACTCTAGCTTTCTGTGTTTGGCAATATATATGTATATATATATGTGTGTGTGTGTGTATAGTGAGTTTTGCCTGTTTTAACAACAGTTATGCACAAGCATAAGAGGTGGTGGTCATGTGATGTTTATTGGCTTAATTTAATATATTATGTTTTCTGTACAGCGCAATTATAAAATCGTAATGATGTTCAAGTTGAGCTGTAAATTATGTTTACATATTGAAAAATAACACTAAATGCATCATAATAGTGGTGTTGCATTGCAATTTCAGCATATAAGTTATTTCAGAATCGAAATATATGCTGCAGTGGTGAGAATAAGGTTGGTGCTACTGTGGGCAAAAACAAAGCTTAGTATATTGTATTATATTATTATATTAGAGTATATTATTGCTATTTGTTTCATTCATATATATTAATCATCTGAGATCATTGATACAAAGACTAATTATTGTGTATGGAAGTGTAATTTGTGATCAAGAGAGTGAGTTAATTGAAATTTGATAAATCGAAAATTTTAAAAGCTAAGCTTAAGACCTTTTCAAAATAATATCCCCAATTTATACTTTTTATAACTTTTATTTAATTTAATCTTTTTTTATATCTGCATTTCTAAAACACCTTGTAATTCAATTTTCACTCATTTCCAAATTTCTAATCTAGTTGAAATTTTGCATACACACACACATATATATATAAAGTCCACTAGAATAATTCTACAAAATTAAAAATGCCTGTATAAAATTAAAAAATAATTTCCTTTGCTGTGACCAGCTTATAGCATTTTCCGCCATCTTCAGCTACCCAAGATGGCAGTAAACACCATAAACTGGTTATAGCAAAGGAAATTATTCTTTAATTTTATATAGGCATTTTTAATTTTGTAGAATTATTCTAGTGGATTTTGTTTATTATATTTATATTACTTGATATTATATATATATATAATAATTCAAACAAATATATTTAACACAGTATTCAAAATTAAATAATATATTCTTTACCAGAAGTACTTTCAATTGTTTCACTGACAATTTTTATCAACTGTTAATACAAACGTACAAAAAATAAAAACTTGCATTACCCATCATTCAATCTATTCAAATTTACCACAATTCTGTTGTCTTTATATTAGCCGATTGTTTATTCATTAAACCACCTCTATTCCTAGATATCATCATTGCCTCTTTAATTTTACGTTTTTCACTACACCTTTCAATTTGAATAATTTTTATATCTCTATTATTAAATTTAAAACCATAATTACATGTTTTATTATGATCAAATATAATTTATGGAGTATTCATATTTACTGAAGATATATTTTCTTTCTGTACACGTTTATAAACGATATAATGATCATAAGACATTATATAAACGTGTACAGAAAAAAAATATATCTTCAGTAAATATGAATACTCCATCAATTATATTTGATCACAATCAAACATGTAATTATAGTTTTAAATTTAATAATAGAGATATAAAAATTATTCAAATTGAAAGGTGTAGTGAAAAACGTAAAATTAAAGAGGCAATGATGATATCTAGAAATAGAGGTGGTTTAATGAATAAACAATCGGCTAATATAAAGACAACAGAATTGTGGGAAATTTGAATAGATTGAATGAGGGGTAATGCAAGTTTTTATTTTTTGTACGTTTGTATTAACAGTTGATAAAGATTGTCAGTGAAACAACTGAAAGTACTTCTGGTAAAGAATATATTATTTAATTTTGAATACTGTGTTAAATATATTTGTTTGAATTATTATTATATGATTTAAAAATACAGACATTTAATGGTTGTTGTTATATATATATATAATAAATATAATGGTAATTATCTATTATATACAGTCTTTCAATCAAGTACTTATGGTTCCATTATATTTATTAGATTTATTGTTATTACAATAGTTTTTAATTAACAAACATTTTATTTATATTATATATGTGTGTGTGTTTCCAATGCCAATACATTTTTTAGAGTTTGCAAATGATTTTAGCAAAAAATTAGTGAAGTTTTAAATTTTCCATGGGATTTAATAGCTATTATTGTGTTTTCACTAATAGTATTAAATTGTATCTAATCTTTATTTATATTTTTTGGGCCTATATATAACGAAAAAGTAGAAAATATATATATATATATTTTTAAAGAAATGTTTTTATTCCATAAATGTACTAAATAGTAAAAACCAAATTTTCTTCAGCTTTTACAAATAAAAGCATAAAGTGATTATATTTAGAAATTTACAAATGAAATTCCCAATCATTTAAATAAAACTATAGCAAATTCTACACACAGTAGTGCCACCAAGTGCAAACCTTCATAATTAATAGATGCAGGAATGTTTGTGCATAAATTTCCTATCTAGTGCCTACTTATTCAATATTCTCAAATTAGTTTTTAGCTTGTGCATTTAATCAGTCAGTTGCCTTGAATTTGAGAGCACTGCACCTAGAGCTTAGGATTTAACGCAACTCTCCAGCAGCCACCTTATACCCATTTAGTTAACTATATAAAGCTAGGAATCCAAGGTGAAAACCCCATTATGTCTTCAACCCAAGCTCATTTGCTTGTATAGTTATGTAGATATGAACTCTGATCAGGATCTAAATATTTTGGCATCTTTGCTAAAAAGACACATTTACCTTATCCTATGGCAGAATAGGTATAAAACCATCAAAACATCACAAGATTACCATTTTATATGCTTATGCATCCTGTTAATAAGAATAGCAAACTCTCCATATAGTAGTTCCACCAAGTGCAAGCCTTTGTGATTAATAGATACAGAAGGTTTGTGCATAAAATCACTATCTAGTGCCTATTCATCCAACATCCCTAGTCTAATTTCTAGCTTCTGGCTTTCACAGTGAAAAAACTTGGATTTTGGAGCTTTGGATTTGAGGGCACTGCATCTAGATTTTAGGATTTAATGCAAGCTTCTAGCAGCCACCTTATGCCTATTTGGTTAATTATAAAGCTAGGAGTCCAAGATGAAAACATCGTAATGTTTTCAACTCAAGCTCCTTCACTTGTATAATCATATAGGTCTAAACTCATTCAGCATCTATATATTTTGGTGTCTTGGTTTTTCACAAACATGGTCACTTTTATCTTATGGACAGGATGGCTATAAAACCATGAAAACATCACATGATAAACACTTCATAAACTTACATATGCTGTTAATAAGATTACCAAATTTTTCACAGAGTAGTGTCACCAAGTGCAAGATTTCATGATCAATGGATTCAGGTAAGTTTATGCATAAAAACCCTATTTAGTGCCTACTCATCCAACATGCCCAGACTAGTTTCTAGCTTGTGGCTTTCATCAGTGAGGAGCCTTGGATTTGAGAGTCCTTTGCTGATGAAAACCACAAGCTGGAAACTAGTCTTGGGGATATTAGATGAGTAGGCACTAGATAATGATTTGATGCTCAAACCTCCCTGCAGCCAATGATTTACAAAAGGCTTGTACTTGGTGGCATTATTGTGTTGAGGGTTTGCTACTCTGATTAATAGCATGTGTTAGCATATTGATCATGTGCAATTAACACTCAATTTGTTATATCAATGTCAGCTTAGTCATCAGGTCTAATGAATAAACTGGGGGTGACACAAGAAAGTGAGCATTAGATGCAATTTCTTTGGGAATCTGTCTTGTGAATTTCTAAACATGATCACCTCACTCTTATTTATGAAAGTTGAAGAAAATCTATTTTTGTTTTAGTTTTAGTACATTTAAGTAAATGAAAGCTTCTCTTCATTTTTTTTTAAATATTAAACCATCAATACATACACTATTCATTTACATAATAATTAACATTTTGATAGATAACTGCATTAACACATATAAAAAATATATACATATTTATAGAAAATCTAGTAAAGCTCCAGATTTAAGATAAAAACAAGACAAATTATAAAAACTGTGATTCAAACTCAGACTTTCACATGACCCACTACTCTCAGTGCCATCTCATATTGCTGAACCACCTGATCACACACATGTTGAAAAGATAAATAATCACCAAGATACGTATTTCATGCTAAACCAGCAATCATCAGTTGGTCTAGATTACTATCTTTACACATACATATAATCAGTGCTCAGCTTTATATTAAGATAGCCAATCTTCATACTTTAATTGAGAGGCTTCAAACTATTGCAACTCACAATTCTTCAGTCTTCCACTTCATTGAAAATCTGATATTGGAACGTTCAAAGCCCTTGTGCTGGTTTAGCATGAAATATGTATATTGGTGATTATTTATCTTTTCAACATGTGTGTGATCAAGTGGGTCAGCAATATGAGATGACATTGAGAGTAGTTGGTCGTGTGAAAGTCTGAGTTTGAATCCCGCATATATTACATATATAAATGCAGGTTTAGACCTGTACAATGTATTAAAACTGTGATTATAATGTATTGTTATACTAATCAAAATGAGCTGTTTTACTTCATAAAAAGATAAAGATGAGTTTACTATAAATCCCAGATAAATTTAAGGGGGGGTGGGGTGTATAGCACTCAATAAATTCCGACTTGCTAGAAAAGTATAGAACAGAGACATTATCAACAATAAGATTGTTTTGGATTAAAAAACATTTGGGACATTTCTTAAAACAATTTATACAAATTGATTTGCATTAAATTTTTAACTTTTTCTAATTATCATATTTATATATAATTAAATACTAAAATATTAACTGGAACATTATTTAGGAGGACATGACGAAGTTTGTGAGAAAAATGTATATATATAAATTCAGATTGTAAGAATTTAAAGATTTAAGCTTCTAAAATATTAAATGTCTGAAATAATCAAGTAGTTAACAGAAAAGCCATAATTAAAAGCTTTAAGTAAATAATATATATTAAGGCTATAACCTTAATACTATGTGCTTAGATGTGGCAATAGGGATCTCTACAAATCTTAACACAAGAATAATGACTTTAAAAGGCAAGAGCTTTAAGGTAAATAGTCATGGAAAGTAAGCCTCAAATGAAAACCAAAATATTATCCCAGTTTATACAGAGCTTTCCAGGAACAAACTGTTTATTCTACTTCAGTGTGCCATCTATTGTAAATGTGAATAGTCAATAGATATTATAAGTGAATGCTTATTAAATCCATATCTGCTATCCATATCTCTAACTTATTTTTTGAACCTGGATTTAATATATTTGGATCATTTAGATTTAATGTACTTTTCATTTAGCATCCATTTTTTTACTCTTTTTTATTATTATTAAACTATCAGTCTAACTCAAAAATATTAGTTTTGAATCCAAGCATACTTATTTATATAGTTATATATCCTTTGGCTACAATAAATAAAACTAAAAAACCACATGACCTCAGCTTACACAATGCCTTTAAGAAGTTCTGTTTATTTTACAATAGTGCTGCCATCTATTGCAAACTTATCTAATCAATAGATACTAAATGGTAGTACTTATTAAAAATATATCCAATATAAGTCCATGCATATTTCGGAACTAGTTTCCCAGCTTGGATTTAGTGTGTTTGGGTCTTTGAATTGTGATAATAGTAAGTTAACAGCAAGAAGAGTAAAAATGATTACTGAGTGAAAGGTAACTTCAGTCCAAAGAATCCAGGTACACTAGATCTGATTCAAATTCTTCACTGAAGCCATATTCCATAAACTAGTTTAATTTATGGATTTAAAAAATACCAGCTAATATTTATTATTTATTTAACCTTATAAGAGATGGTAGCACTGGATTAATTAGAATTTTCTCTTTAAATGACTTAATATTACATGTAACTTATGCATTTTAGTTTATTTTCTATTAAACAATGTCTGTCTTAGCTATTTGCCTAGAGATGTAAATTGGAATTTTAGGATGCAAAATTATGATTTATAAAGAATAATAGTAAACCCCTAAAAACTTTCACTAGAATAGTTAATTATCAGGAATCTTGTAGATGAGGTATTATTCAAAGTAAATAATGGAAAAGGCATCAAAACTGAAATAGTACAACAAGTCAACTAATTAACATCACATGATCACCATTTCTTATGCTTTCTCATAACTACTATTAAATCAGGTAAAACTCTCCATACAATAGTGCCATTCAGTACAAGCCAGAGTAATCAGTAGATGCTAGAAGACTTGTGCATAAAGTCCCTATCTAGTGCCTACTCATCCAATATCCCCAAACTAGTTTCTAAGATCCAGGTGCAATGCTCTCAGGTCCAAGGCTCCTCATTGATGAAAGCAAGTCTGGGGATATTAGATGAGTAGGTACTAGATAGGGATTTTATGTACAAGCCTTCTGGAATCCATTGATTACTCTGGCTTTCACTGACTGGCACTAATGTATGGAGAGTTTTGCTTGTTTTTAAGTCAACTAATTAAAACAGCTAAAATTTTATATAGCAAAAACTTTGAGAATATTTGATAAAAGAATCGCAAAAATGTATCGGTTGTATAAAATAATAACATAAGACAGTTAGTTAATAAAAAGAAGTTTGGTCAGGATTACTTTTAGAATACTTTTCAAAAATTTTGCCCATCTAAAAAAAATATTAAAATGATTCTAGATCCATCTTAATCATAGAAAAATATATAAACCTTGAGGATTATATTTTTTAGTTATTAATTGGCAATTTTATATAAGCCAACATATGAAAAATATATATACAGTACATTGAACTTATAATTATAGGCTTATACTAATCGGTCAAACTTAAGTATTATTCTTTATATGGCATATTAAAACATTTCACTTTATTCAATTATTTATTTTCACAAATTCAACATAATATACAAACAATAGAACAGAATCTTTCTTCCTTCCTTCCCTCCCTTTCTCCCTCCCTCCCTCTCTTTCTCCCTCCCTTCTTTCCTCCCTCCCTACCTTTCTCCCTCCCTCCCCTCCTCCCTGCCTCCCTCCCTTCCTTCCTTGCTATCTTCCTCCCCCTTCCTTCCTCCCTCCCTTCCTTTCTTCCTTCCTTCCTTTCCTTCCTTTCCTCCTTTCTTTTTTTTCTTTCTTTCCTTTCTTAAATGCATCTTTCACCATTTTATTATGTGCTGAAATTATTAATGAAACATGACTATCTTATATAGCATATAAATTTGTCATAATTATATTTGCATCGTTAATAAATAAAATTATACACCGAGTTTTAATTAATAACTCACATTTTTTACTTTAATTACTTTAATCCAATTAATATAATATTTTCATTTCTAATTGTGGTCAAATATATTTTTAATTTGCATTGACTGATTTTTACAGCTTTTAAAAATATTGTTTTATTTGATTTGCTTTTTCTCATCAAATCTAATCTCAATACTGATCAGCCTTTTAGTCATTTTTTACTTATGCTGTTTATTTACGGGATTTTTGGCTTTCATTATTCTTCCAAAATTATTATTTTCGCTTGTGAGTTGTTTCTAATTTAAAAAAAGTGTGTGTGTAAAAGTTTTTTTATTTTTTATTAACAATTAAAAATAAAATGGAAAAATCATCTAAATAGAATTTTTTTTTTTTTTAGAATTGAAACATATGCTTGCTCATACAGTGAGGCAATTTATCATACTGAAAGCTACGCCTGTGGAAAAAATACTTGCTATCAACAAAAAGTTAGGTTAGTATGCTGTAGATAAATTATGTTATAAATTAATATCTTCAATACTTAAGTGATATTACATAAGAAAACGAATTATCATTTAATATTATGGTTAAATGGAGATACACTATAATTTAATGATTTGTAATTAATTTTTTAATGACAATTTCATATTTATCACATTTACTAAATTGCAAACAAATTTATGAGTAAATAAATACCTTTGAATTTTATACTGTCATCAAAATTTTATATCATATTTAAATAAATAAAGTTTTTGGTTTAAATATAATTTTTTTTTTTTTTTTAAGTTATCGCACACATTACCAGACGTGTTATCGATGCAAGTCTCGATGGGAATCTCCACCATCTTGCGATAATAGTAAGCCTACCATTTAAATTTTTTTCCTACATTTAATATATATATATAAGTGTAATATTATTAAAATACTATTTACAAATAAGGATATAAGGATAACAGTATTATTTCTGTAAGATTAATTATAATTTCAAACACATAATAAAATTTCTGTAATTAAAATTTGTTACTGATCTAATATTAAATATAACTAAAGTTTGAAGATTTGCTATCTTAATATAAACTGAGCACTGATGATATATATGTGTGGGAGACCATGATCTGGGCCAACTGATGAGTGCTGGTTCAGCACAAAATATGTATATTTTGAGATCATTTATTTTTTGGCATGTATGTGATCATGTGTTTCAGTTGTGTAAGATGGGAGTAGATAGATAAAAGGAAATTGAAAGTCTGAGTTCAAATCCCTTTTAATTAAATTGAGCAAATATTACATATCCAGCCTGTATTCTGCCTATCCCTCTTCTGTGTATTTAAATGGACATATTAAGATCCTATGCATGAGGGGTCAGAGTGATTTAAAGTTAACATGGGTATGACAATAATATTGGCATCAGCAAGGGCTTTGAGCATTCCCTCATTAGATTTTCAATGAGAAGGATGGCTGAAGGGTTGGAGGGTGGAAAAGATTGAAGCCTATCCATTAAAGTTTAAAAATTTGCTATCTTAATTTAAACTGAGCACTGATTATATACATGCGTGGAAGATGATGATGATCTGGACCAACTGATGACTGTTGGTTCAGCACAAAATACATACATTGGAGATCATTTATCTTTTTCACTTGTAAGGATCATGTGTATTGGCTGTATAACATGGAGTGAATAGATGTAGGAAGCTTGAAAGACTGAGTTCAAATCCCTTCTAATATTAAATATAATACAAAATAAAAATATTAATAGTTTATTTCTTTATAATGAACTAAAACTAAAGAGTAATTAAGGATTAGTTATACAGTAATACTCTTACAAATACTTAATGCCATGTCATATTATGTTGTGTTTTTATTTTATAATTAGAACAGATTATTGAGTAGATAAATAACAGTAAGGCTATACATTTATTTTTGGAGCATAAAAAATGGTAGGATTATAAAGATAATGAAAAGAAAAGAAAAATAAATTTTTTAGTCTTCTTTTTTATGAATGGAATAATAAACTAAAATCAGCTTTTCAAGCTAATGCACATGCGCTTTTTATGAATCTTAATAATAAATGAATACTCTCATCTCCAACACAAGATAAAGTCTTTGTGAAAGAATAGAATGAATCCACCTATTCTTTCAACCCAAACACTTAAGTATGGGAAAATCTTAAGTACTGGAAATGAGAGCATGAAAATATTAGCCAATCACTTTAAATTAATTTTACTATGTCTGAATGAATGACGCCTGCGAAATTTACTAGAATTTACGATATGTCATTCTTAAATGAAATTAAACATATGTAAATGAGATATTTATTTTATAAAGTGCGATGTTTATGAAGTTTAATAAACTAAAGATCAGCTTTTCAAGCTAATGCCCATGTGCTTTATGAATCTTAATAATAAATTAATACTTTCATTTCCAACACAAGATAAAGTCTTTGTGAAAGAATAGAATGAATCCACCTATTATTTTAACCCAAATGCTTAAGTATGGGCAAATCTTAAGTACTGGAAATGAGAGCGTGAAGATGTTAACCAATCACTTTAAATTACTTTAAAATCTGATCTTTAGTTTATTACAATTCCTAAACATCATGCTATATAAAATAAATATCTCATTTATAAATGGAATAAGAAATTTAAAAAAAAATAGAATATTGGAATTTACAAAATGAGATGGAAAAAAGATGATTCAACATTGGAATGATTTGGTTATAGGGAATAAGATGTTGATGGATAGCATGTAATGGTTTCAGAGGGTTAGAAAGCCTGATCAACTCAAAAGCTAAGAGTCCTAGATCAAAACTTACCTCTGTCACTTTTGGTGCTCAAACATCACATTTCTACATAAATATTAAATCATTGGATTATTTTAGAGAGAGGAAATGTTTATCTTTGATAATAGATTCACTGAACACATGGAATATGCACACTGATTTCTGAATTCATTTAAAGAGAAGCCTTTTTTAAACTTTCATACAAATTCAAACAAGATTCCTTGGTTAATTTAAACTAACATTAAGTCAGAATAGTGGTTTTGATTTTTTAGATATGGGAAAAGTATTAACCAGAAATGGGAATTGATGTCCAGCAAATAGCTTACATTTATAACAAAAGGGTGGAAAATAAAATATTCAAATTAATTTACAATAATTTTTATTATCCATTAAACCAAAAAAAAGTAAATGAAATATATAAATCATATCACCTTAGACTATACTTAAAATTAACCAATATAATATTAGCAATATGCTGTCATGGCTATAAATGGAAACCCCATTACTGATATTTGGTTAAATTTAAACATTGTCTGGGGTGATGTGATTTACATATTATAACCAATTAGCTATGTTCACTTTATGGTTTAACATATATATATAGACTAACCAATTCAAAATTAATCATTAAGCAAAAACAAATCAAAAAATGTATTACTCTTTTGTGCATTTTTCTCCAATTGTCTTTCTTTCTGAATTATTACTAAAACTTTTATTAAATGGATGGTCGAAGAGTTGTGGGGTGAAGTGATTTGAAGCCTGTCCATTAAAGAATGAAGATTGGTTATCTTAATATAAAGCTGAGTATTGATTGTATATATGTGTGGAGATGATAATCTGGACTAGCTGACAAGTGCTGGTTTAGCATGAAATACATTTATTGGTGATTATTTATCTTTTCGACATGTGTGTGATCAAGTTTATCAGTAGTGTGAGATAGCATGGATCATTGAGGATCATGTGAAAGTCTGACTTCAAATCCCCTATATAAACCATGTATTATAAATTGTAACTAAATCAGCATGATGTTAAGATTTTTCTAAGATTATTAACTGAGAATTTTACTTATACAATAACTATAAAAATAAATGCACTGACAATAATACAATAATAAATTTATTGTATATTGCTAAAATGTACCTTAACAAAAGTTATTGTAGTCTGTAATTAAAAATTTTATCCACTGCTAATATTGAATGGTGATTATATGGTAAGAGAACAAATAGATATTTAATGACATCAGTGAAAGAATTAAGAAACGGAAATAAGATTGGGATAGTTATATTTGTAGATAAAATGATACTAAAATTTTAAATTGGATCCCAAGTGATTGTAAAAGACCTAGAAAGTGATTACATGGGAGATGGATGTATAAAATAAGGAAGTTTGTTCATGTGTTGTGGAAAAGAGAAGTTACCTTCAGAGAAGCTGGATTAAGCTTGGGGAGACTTTTATTCTGCAATGAATCAATATTTGAAAATGATTACATCATCTAACCTTCATTCTAAATGGATAGGTATTTTCTTCTAATGATATTGATTTACTGTTTAAATTTCTTTTCATTTGCTTTCATTAATAGATTGTTGCTTATTAAATTATATTATGATATTTGGTTTTAAATAATATATTATCAGTCTTTATTGCAAAATATTAGCATATGTTATCTCATGTAATATAGGGAATGTATAAATGTGGGAATCATTCTAGATAGAGATTTTATATGCTTTCTCTTCAGCACTTATCAATAAAAGCTTGAAGAGCTATTGGTACTCTCCCTATATTATATTTCTGTAATACAAGCTTAAAAAGCAAAGTCACATAATATATTACTTGCTTTATTGGCTATTTGTGAAACCCTAACAGTGCTGTTAATATACACACCTCACATGTCATGTAGTATTGGTTTTTTAATTAATCAAATACCATTTACAAAGTGATCTTATATTTAGACAAATGAAGAAAAACTTTGAAAATAACATAGATGGCAATGGATGCTACAATAGCTAGCTATTCACTAGACTTAAAATAAAGGGGAATCAGAGTTACATAAAGAAGAGCACATTGTACTGGACTCAATTAATGAATACATTTTTCATCTTAAGATAGTATCATTCCATATGAAAAAGCAATTTAGAAAATCATATTGTAGAAAATAGAATTGCACTTAAGAATAATCATAATTTAAGACTATAATCAACTGCAGAATCTCTTAATCAACTAAATATAGTTTATTTCTTTTATTATAAAATAACATCTTTGAACTATTTGAAAACCAGGCACTCTTCACAAACCTGGAGCATAATTGTAAATATAGGGGATTTGAACTCAGACTTTCAAGCACCCACCAACTATCCACACTATCTTATACAACTGATACACATGATCACACACATATAGAAAAGATAAATAATTACCAATATATATATTTCTTGCTAAACCAGCACTCATCAGTTGGTCCAGATTCTCATCTCCCACCCTCATATATAATCAGTGTTCAGTTTATATTAAGATGGCAAATCTTCACACTTAATGGACAGGCTTCAATCTACTCCAAACTCCAACTTTTCAGCCAGCCATATCATTGAAAATCTGATGATGGAAAGCCAAATCCCATGCTGATGCCAACATTATTGCCAAGCCCATGTTGACCTGAAGTCACTCTGACCCCTCATGTATAGGACCTTATCCATTTTAAATATATATAAGAGGAATGGGCAAATGTTTACATATAAGCTTGTAACCTGCCCATCCCTCTTCTATGTATGTAAATGGATAAGGTCCTATATATGAAGGGTCAGAGTGACTTCAGGTCAACATAGGCTTGTCACTAGTGTTGGCACCAGCATGGGATTTGCCTTTCCATCATCAGATTTTCAATGATATGGATGGCTGAAAAGTTGGAGGTTGGAATAGATTGAAGCCTGTCCATTAAAGTGTGAAGATTTGCTATCTTAATATAAACTGAATGTATGTGTGTGGAAGATAATAATCTGGACCAACTGATGAGTGCTGGTTTAGCATGAAATATGTCTATTGGCGATTATTTATCTTTTCTACATGTGTGTGGTCATGTGTATCAGTTGTATGAGATAGTGTGGATAGTTGGTGGCTGCTTGAAAGTCTGAGTTCAAATGCCTATATTTATCTTTGAACTATCTAACTTTCTATAGAATATATAATACATGGCAAGTTAACTCTATGTGATAAAATATTATCTAATACACTTTATTAAAGAGTCATTATATTGAAGCAATGGATCTGTAGACCAGATTCACACTTCATGTTTTTCTAGATTGCTAGATTAGGATCAAACCAGATCTACACATGTTATGATGTTTATAAAACTTTCCATCTGCCATTTTAATAAATTTTAGTCTAGCAAATAAATGATTCAAATATCAATTTTTTATTTAAAATGTTTTTATTATAAATATTGGAGGGGGCCATATATATATGTGTGTGTGTGCGCGCGTGCGTGCACGCAAATACACACACAATATATAATTGCAAATGGAAACTTTTATAAAAATCAATAAATAAATTTTAATGTGCTATTTTTTTTTAAGTATTTTATTCTGGAGATTAGATTTCATGATAAACCCTACTAACATTTCGTAGTGTCAAACAAAAAAAAATCCATTAACAAAATCGTAATGAAATTTCTAATTAAAGTAAAATTATAGCGGAAAAGATATTTGAGATATAAATTCTTCAAATCTATATTTAATTAAAATTAGATATGAAAGAATTAAATAATTGGGTTTATCGGGAGAGTGATAATTGTGGTCATTAGAATTCCAACATAACCACTTAGCCGGGAGTGTATGAAAAATAGAATTTCCCAAAAATAATCAGAAAAGTAGTTGGATTCATCATAAAATTTCTAAAAAAAAAAGATATATAATAACACTTACCTAAGGTAATCCATCACTTGAAAACTTGGTAGAATACAGACATTAGTACCTTTCATTTTTCCTAGTAGCCCTTCAAAATATATTGTCTTGCAATAAATATATCATCCCTAATAACAAGTAGTTAATATTGATCAATAATTAGTATAATTTGAATATTCTAGCATGTGTGTGTGTGTGATGCAACTGTTCTCAAAAGCTATAAAGTTTGCATATCATTAAACATAGTAGCAAGCTATGATTATGAAGACAAGATCCTTTGAAAGTGCTCAGCTCATTTGTTTTTAGTTATCTATTTTATAGTAGCACTTTATAGCTTTTGAGAACAGTTGCATCACAAATGCACACATGCTAGAATATATATATTTTCCAAAAGTAAAAAATTATTTGACTTAATCGTATAATTTGAATAGTAAAGAACTTTAATATAGTTTGTAATTTATTAAAAAGTACCACTAAAATAGTCACTATACATAAAATAAAATAATAATATGAAGAAAAAGTGAATGAAATACTAAATTCATTATAGAGTTAAGCTTGAGATACATAAGTTAGTAGTTTAGAGTCAGTGCAATGTATTATTCTATTTTTATAGGTTTTGATGGCTCATATTGCTTCATGCTATTATGACCATAAATTTAGTAATAGCTTCATCAACTGCCACCTCTCTGAATTTGATATGCAGCTCTGAAATTTACATTGCAGCAACGTATAATCAGTCTAAGTTTATATACTGTCAAAATCTTTACTTTTAGCATTTGCATATTTTTATTATTATTAAAATGCAGACAAGACATTATAGAAAAATCTAAATCGGGTCATAATATTTGCAAAATATGTTTATCTTTATTTCATATCACCTAATTCAAATACCGGACCTAAACCTACATCATATCAAAAAATCCAGATAATTCACAATATAAATGTACACAATCATGAGTTATTTTTTATGAAATATAAATTCAAATAATAATTAAAAAATATATAAAAAAATTATAAATAAAAAATATATAAAAATAAAATAATAAGTAAAAGAAAAAATACAAATAATTACTTACCATTGAGCCGTCCTAACATTGTCTTCTAATTACATCAGTCAAAAATTGTATTTTTTCCGGTGTAATTTTAACAGTGAATATTCTTCCATTAACTAGAAAAAAAATTAGAGAAAGACAAAAAAAAATCAATTTACTTGATCACAAAAATTATCATAAAATTGTCTATTTTTATGATAGAAAAATAAAACTTACATGGTTTGAAACATAAGAAAAAGACAGATCCAAAGATGTAAAATGTGCATGTGTAGACTACATAGTTTTTTCACAATTCTAAACTAAAACTGAATATTGCAAATTCAAAAATTCTATAGCGCTCTGTTTTTGCATAATAACGAGCTAGTTAAAACTTTTATCAAATTTTACATTAAATAGCATATATGATTTTAACTTTCAATAAATATTTCTTTTATTTTAAAATACATCGTCCATGTATACACATTTGATTTATAATAACTTGCAAGTGTTTCATTATTCTATGCATTTAAATGATATTTTTTAGATGAATAAACATTTAAAACAATATTTATAGTCTACTTCTTATTTAGAATAACAAATAAAATCTTATACTAGTTCATAGGCATTTAATATTCACTTGCACAGCACTTGAAAAATATTCTATAACCATTCATTACTTTTTAAGATTAGTAGATATATTATATCAAGAAAACATTTGTAAATAACAGGGAGCAGACTAGTAAATATAAAGTTTATTTTGACACATTTGTTAGCTTGCATTCATTCCTAACAGCCTCAAAAGTGCCTAGGGTTTAATATTTTTTGCACTCTCTATAGCTTCTCTTTCAAGCACGTCACACACTTTTAATTTTATATATTAAATGGGAGATAAATTTCAAAATAGTTTTTAATGAATTTCCTCAAGTGAAAATAAATATAACTGATCAAGCATTGGTGGCCTAGCAGTTAGCATAACTGCCTTCCAAGAAGCTGGCCTGGGTTTGCTTCCTGGTCAATGCTTTAACATATAAAAAAGAAAATGAATATAACTACCATATAATGGTTTAGACTTTTTAGAATTAATCATTAAAATAAAAGAAAATTGTCCTCTCATCACAACTATACAAATATTATTGAAAATAAATTTCTTACAATTCCTGAATGTGATATTCCAGTTCATATGACACCAACTTCAGCATTGTCTACAACTGTTGGATAACTCATTTTGTCTCCCTTAATTATCATGGTTTCAGTTCATATGAATCACTAATAGGAAATATTTTATTCATTTTAAAATATACTTTAAATACTTTACTAACCTGAAAAAAATATTTTAAAAAAAATTATAACTTCAACTCTTGACTTGATTGTAAATTTCTTTTTATAAATAATTATTGATTAAAGATACACAAACTAAGTGACTACTGAACACCTTAATTTATAGTTTTTATCACTCATAATTTGATTGGCTATTTCAGTTTCAGATAAGTAAAATTTATGTATAAATTAATTTTTGTTTGTTTTTTTTTCTTAAAATAATTTATCTAATTAATTTTTATATTAAATAATTTATTTAACTCTTTACTTAAATATGATATTAAAGTATACTTTTAAAAAATAAAACTATTTTTATTAATCTAAATAAAATATTATTTAAGCAATTATAACATTAATTTTGATACATTTTTAAAAATCAAATATAAAACAAATCACATTCTTAAAATTTGATACATCAATTTTAGCAACATAATTTTAATACAATAATAATAAATTAACTTTAACAAGGAACTAAAATGACTTAATTTAGCAAGAACATGTGTGTACACAAATAAACACACATATTGCAGACTTATGATATCTTTAATACTATCATGTAATTGTTTAATTTAAGAATATGTTAAAATAATAATTTTAGTTATAAAATTTAATATTCAGTGTTTATAATATATTTTAAATAATTCTTAGTTATTTTAAATTATATAATATACTATAATATTAGTTTCAAATAATAACTTTATTCACACCTTAAGAAGTTTATTAATTTTATTGATAACTTTAAATACTATAGCTTTAAAATAATTTTGATAAGCTTTTCAGTCAATTACACATTATATTTTAAATTGCTTTAAGCACAAAATAATATGCTATTTGCTTGAAGGTTTGTGATGATAGTATATTATTAGCTGTGATATGGTGGATGATTTCTATCATCTATGAATGAATGTTGAATGTATAGCAAATGTTAAACCTTATTTAAACTTTCCAAATACAAAAAACTTCTTAGTAACAGCACACAAATAAACAACACAGGTTAGTAATTACACAATGTTTTGAATAGTATTATTCTCCACTCTTCTTCAGGGCTTGCTGACCTGAGATGCACAGAGACAATATTTACATAGAAGTCAACTCGCACCTAGATTCTTGAATATTGAATTTAAAGCTAACCAACTGAGCTATATTTTTCCTAAGAGCAAAATTAATTAGAGGCTTCTAAACATTGTGTATTGCCACACTAGATTGACTTATAGGATTATTCACCATTATCATATAAGCAGCTTTCATGAATTTTCTTTTATGCATTTTTCTCTTTATCCAATATTTTTGTATTTTCCCAGTTAAACATATGTTTATTAGTGCACACATTGTCTGCTATGTAGACTCATCTGGTTTTTTTTTAACCATTAGTTTGTGTTCTTTCAATCACTGTTTAACAGGGTGATGAGTCTCAGCAATATATTTTCTTTCCATATTCACAAGGTATTTTATAGATGCAATTTTTGTTCTTCAGGATTTTCAGTTAAGGCTTATTACAAGTGAGAAGTGGTATGGCTTTGGAAAGCTGTTCTAATATTGTATTGACCAGATTTTCTCTAAATTGTCTTTAATTCCTGGTATGTATGGATAAACTACAGTACCAATAATGGTTTTCTCTTTCAGTGTGTCTTTGTATTACCTATTAAAGGTTTTCTTTATGATAACTGATGGATAACCATTCTTCATAAGCATTTGTTCTATGTGAATCTTTTCTTTTTCCAAATCATTGTTTTCTGAACCTCATTTGCTCTGTTTCATAGTGATAGTACAAATCCATGTTTTGTGCTTCTAGTATAACTGGATGTATATGCCAAGAATATGTCAGTGTGAGTTGGATTCCTATACACTGTTGTTTTAATTTTGGCATGAGAGAGTCTTGTCAAGAGAACATCCAAGAATGCCATTTTTTGTTCTTGTTCCTATTCTATTGTGGAGTTAATTGAAGGAGATATATTGTGATATGCATCCAGAATGACTGTAAATTCATCTCATCATGCAGCCATACAACAAATGTATCATCAACATACCAAAGTCATATTATATATGGATATGGAGTAGTATTTCAGGCCATAGTTTCCAGTTCTTTTATGTAAATGAAACTCAGCAAGGGTGACAGTGGTGATCCCATGTTCCTTGATTTTGTTGAATATTGAGTTATATTAAAAGTACAGTGTTGTTATGCAGAATGTTAATAAATTATATTATATTATCAATAGGTAGAGTTGGTCTCCTTTGCTGACTATTATCATCATATAACCTTTTCTTTACAATAGACAATGCCTCATCACATGGTACATTTGTAAACAGATTTTTCACATGCAAGCTTATCAAATATGTCAGTTCTTTTTATTTTCATATTGCTGACCAATTCTATAAAGTGCTTAGAATCCCTGATGAAGGATTGTATCTTGTATGCCAATGGACTATGAACTTTGAGAAGAAATCTTGACTAATTTTTACATGATGAATTTCTAGAACAATAGGCCTTCATGAAACATGATCTTTATGGATTTTATGTAGTCCATATAGGTAAGAAATCTTGCTGAAATATGAAGTTAATTTTCTTTTTTTCTGAGTCACTGAAATATCTGCGATGCTTCCAGTGTAATGCTTGTAGTTTTACCTCTGTATTTGGCATTGGACTTTTTGCTACCTTTTGTATTGGCCTGCTGTGAGAAGACATTGCATTTTATTGTCATAGTCAGTTTTATCCATTACAACTGTAGTCTTACCCTTGTCAGCATGAAGAATGATTATAGATGTATACTGTTTGAGAGGTTTAATAGCTTTTCTTTGATTGCATGAAATGTTTATTTTCTGCATATGCACTTGATGTCTTTTAAGTGTCCTTTTAACTCTCCAGTGTAACTCTGCTCTCTTCAGTGTCTGCCATTATATTAAATAATGGGACAGTAGATACTATAATGGCAACATTCAAACCTTTTCAAGAACTAATAATTTAGCATCAGTAAGATGTTTACAACTAAGATTTTTCTCTGACAAAGCTGATAGACTAGTTGCAGTATGATTTTTGACTTGCCCATCTAAATTTACAAACTTCTTTTTCTGAAGTTCTTTGGATCCTTCCATGTAACTGGCAATATGATCTGTTCACCACATGACAAATTCTTGAGAAATCATCATCTGTAAGTTCATTTTGTAGAAAATATTTCACATTTATAATGGAATGCAATATTTGATTCTGTGAAAACCAAAAAGTCTTTATACTTTTTCTCAATAAGATCTCATTTGCTCTCTGAATAATCTTAGATTTCTTAGATGAAATAGGAAGTTTTAACTGCAAACCCTAGAAATGATTCCTTCTGATGTACATCTACATAAAAAAGTCATTCTATATGCATATCAACAACATATCTTCTTCAATTAAATTCACAATGGAATCATAACAATAACAAAAATTGGCATTTTTGGCTGTTCTTGTGATAAGATTCCCTGAGAGCAAAGTAAAAACAATAGTGTATAAGAAGCCAATATACACTGGCAAATACTTGGCATATACATCCAATCATTCCAGAAGCACTAAACATGTAATTGTACTATCACTATGGAACAGAACAACGGAAATTTGTTCAGAAACCAGTGATTTGGAAATTTGGAAAAAGAAAAGATTTTCATAGAACAAATGCTTATGAAGAATGGCTATCATCAGTGGTCATCAAGAAAACTTTTAATAGATAACACAAAGAGACATCAAAAAAAGAAAAAAATTATTGGTACTGTAGTGTATCCATACATACTAGGAATAGCAGACAAAATTTAAAAAAAATCTGCAGTCAATATAACATTAGAACAGCTTTCTAAAGCCACACTACACTTTGAGAAATTCTTACTTCTACAAATCCTAAACTGGAAATGCTGAAGCACAAAAACTGCATCTATGAAATACCATGTGAATGTGGAAGGAAATATATTGGTGAGACCTGTTAAACAGTGATTGAAAAACACAAACTAATGGTTTATAGAGAAAAAAACCAGATATGTTTACTGTAACAGACCATGTATGTACTAATGAACATATGTTTAATTGGGAAAATACAAAAATATTGGATAAAGAGAAAAAATGCATAGAAGAAAATTAAAGGAAACTGCTCAAGATAAATAATCCCATAAGTCATCCCAGTGTGGCAATACACAATGTATGAAATCTTTCTCTACAAAAAATTAATATTAAAAAAAAATTGAAGGACTCAGGAGGATTTGAACCAATCCTCATATATAAATATATCGTTTCTACTATCTCTTGCCTTTGACAGAATGGCTCAGTTGGTTAGAGCATTTGCTTTAAATTCCAGATTTAAGAATCTAAAGGTGTGAGTTCAACTTCTGTGTGAATACTATCCCTGTGCATATCAGCCCAGCAACATCTGAAGAAGAGTGGAGAATAATACAACTTGAAACATTGTGTAATCACTAACCTGTGTTGTTTATTAGTAACAAATTGTTTGTATTTGGAAAGTTTAAATTAAGTTTAAAATTGTCTATATATTCAACATTCCCAGATGATGGAAATAGTCCAACATATCACATCTAATATTATACCATCATTACAACCTTTCAGGCAAATACTAAGTACTCAGGATGGATCTGATGCTATTTTAAAATTTAGATATAATGAAAAATTGTGTCTAAAACTGGCTAAAGTAGGAAATCATTTCTTCCAGCAGAGCTGAGAAGATTGTTTGGAGAGCAAATGAGGCCTTATTGAAAGAAGGATAAATGTTCATTGGTTTCCAAGTATCAATCCTTGTGTTCCATTCAAAATGTAGAAGATTTCTAACAAATAAACTTACAGATGAAGATTTCTCAAGAATTGGTCAAGCAGTGAAAAAATAATGTTGTAAATTACATGGAAGAATGAAAGAAAGTAAAAAGAAGCAGCTTTGAAATCTACATGGGCAAATCAAAAGTCATACTGCAACTAGTCTACCAGCTTCATCAGTGATAAACACCTTACTGATGTTAAATTATCTGTTCTTGGAAAAGTTTGAACTTTGCCATTACATCATCTGATATCCCATTATTGGATATAATGGCTGCCATGGAGGAAGTTACTCAAAAATTGCCTTTGGAAAAAGTAGCAGAGTTATACTGGAGAGTTAAAAGGACACTTGAAAGACATTAAGTACAGAAGCAGAAATCAAACACAATTCCTGTTATGAGAGGAAGGCTATTTAATCTCTCAAACAGGATACATTTATAATCATTTTTCCTGCTGATAAAGGTAGCACTACAGTTGTAATGGATAAAACTGATTATGATAACAAAATACATGGATTTATTACCACAGGCCAAAATAAAAAAAGTTGCAAAAAATTCAATTCCAAATACTTAGGTAAAATTACAATCATTGTCTGGAAACATTGTGGATATTTCAGTAATCCAAAAAAAGGGAAATTAACTTTGTATTTCAGCAACATTCCTCACCTGTATGGACTACATAAAATCCATAAAGACACTGTTTCATGAAGGCCTAATTGTTACTTCTAAAAATTCACCATGTCAAAATTTGTAAAGAATTTCTTCTCAAAGTTCTTAGTCCATTGGCATTCTAAGAACTTTGTAGAATTAGTCAGAAACATTAAAATTGATGTGGAAAGTCTGTTTACAAATGTATCATGTGATGAGGCATCTACAAACTAGAACAACTCTACCTTTTGGTAGTATAATAGAATTATTAACAGTCTGTGTAACAACTACATACTTTCAATATAACAGAATTTTTCCAACAAAATCAAGGGATGGCCATAGGGTCATCACTGTCACCTTTGCTCAGCAACATTTACATGGAATAACTTGAAACCACAACCATAAATATTACACCATGTCCACCTAAGGTGTGGCTTTGGTATGTTGGTGATACATTTGTAGTATGGTCGCATTGTGATGTGCAATTACAGTCATTCTGAATGCATGTCATTGACATATCTCCTTCAATTAAATTCACAATGAAATCAGAACAAGAACAAAAATTGGCATTCTTGGATGTTCTTGTAATAAGACTCCCTCAGGGCAAATTAAAAAGAACAGTGTATAGGAAACCAACACACATTGGTAAGTACTTGGCAAATACTTGGCTAGTACTTGGAAAATATGGAATTGTATTTTCAAAAAAGATTCACATAAAACAAATACTTATGAAGAATGGTTATCCATCAGCTGTCATCAAGAAAATCTTTAATAGACAACCCAAAGAGATACCCAAAAGAAAAACAATTATTATTACTGTAGTGTATTCATACATACCAGGAATGGCAAGCAAATTAAAGAAAATATGAAGTCAATATAACATTAGAACAGTTTTCCATGTCACACTTCAGGAATTCTTACTTCTACTAAGCCTAAACTGGAAATGCTGAAGAACAAAAACTGTATTTATGAAATACCATATGAATGTGGGAGGAAATATATTGGTGAGACCTATTGCTCGGTTGAACAGTGATTGAAAGAACACAAACTAATGGTTAAAAGAGAAAAAACAGATGTGACTACCATAGCAGACCATGTAAGGACCATATGTTTAATTGGGAAAATACAAAAATATTGGATTAGTTGGAAAAAAATGCATAAAAGAAAATTCAAGGAAGCTGCTCATATGACAATCATAAATAATAATCCTATAAGTCAACTCATGGTATAAATAGACAATGTATGGAAGCCTCTAATTAATCTTAAGAAATATTAATATTTAAAAAAAGGACTCAGGAGAATTTGAACCAACCCTCATATATAAATATATCAAATTTCTACTATCTGTTGCCTTTGACAGAATAGTTTAGTTGGTTAGCCTTAAATTGATATTCAAGAATCTAAAGATGCAAGATTGACTTCTAAGCAAATACTGTCACTGAGCATATCAGGCCAGCATCATTTGAAGAAGAGTAGAGAATAATATCACTCGAAGCATTGCATAATTATTAACCTGTGTTGTTTATTTGTGTGTTATTACTAAGAAATTTGTATTTGGAAAGTTTTCTGTACATTCAACATTCACTCATAGATGATGGAAATAGTTCAACATAAATCTAATATAATATACTAATTGTTAAATAAAAATTTAATTTTTTTATGTGGCAAATATCACAGACACAAATTATAATCTACTATAATTATCTTTAAATATTATTTTCTTACATAGAATTATTAATATTTTTTTTGAAAAAATATTGAATAGAGTGGTTTTTAAATTATTATTTTCAAAAAAAGTTTTATTATTTTTTAGCAAGATGTTCTGGAGAATCTGATAGTAATTTTTGTTTTCCTGGAAATTGCCCAGGGTATACCACATCTTGCCAGTGTCACAATGGATTTGGTGGGTCCAATTGCCTGTCAAGTAAGACATACATTTTCTTTATAGTATATAGAATTAAACAATTCAATAATCATTTTTTATTTTATATATATTTTTTCCTTTATTTTTTTACTATAACATATTTATCAATATATGCTATGTTTTTTATTTGTCTATTTATCTTTTTTATGAGGCTTTTTTTTTTTTGTACATCGATTTAACAATTCTCTTTAAGTTTATTCCTAAATGCTTTGTTCTTTAAATCACTGATTATATTTTTTCTTTTATCTCTCTTTAGCTTAACCATCTACAGAGTTTTTTGATCTATCCTTCAAAATTCCTCAACTTCTATCTCATTTATAATTTCTCTCATATAGACTTTAATGCAAATTTTTTTTTAATAAAACTTCTTTATTTTCCAGACAGTTTTGACTGTACAGCAGTCTTCATCAGAGCTTCCCAAATTTCCTCTACCTTTTAAATAACTCTACATCATGATAGTTTATTGTATTTCCAGTATCATATATATGTTTTAGCATCAACAGTTTGATGGAGCAAACCACATCTTTTAATTCCTCAATTAGATAACCTAAATGAGGCATTATTTAAAAATACTATAGTATAAATTTTTTTCCCCCAATTTCCTACGCTCTTATCTCTTATATACATACAAACCTAAATATCCCAGGGCCTAATTCAGTGCCTTGATCAGAAGGTCAAGTCCATATATAGGCAACTAACAGTAATATAATGTTCTCTGGTCACTATGTCAATCCACAATAAGGTGACAAAATTACAATAATAGAACTAAAGTTATGTGAT
Source organism: Epiperipatus broadwayi (assembly GCA_028023455.1). Lineage (NCBI taxonomy): Eukaryota > Metazoa > Onychophora > Udeonychophora > Euonychophora > Peripatidae > Epiperipatus > Epiperipatus broadwayi. The sequence goes on along the minus strand of JAQFVV010012519.1, from coordinate 3,311,393 downwards.
TAAATAGTTTTATTAAACCCAGATTGCATAATTTTCTTATATATGTCAATACTACTATTACGTTTCCTATTACATAACACACAAATACTGCTTGGATAACTAAATAATTCATATTAGTACACACATACCTATATGTATATATATATATATATTGAAGCGTAAAACCTGTACACACATTTTTGCTTCACTCTGGTGATTCAAAATCTTGAATCAGAGGTTTAAACCCAAGTATATATGTGTAAATCACTAGAGAAGAAAGGACACACATACAAGTGTTTTAAAAACCCCTTTCTTTTTTTTGTACTTTTGGTAAATGAAAAGTTTTATTGTAAGAAGATTGATTAATTTTAATTCGGAAATACTTAAATTTCCATTCCCTTTAAATAATCATGTATGTGTGTTCGATATTACTAAAAAAATATTATTGATCATAATTAAATATTAAATATTCTGTATATTTATTTTATAGTTGGTGTATTTTATTTTAGATGATGCAATACCAAAGAAAGTTCTAGAGAGTAATTAAAATAACTCCGAAACTTATAAATAAAAGAATATTCTAGATTTAATTTAAAAAGGATAATTAATAAATTAAAATCCCTTAGCAAACATAATGTTAATGGAAATTATATCTTTTTAATCTATTTCCATTCTTGAAATAGATTAAAACAATATTCTCCAGAACTTGTTGCATTATCATTGAAAATAAAGAATAATTGCATTCAGGCCGCTTAATGGTCACCCGGACCTCATCAAGCAGAAAGAGAATATTCGAGAAGGTCTTGCTAGCATATAAATAGAGCTGAAATTTTAGGCTAAGTCTCTTGATACGCCATTTTAATCAGTGTTGCAAAACAGATTCACGTCAATCAAAATTTTGAAATATGAATTCAGAGTAGAGGGGCTAAATTTGCTTCCCCATTCTTCTTCAAAAATCATTCCCATACTGCTATGCTAACATGCCATCTCCACTTATGGACTGCCTGAATTAAATGCTGAAATAACTGTCTCAAGATGCCAGCCATTATTTTTCCTAACTTTGCCTTGCCACATTTTATAATCTTACATGTACCAATCCCTTTGCATTCATTATTACATCTGATTGGCTGTCATATAAGCATTTTTAAGGTGCATCTGACAAGCCTTTCATGTTATTATTATATAATCTGCTTGTTCTTAATAAATAAATATAATTTAGATTTGTTTCTATCAATTCATTGGATTTGAAAATTACTTCGTAGTAAATTAAAAGATTTCACATTGTTTATTTATAATATAATATTTAGTGAATTAAATGTGAAGGTGTTTAAAGAAAGCTTCATGCTCTTAGATTAAAATACTTGAGACTGGCTTATTTATATAGAAATTTAAGAAGAGAAAAAGGTGGAACCATCGTTTTCTCATAAATTCTTTGCCTTGTGTTTTGACTTGAAAGTTCCCGGTGCAGTCATTATTACATCTGATTGGCTATCATGTAAGCATTTTTAAGGCGCATCTGACAAAGGTTTCAGGCTTTCATATTATTATTGTATAATCTGCTTGCATTTAATAAATTAATATATTTATATTTGTTTCTTTTGTAAAGTACGTTTGACAAGGAGAGTTTATATTGCACCTTCTGAACTTACTGAAGACTGCATGAATGCGATTTTTAGTAGATCTTTAGTAGGTTTATGTGGACATTATTAAATTATTCCTTTTTTTTTGTATGATTAAAAAAACATTTTTTTAAAGTTTAGCCAAGTCTTCTTTTTTTTTTTTAGTACTGCCTTTGTATGTAGTTAACGCAGGAATGATCTAGAAAATCTTTTCTCTTCATTTTTTGTAATCCTGACCAATCAAAAGCCTTTCTTATATCTGCACTAATTAATTCTAATAGATACCAGATATTCCAAACTTTTAATCATTATTTTTTTTTTAAAACTTGGAGACCTCATTGTTATACAACATCTATTACTTTGTGTGTGTGTGGTTGTATAATTTATCTATTAACTTTTAATTACATTGTAAGCATTTTTTTATTTAATTAAAATCTAAAAATAAAATTTAAATTTTCAAATTATACTTATTTGATATATTATTATTATTGTTTTTTTAGTAATATATTTGTTAAACATACTTTTTTATATATGACTTTATATCAACGTATAGACATATATTATTTCAATATGTATATTCCCAGTTCACCCCCCCCCCCATTTTGTATATATTTTTAATAAATAATTTTGTTATCATTTGATGACGTTAATTCTTATATTGTAAATCACATTATTACAGCTTACCTTTTCCATTTGTCTTCAAATCCATAACTCTATAGCTTCCAATCTTTTTATTATTCTTTTTATCATTGTCTAATTAAGCTAAACGCAATATTTATTTAGCAATCTTAATTACAACCTTATTGCTACACAAAATAATGTTCTCATGAAAAATATTTTTAAACAAAAAAATTATTCTAATATCTTTGACATTTTTTTTTGTATAAAACTTTATTAATAACAAACTATATACAAATATTTACATATTTACAATAGAATAAATTTATGTGACATAGGTAAAAGCTTAATGAAACTACAACCATAATTAATGGCATATAATCCAAATTTGAAGAGTATCATGTTCTAATATAATCATGATGATTAAGCTGAAGAGGAGGTCCGATATTTATTTTCAGGAATGAAATCTGATGGGGGTGTTAATGGAAATAAAGATTTAAGCTATAAGTAAACACAACTGAGGTAGAATATTGATTTCCAAGTTTTGATCATGATATACCTGAATAAAAAATTGAGAGTTTGATATGAGTTCCTTGCTATTTCTTTTGAATACATTGTACTTCTTATTGTCAAATCTTTTGAATACGTTGTATTTCTTATTGTCAAATATTATGAAACAGCATAAAATTCACATGATTCTTAGTGTATGAATAATTACAGATTATTTTTAAAGTAATTGCTTGAGATTTATTGTACACTTATGAAACATGAATGGGTAGAGTAATGAGAAGTAGGGGATGGTTTGAAAAAGGTGTAGCATTTCTTCTGGTTAATTATTGTACAAAACACATGTGGGTTCAAGATTTAGTTTGAATTAATCATTAAGAAACATTTTAATTGGAATTATACTTTGTAATAAATTAAAAAGAAATTTCAACCATGATTTCAACCATGATTGAGGAACACAAAGGTTCTGGAACTTAGTTAGAGTCTTGGCAACTGGCAGAGTTGTTCATGGATGTATGATGAATACGTGATCTTATTTAAATCTTTAAATGATATATTGAAAGATTTGATATTATACTGGTCTAATAGATTATCATGCTTAATGGACTGATCAGTAAAAAAGGAGCATTTGACATTTGAAATTGGAACAAGAAATGATATTGGAGGGGGAATATCACTAGGTATTGGATTAATAAATGTTGCAATATCCTTTTCGGCCATAATATAGATTACAAAGTATTTGGGGCATATCAAATTGAGTCCTCCTTTGCACTGTTAATATTGTAATGTGCATTACATTTCTTTTTACTCGCTCCAAATCAGTAAACTACTGCAATATTAAAATTAATATCTAAAAATTTCTCTTCTTATAATTCTTACAAATTTTATCAATCCTCATAAATATGAAAGTTTAGATGATGACGTTTTAATAGTATTTATATATTGGACTATAAATATTAAATATCTTTAGAAAAAATTAATTTTATTTAAATTCTCAATTACATTCATGTGGCCTATTACTAACGATTGAATATACATTTAAATAAATTATATTTTTCTAAAGACATTCAATATTTAATATTAAATGATGTAAATAGCCCAATTTATAAATACAATCCTAATAAATATTTTGTGATTTGCTGCAAGGTGTTATAAAAAACTGGGGCAATTTTAATCTCAATGCCCTTTTCTTTTTATTAGTAATAGATATTAAATTTTTTATTTTAAATTAAACAAAAAATTGTATAAAACTAAATTTCCATTTATTATAAAAATGCTTATTCTTTGTACAATGCTTACATAACACCCATCACTATCAACAGTTTCGATTTCCCCTGCAATCTTCTTCAGAACTATAAAATATATACACATATACATAAATATACAAATCACATAAACTATATATATATTTATGAATATATATATATATGTATGGGTTTTTATAAGGTTTATATAATTTATATATAGTTTATGTGATTTGTATATTTACGTATATGTGTATATATTTTATAGTTCTGAAGAAGATTGCAGAGGCAATCGAAACTGTTGATGGTGATGGGTGTTATGTAAGCATTGTACAAAGAATAAGGATTTTTATAAAAAAACGGATTAATTAATTAATTAATTAAGGCAATGCAATAAAGGAACAAATTAAGATTAAATAAATTTCCATTTGTTGCTATATTGGTTTGGTCATCCAAAATTTGCCATTTTTAATCTTCCTATATTTTATGCTGGAGTTAGATATTATTGGAAACATTTCTATAAGAAATGAGATATATAGATTCAGGGTATATATCATCACTGATTTCTTAATACAGCTTGATATCTCAAGAGAGATATACTTATATCACAGAAATGTTTTTGACAAATTAATGAAAGACATTTTCTTAAAAGTATAAATACTTTTTCCTCATATATGATAAACTATTAACAAAATATCATAAAGGAATCTGTAGAGATTCTAACCAGAAGATAGATTCCCTAGTTATATTTATAAAGAAAAAAATTGAATTAATCTTATATCTTATCTGATTCAACATCTATAATAACTACTCTTTACTGACATTTTAAGATTAATGTCTGAAATTAAATTTCAATGGCTATTGGTCTTTTAAGAATCTAGAATAAAAATCATATACAAAAAAAGATAATTAAGTGCTATAAATTGGTGATTTTTTAGAATTTGGCTAAAAAAACATCATTTGATATCGCCAACTTTTATAATTTTTGAGAAAGACAGATTTAGTTATAATCCATAATATGCTATGGTAAAAAAAGTGGATTGATTATAAGATTAAGTTTATCATAGATTATTTGAATTGCATTGACAAAAATTTAATAGTAACCTACACTCACACCTCTATGAGGAGTGTCAAAGCACGAAACCATGGTCAGGGGTTTGGGGGGGGGGGTTCCTGACAGAGATATTTGAAATGCTTTCTCTGGCTAAACATTTATTATAAAGCTTGTTGAGGAATTGGTAATCCTCACTGTTTATAACTTACAAACTTAAGAGAATAGGGGTCATGTGATCTATGACTCTTATTTTGACTATTTATAACTTTTATAATAGTTCTTTATAAGATGTTGCACACCTTACTATAATGGCATACTTATAGTTCAACTTCATTTTATTCTCAATTCTTTTAATGTACCTGTATTTTCTTACTCATGTATTACACTTTTAATTTATCCATATAGATTTCTCAATGCTTCACTATAAAGTCTAAGATTTCTGTATTGTTTTTTTTTTCATTAAATGTCCAAATTTTTAACCCATAATTATGTAGTGATAAAATATATTAAAAACCTTCATTTGTAAATATGGATATTTTTAAAAATATATTTATTTCTATTAAAAGCAAAATATAACATAATTTTATATTACCTTTATTTGTTTACACCTATATTGATAATTTTCTAAAAAATTTATAGTTAATAGATTCTTTTAAATTATTACTAATAATCATTATTTCCCCCTTTTTCACAAAATCATTGAACAATATTTTAGTCTTTTTAATTTTTTTGTCTTATTTTTCTGCTTTCATGTGAAATCTATAACATTCCCTGACATTTTGAAACATTATTTGTGAAAACCGTCCAACTACTTTTACTCTCTTACTTTCCATTTTAATCCATAAAATATTTCCCATAAGAGTGCTTTAAAAAATATTTATGAGATGGAACTTAATAATGACATTTTAATGATAATTACTGAATCTTATCTATTTCCTTTGTTTTTAAAAATTGTAATAATCAATCATCTTAAGATCAGGTGACACATCTCTGGATCCAATCCTAAAAAAAGCCAATATTTTTAAGCTAATATAACCCATGATTTCATCACTATCTGTGGCTTTCTATTTTTAAAATTACAAAGCTGTTTTGATTTCATTAAGTTGGATATCTTTGAATATATCATTAAATGTTGTTATCTCAATTCTTGTATCATTATTCAAAAGATGATCAAAATTTTTCCATCTGTTCAAAATATCATTGTCTTCATGCCAGGGAGTGCCATTGCTTAATTTGGCACTAATACAATACTGTTTCTCAGGTCCATATGTTGCTTTCATTGTACTAAAAAGGTTTAGAATGGCCATGATCAATAAATGTCTGTTTCTTTGCAATTTTAATCCACCAATCATTTTGTCTTCTTGGCAGTCATTGAACTTTTGCCTTTAGATCTTTATGTGAAATTTTACATTTAATCTATTATTTTGTCAAACAGAGAATGTCATGTATTCTTTTAATTAAATGTCTAATAATAAGATCATTGTCATAAAACTAGTCATGAATCACTTTTTAGTGAACTCAGGAATAAATTTACTGGCATCCAAGCCACACTCTATAAGAGAATTCCATGCTTCAGAAATATGTCGGTCTTGAAGATCTAAACTAACAATTTTAGTGATTAACAACTGCTGAAATGTAAGACTTGTAGTAGATTTTTTTAAAGAATAAACATTAATTTTTTTGTGAATATGATTGAAATAATATCTATGTTTCAATAGAACTATTATTTTAATTTTAGAGCATATTAATCTATGATCTATTTAACAATTTGGCTTGTAAATACTCATGCAATGTGAAACTTCTCTTGTGTCATCATTTCTAATTATAATGTAATCTGTTAAATGCTATTGGTTTGAGTGTCCACACATCCATATTTCATTATAATATTTTGTTTCTGTCTAAGCAAATTGTTAGTAATAATAAGATCATGTGTTTTGCATAAATTTGTTAATAATAAACCTTTTAAATTTTCAGCATCAATATTTTCAATAATGTTTGATCAAATTCTATTTGTATCAACATATGTATTAAAAGAAAGATTGGTTCTTTTAATGGGATTTCTGTAATAATACTATCCAACAAGGAATAAAAGCTTTTCTTCCTTGACTTCTTTGAATCTAAGGCTGGAGCATAGAAACTAATAAAATGTGCACTATGACCAGTATGCAAAGTGAACTTTAAGATCATTAGCCAATGAGGAATTCTAGTAATAAAAGATACTAATTTTGGCTTTACAGCAACCTTGCATTCTTTATTTACTAAATGGTTTGCCTTTCCAAAAAGACTTGTATCCATCCACCTGTTCTAATAAATTTTCTTCCTTTGGGAGATGTGTTTTGCTAAGAGTAGCTATATCAATTTCTTCACCACAAGTGTGCAGTCCTCTATTATGATCTTGAAGAGTTTACATCATATAAAATTCACACATTCCATAAACCTATATTTAAAAAAAAAATATTTGTAATGTTTAACTTTAATAGTATCACTAACACTTGCTTTATTACTATTATTGATATTATTATTACTATTCTAGCTACTATAGGTTTAATGAAAAAACTAGTTTGGCTTCAGGGATTGTCAATTAGTAATAATTGATAATTTCTTGGTAACATCAAAGGTTAAAGGTTATTTCCTATTTACATGGATATTATCTCCTCATTTTCATTTTTTATTATAATAATCCATGAAAATATTTAATTCAACATATACAACTTTCTGAAGTTAAAAATATTATTTGCAGAATGTTAAGAAAGATGCTATTCTTTCACATTTTCCCATCTATAAAAATAGCTTTCTGAGTTTAAATCCATATAAGAACTTGAGTTTGAAGTAAAAAGAGGAAGCCTTTTGTTTCAACAAAAACTTAAACAAAAGAGCTACTATAGATTTAATTTAGGTTTGGCCTTAAGGATTGTCAGTTAGTAATAATTGATAATTTCTTGGTAACATCAAAGGCTAAAGGTTATTTGCTATTTACATATGTATTATATCATTTCCATAGAGGAACTGAAATAAATACAGATTTTAAAATTGCCACATTAGACATAACTTAGTTATATGGATCGATAAATATGAAGCTGTCTATCTATATAATTAGGGAAGGACTATTAAAGAAAGATTGTCCAATTGGACACATTGACTTTATTGTAGAATTCTCAAAATGGACTGATGGAAATATTGGGGCAACATTTGGGGGGAAATGGTTTAAAACGATCAATGATTGGCCTATGGGACTTCCAATTAGTGGGGTTTTATCAAATATTTTCTTAAATTATTTTGAGCAACAAGTTCTTCCTATGTACTATGCTTTACTACCCAAAATAATATACACAAGATATGTAGACAATTTATCCTTTGCAGTACCTGAAAGCTTAATTATAAGCATTCACAAGGATCTGCAAACACACACAGATTTAATCTTAAACTACCCATGGGAAAATAAACAGCATGAGTTGAAATATCTAGATTTAAAAATACAAAGAGAAACAACAAGCCTTAATTACAGTATGATAAGTAAACCATTAAATAAGGGATACACAAACATTTAAAATCACCTAAGTCTCACAAACTGGCAGGACTTTCAGTTTTCTTATTTAGGAATCATTACTTATGTAAGTTTGAGGCTGACAGAAAAAACAACATCTCTTGTTATATTAGAGACTTAATAAAAGTGGAATACAACTACAGAGCTGTAGCCAATAGGATTGAGCTTTTCTATAAAAAGTTAACCCAGGGGCACACCTATGAAGACAAACTGCATTTAAATTTACCTTATATTCCCAAAGTGTCCAAACATTTAATCAAAACTTATCTAATGAATTTAAAATAGGTTTCAGAACTCCATTAAACACAAATAGAATGATCAACAACACAAAGGACAAAATAGATCCAGACAACCCCCCCCCCAGTTGTATATAAGGTTACCTGCCCTCAAACTGGCTGTAAGGCAACATATTATGGTAAAACTTGGGCCACATTAAACAATAGAGTAGCACAACACTTATATATGTACAATAGAATTGTAAACAAAAAATGAAGGCAATTCAATATTTGCCGAACACATAAAAACATTTAATCAAATTTGACCCTTCTAGTGCAGAAATTGTTTGTCAAGCATTGTTAGCTAAGAGGTCATCGCAGCTGCCTTGCAAGCAAGTAGTTGGTTGCAGATGTTTGTGAGTTCATGTCCTGACCGATGCTATGGTATATGAAAAAAAAAGAAGAAAGGAATGAAAAATAAAAGAAGCATATTTCATTGTGAATGATCCAAACACCATCAATCGAAGGAATGCCTGCTTAACAATATCAAAAAAATGGACAGGATGATGATTTGCATAAATTTGCATTCTTTACATTTAACAGATAATAATGACTATAAATATGGAGCAAATATATTCCGAAAGTGCAAAGCTAAACATTGTTATTTATGAAATTTTATTAACTTCACTTATATATGTTTAAAGCATATTATATATATTTTTTATTATAATAACACTCCATGGAAATATTTAATTCAATGTTCACAAATCTATTTCTTAAAAAAAATTTAATAAGTAAGTGGAGGTTTGCCTATTTTTGATGTTTACTTAAACTTGTTTTTGTTTTGTAAAAAATAATATTTGTCAAGCATTGGTGGTCGAGAGTCAGCGACAGCTGCTTTACAAGCAGTTGTCCCGGGTTAGTGGGTTCGCTTCCCAGCCGATGCTGTGACACATGAAAAAAATAATATTTCATATTTGTAGTGCTAATAATCTTTGTTTAGCATGTATCTTATTTGCTTAATAATTTTTTAACTTTAGATATCAAATATTAAATTTAATTTTATACTTTAAGGTTAATTTGTATATTTAAATGGGATTAAAACAACCTTAAACATTCATGCATTCTGTAATAGAGTTTAAAACAATTAATTTATTATTTACTTTTAAACAAAACTGAAGACACACAAAATGAATATTGTAGATCAGACAACTTATTGAAATATGTTTAATATTATTTTTAGTTCATGAAAAACCTCAAATATCTTTTTGTTTGGCTGTTCTTCATAAAACTACCGGTGATGAAAAAGTAGAATCAAGATGTGAATCAAAACAATTATTGTATACTTCACTGAGCTTTAATAAAGTACACATAGAATGGAAATTTATATATAACACAAATGCTATGAATATAAATCGACCAAGTTATATTACTGATTATGGTATTGGAATTGTATCTTCCTATGCAGCCGTTTATAGAAATAGTAAGTTTTTTTCAATGAATATTAAATGGTTTTACTTCTTAAGCTTTCAATATAAAAACATTGAAATAATCACTGTAAAAAATATTTTTGTATTTATGGTTTAAAATTTTAATAATTAAAATTCATAAAGTATGTAATGGCTTTGATAGTGAAGGGTTTAAAAAATCAAATTATGACACAAATTTGGGCTACAAATTTATATGATGGAATATGATGATGAAGAGGAAAAGAGTAGTAGTTAATAGCACCCATACTTTCTAATACTTATAACCATACATAAGTGTATCAATTTTAATTCACATAATATCTATTATCAATGAACAGAACTTAGTCTTAGGCATTGAATATTTGTTCTAATTTTTATGTCATAATCTGAGTTGTTTGGAATTAGAAATCAAAGAAAATTATTTAAATAGAATATAAAATATATAAAAAAAGATTCTTTAATAATATTAAATAAAATTTTATAAAGCCTTTTGTCAACTTTAAATAAAGTCAGTTTTAATTTTCTTCCACTATGACTTAGATCATCTCATATAGTGCCACAATCTAAACTCCTAGGCTGGTTCATTTTCATATCCTAGACTTACTCTTCCATCAATGAATGAACCTTATTATTCATATTATGAATACTATTAAAGAATAAGAATTAGAAAGCTTCCTCATTTAAACATCTAAAAAATAAACAATCTATAGTCGACAGAAAAGTACTGTTAAATTATTTATCATTCTTTTTTTAATACATTGTACAAACTTAAACCTGCATTTATATATATAATAATATATGTGAGTTCGAACTCAGACTTTCACACAACTCACCACTCCCAGTGCCATCTCATATTGCTAACCCACCTGATCACACACATGTTGAAAAGATAAATAATCACCAATATACATATTTCATGCTAAACTAGCAATCATCAGTTGGTCTAGATAACTATCCTCACACCTATATATATATATATATATATATATATATACACCTATATATATATATATATATATAATCAGTACTCAGCTTTATATTAAGATAGCCAATCTTTATACTTTAATGGACAGGCTTCAAACAATTCCAACTCACAACTCTTTAGCCTTCCATTTTATTAAAAATCTGATGATAGAACGTTCAAAGTCCTTGCTAGTGCCAAGGTTGTCATCCTACCGATGTTGACATATTAATCATTCTGACCTCTCATGTACAGGAGAATAATCCCAGATTTTCAATGAAATGGAAGGCTAAAGAGTTGTGAGTTGGAATAGTTTGAAACCTGTCCTTTAAAGTATGAAGATTGGTTATCTTAATATAAAGCTAATGTGTGAGGATAGTAATCTAGACCAACTGATGATTGCTGGTTTAGCATGAAATACATATATTGGTGATTATTTATCTTTTCAACATGTGTGTGATCAGGTGGGTCAGCTGTATGAGATGGCACTGAGAGTGATGGGTCGTGTGAAAGTCTGAGTTCGAACCTGCATTCTTTTTTTAGTACAATTAATATTAAAATAATAGAAAAACTATTTAATATAGTTAAAACTTATGTAGTTTAAGTATCAAATGCTCTCACACTTAATATTAAAAAGGTTACAATCAAAACCACTGCTTTTACTTTAGTCTTGTAAGTTTAATTAAAACAACACTTTTAGTATAACAACATACACATACATATAGACATTAATACACTTCTGAGCCATAATTTATGTTACTATTGTAAAAAAATCTTAAATGTATTATTAGTTAATGTGATAGTATTATACATGATTTTGATATTCAGATTTTGATCACCCCATTTCTTCATATACATTTGTTTAAAATTGTGGTTGCTACAATTTAATTACTATCTCTTAAATAGAAATGTATTTACATATTCAGTGGATTAATTTTGAAACAAAATAGTTCAACTTCATAGATTGATCAAAATAGGTTGTGGTATTATATTTCCTTAAAACACATTAAACATTTGTTTCATTATTTCAATCATTGAAATGATTCAATGACTTTTCATATTTTAGTGATATTAATTGGATATTACAGACGGAATAACTTTGATAAACAAAAATAATAGTTTTTTTAAAAAATTATAATGAAGCTCCCTTAAGGTTTGTAATAATGGTATATTAGATGTAAACGTAATAATATGTTGAATCTATTATTCAATGTCGAATGTGCAGATAATTTTAAACTTCATTTAAACTTTTCAAATACAAACAACTTGTAAGAATTTGTGCTGCTAGTATTTGAGTTATTACTAAGAAGTTGTTGTATTTGAAAAGTTTAAATAAAGTTTAAAATTTTCTAGACACCCAACATTTAATAATAGATGGTGGAACTAATTTAACATTATCACATATATTGAACCTATAAACATCACATGACTATCACCTCTTATGCTTGTATATAACTGTTGTTAAAACAGGCAAAACTCACTATACGTATGCCACACACAGCAAGCTAGAGTAATCAATGGATGCCAGAAGGCTTGTGCATAAAATCCCTCATCTAGTGTTTACTCATCCAATATCTGCAGACTAGTTTCTGGCTTGTGGCCTTTGTCAGTGAGGAGCCTTGGATCTGAGAGCACTGCACCTAGATGAGGGTTGCATTAGATCCTAAGATCTAGGTGCAGTGCTCTCAGATCCAAGGCTCCTCACTGACGAAGGCCACAAGCCAGAAACTAGTCTGGGGATATTGGATGAGTAGGCACTAGATGGGGATTTTATGCACAGGCCTTCTGGCATCCATTGATTACTCTAGCTTGCTGTGTGTGGTATACATATAGTGAGTTTTGCCTGTTTTAATATATTGAACCTCATTTTTATAATATATTGGAAATGTAAACATCAACTTTAATGACAAAAACTTAATGTACATCAAATTGAATCACAAATATAAATACTGCATAGTCTTAAAATATTTTGTACCACAGTCTTTTGTATGTTACCGAATATAATTTCATGATTGCGTCTTAGTGAATATTGTCTTTTTAACATGTTGCATTTTGACTGGTTGTATATATTTTATTAATAAAGTTATACATACGTGCATCAAACTGGTCAATATAGGCAGTATTAAATCACGTTAGAAATAATTATATGTGGAGAAAAAACTTAGAATAACTGCATGTAACAACAGTCTAATTTGCATTACAAAAATGTCTAACAATATGCAAATTAGCAAAAAATTTTAAATGCCTGCACAACTTCAAAAGAAGAATGAGTAGTTAGAAGCATTGAGTTGAAACAGATTATGAAAAACTTAAAAAGAAATGAATGAAAGCTGACAGTGCAGACGCAGAGTGGCAACTCTAAATAAACTGATGTAGATATTTGTGTGAGCAGTAAAGTGCTTACAAAGAATTGCTAGTAAACAACAGTTTGAAGATAAAGAAGTAAGAGATGGAAATTATTGAAATAAAGACTTTAGTGAATTGTGGAGCTAAGAGATGAGCTTTAACTAATTAATTATTTATATATCTTTCATATATAAAACATTCAATAAAACTGTTCTCTCCCCCTTTTTTATTATTTATTTATCTACCTACAGAGATATAAATTGTTTTCGTGATCAATATTATTATTGTTTTCAACTAGCTAGTCGCCAACTTGTGTGCATATGTCAAATAATATATTTTAAATAATTGCTGCCAAATTTTAATCTGGCCCTGTGTATGTTATAACAAGAAAAATACATTTTTTTAATCATTAATATAAAACAATTATTTCTTAAGAAAGAATTAATCATATATAATATAATAATTGTAGTTATATATTGGACTATTTCTATCATCTAATATAAGTATTGAATGTCACACAGAGGTAAAACTCTCCATACAATAGCACTACTTTGTGCAAGCCAGAGTAATCAATGAATGTAGGAAGGTTGTGCATAAAATCTCTATCTGTGCCTACTCATCCAATACTCCCAGAGTAGTTTCTAGATTGTGGACTCCATCATTGAGAAGACTTGGATTTGAGAACACTGCATCTAGATCTTACAATCTAATGCAACCCTCCAGCAGCCATCTTTTACCTTATTAGTTAATTATAAAGCTTTGGTCATAATATTTTCCAATTCAAGCTCATTAGTTTGTATAGTCATATAGATTTGAACTCAGTTCAGAAACCGTAACCAGCAACACTAAAAAGTATGGTTTATGAACCGAGTTCAGATCTATATGTCTATATAAACTAATTAGCTTGAATTGAAAACATATATTGTGTTTTCCATTTTGGACTCAAAGCTTTATAGTTAACTAATAAGATAAAGGGTGGCTTCTGGATGGTTGCATTTGCAGTGGATAAGAATTTTATGCACACACCTTCCTGAATTCATTGATTACTCTGGTTAGCACTGAGTGGCACTACTGTATGGAGAGTTTTGCCTCTGTGTAAGCATAAAGAATGATGATCATATGGTGTTTAGTGATTTATTACCAATCATGCCCAATAGGATGATGTTGATTGTGGTTATTAAAGAACTAAAGACACCAAAAAGTATGGATTCTGAACTGAGTTCAGATCTATACAACTATACTAGATAATGAGGTTGAATTTGATTTATAGTTAACTTATAATGTAAAGAGTGGCTGCTAGAAGGCTGTATTAGATCCTAAGATCTAGGTGCAGTGCTCTCAGATCCAAGGCTCCGCACTGATGAAAGCGACAAGCTAGAAATTAGTCTGGGGATATTGGATGAATAGGCACTAGATATGTATTTTATGCACAAATCATCATACATCCATTGATTACTCTGATTTGCAACAAGATGCTACTGCATGGAGAGTTTTGCCTCTGTGCAAGCATTTTGTGTAAGCATAAAGAATGGTGATTATGTGATGTTTAATGGTTTAATATCATCCTTTCCAATAGAATGATGATTGTGGTTATTAAAGAACCAAAGACACCAAAAGTGTTAGTCTATAGTGATTTTCCTTCTGTCTAAAATTGGATAGGCAAGCAAACTATCTTCTAGAATACATTTATGCAGGCTAATTGATGCACTGGAAGTGACCATGGCTTCATGTGAATCAAAACTTCTCCATAGTGAACTAGAGTAGCTGCTGGACTTGTCCCTTTGCCTTCCTTTAGATATTCATGGGAGCTCTCTCTGTCCTGATCTGGACTTACTGCCAACTACAACAAAAAAGTAGCTAACTCATACCCACCCCTTTTTTACAGTAAGGTGACAAAAATACATTAATTTAATAACTGTTTTTCTCATTTTTCTAATCCTTTTGAAAGCAACTTTGAATTTTATGAAAGTATGATTTACAAAGATTTCTAACTAGATAATGAAATGTATACAAGCATTAATTAAAAGATTTGAAAAATAAACCATGCTTGTTTTTAATTTCAAAATCAGAATTCAATAAGAATATTTATTTAGACCTTTTTAAATATTTATTTATAACAAAATTTTATTTTCAATTCAAAATTATTTAAACTTCTATTATCATTTTATTTTATTCCAGGGAGATGTAGAAAATATCTATAAAATTGTTTGTTTGTGTGTATTTCTATTTTTCCTTACAACTTTTTATATATATGTGCACATACTATGTTATCATGTGCCATGTAACACACTTGTTATAATACTATTCTGTGTGCTAATACTAACAGTTGAATGTATTTGGAATTACATTTTTTAAAGATTCAATACTTATATTAGATGATAGAAATAGTCCAATATATAAATACAGTTAAAACATTATCACCCCAAACCTTCATGAAAATATAATGAATTTCATTATTTATTTATTTTTGCTACAGTGTTTAATATGATATATAAAGGTCTTTTATTTATATTAGAATAAAAGATAAAAATATTACTGCATTGTTTATCCTTCAGTTTTGAATGATTTATCCAGATATTAAATATTTATTATGTTGGTATCTTCATATTAATGTAGTCACAATGGGTACTTACATATTAGTCTGCCAATGATGAAAAACACCGGCACAAAGAAATGTGTATATAAAGATGGAATTAAACACATTTACAATCGTCTAAAAATGAAAAATAATTTTTTGGGTAAATATTACATAATATCCCAATCATGAGAAAGTTGTTAGTCAAAATACTGGTTTTGTTGGTAATTTTCCGATTTAAAGTATGTTGCAATGTCCTGATAAAATGCTGGGATGACTAATCGATTAAACTGACAAAATAAGAAGCACACATTTTCTGCATGTACACATAATCTAACATCAATCTTATTCTTCTTGCCAAAGTCATCCTGCATATATTTTCTTGTGAGAAACATAATAATTAAAATCTGGGAACTTGTCCACCAATGAGAAAGATGTATTGGAGTATTTCCAAAATTTTGGTATCCTGTATTCACTTATTTAGTCTTAGGGTGAAAATGAACTTTTTATTAGATTGGGGGGTAAAGTAATATTACAATTTTTTTTAGAATTTTGGATATGTAAAACATTTCTCTATACATTATCTACTCTTTAAGTATCTTAGTGATGTAAGGCATTTGTTAAAGTTTTTGCTGTAGTTTGGAAGTTGAGATAATAGAATAAATTGTAATACAAGATAGACAAAACTACTATTACTGTTAATCAAAGTTATTTGTGGTTATATTGCTTTACCCATTCTTGGTGGGCAAAAAATGATCACCATAATTTAGGATATTGCATGTAATTGAATATCACATACATTAAACTACACATAAAAACAAAACAGTAAAATCTGACAATGTGTTTTTTACTTGGAAGAGATAAAAAGAGTAATAGGACAAATCTATGTATCAGTGGCACAACTATTGTAAAATAAACCAAGGTTATACATATGGGCTTCTATATCTTAAGAGTCCTTATCTGCTGATCATTAAATTAAAATATGGCAAAAAATGTGGCTTATAATTTTACCTGTTAAATATTAATAGCAATTAATTGATGAAATTTATTCTGTATTATAATCAATTGAATTTGTTATTGGTATTTATATATACCTAATTAAAAAAAATACGGTATATGTTATAAATGTCAAAAAGGGCTCATTTTGAAATTTTGTGCGTCTAAAAATTTTAGTTAGAGCATCATTATATATCCAACATCTACAGGTATTGAGAACTTACATTTTTTAAAATAAATTAGAAATCTTATATTTTTAGAAACAAATTAGAGATTATTTTATTTTTTATGTTTTGTTTTCTTATTCGCTTAGCGTATTGATTGGTCGTTTTAGTTTTTTTGTTTTTTTAATAATGTTGAGATATAAATTATTTTATAGACAATGTTGAAATTTTAAATTAGCTTTAATCTTGTAATTTTTATTAATCTTATTAACATTTTATGCTGTATAATTTTTAAGACAATTTAATTGGACAGCAAAGCTGCCTTAATGTTGGAGATTCAAATCCAGGCAAACCAAATATAATGTATGAATGTAAATCCACAGTAGACTACTCTCATGAAATTCTGCATGGTGACAGGTATAGAATTTTATTCAGTAAGCTAATCTATAATTTTTTTTAAAAAATTGAAAATGTTTGTTTATATGAAAATTTTTTAGCACTACTAGTAATAGTCTGGATTCAGTTTATCTAAAATATACAATTTTATACATTCATTTTTTTTCAAATTATGAACACTTTTATTTAGAATATTGCAATAACTTAAATGGCTACATGAGAATCTCATTTCCAGTGTCTGATATTTCTAATGCTCAACTTTATGAATTCCTGAGCAATAAAGTTATTCCCACATATATAGTATGTGGCAGATATTTTTTGTTGCCATGATTACCCCCACCTAGATTACTGTAATCTCTCAGCTTAACATAAATTCTAATAGGTTGAGACAAGAATTTTAGATAAATTAATAGATGTAACCAAATTTTATATCATTTCATTTGATACATATGTAACAGATATCTATAGCATTAAGTTATACTAATAACCTTTTTTATATATGTGTCTAAGTAGGGAAGCGAACACAGACCAGCTGCTTGGAAGGCAGCTACGCTAACCGCTAGGCCACCAACGCTTGACAATAACTTTCATTTTTGAAGTTATACACTATGTAGGTGTAATTGAAAAATCAGCTTTCTCTTTGTTAAAGTGACCGTTTCTTCAAACTATCTATTTATCTAAAATTTTAAGGCACAACTGTGTCTGTATACAATTGCACATCCTTTAATTTGATTTTAAAAATTAAATATTAATTATCCTAGTTTATAATCTTGAATTCATTTTGCTAGATGCTTTATGATTTTAAATGGATACTTCTGACTTTTTATAGCTTGTTTGGTTATTTTTTTGGTTTTCCTAGAATTTCAGGCTATTTTCTGTTGATTGCTCATAGTTGAATTCAATGGGTTCTATTTTACATCCCTATTTAATTAAGTATTTTGTCAGATTTATTTTTCTCATTGTTATACTAATGTTGAATTGTAGCTTTTCACAGAAGTCTGTTGTACTTTGTTTTTTTCTATATATTTTTTTCTTTTCTTTTATAGAGTTGATACACCTTTTTAATACTTTACTATTATCAGTTTCTATTATAACTTTCTGATGATCATTTTATTTTGTAATTCTATTCTTTTTCTATTGTTTTATTAAGATATCACATATCCAGATTTCATTCTCAAGTTAACTTTTATTTGGTTTAATTTTTGAACCTTTTTTACCTCATTGGTAGAATCAACTAATAACATTTAATTTAGCTGGAATTTTTGCAATTTCATTAATTCCATGGATTTATTCCAATGACTTATAAATTCTTTTAAACTTTTTAATAAATATAGCTATACTTATTAGACAATGTCTCTGTGAAGACATTTGACCTTTATAAAGTATTTTTGTATTTTGAATTACAAGTGTCAAATTAACTCAACCCACATTTTTGACACCATCCACTTTAGATAAACATAGTAATGACTATTATTAATCATTTGTTAAACTAGAGATTATCTCTAGCACAGATATAAACTTTAACTCAAAGATTAATATATCTGATTTTGTAAAATTAAACACACAAACACATGGAGTTATTCACATTTCTTTTTTACATGTGTAATATCTTTATAAATATATTAAATAACCTCAATATTACCACATATTCTTTTAAATTCATATACTTGTGACATTATTAGACTCTGAATAAGCTTTCAGCATAGTTTATCTTCTTTCTTTTTACTATAATGTAAATCATCATTATATGCGGCTAGTGCAATACGAAACAATAAAGAAGTAATACTTGTATAGCTAAAAATTCTGATTATAATTAATGGTCAGTTATTTATTATATTTTCTGAAGTTAGATGTTGAATTAAAAAAATATTACTTTCTTATCTATTTGACTATTTTGTTATACTTTCATTAAGCTGCATAAAACATGAACAAGATGTTTTGTTTTCTATAAAATAAATGAGTGAAGACAACAACTGTAAAAATTATGTAAGCATTGAATGAAAAATGTACCCATAATAACTAATCTGTTTGTTGCTTAAAAAATTGTTTCAATTTGTTTATTCTATCTGTGTTTATCCCCACCTTTGATAGAATACATAACGGAAAAACCACCTTGTTTACAAGATATGATTCCAAAAATATTATTAAACTTAAGTAAGCTGAAATCTTCACATTGTTAGGTATTGGTATCTCATATGCTGCTTTCATTTTTTTAAGCATCAGGTATGACCAATTTTTGAACTAACATGTCAATACTTATAATCTTGTATAAGCAATTAACATTATATATCATATTTGTTTATACAATTATAAACAAAAATAAATTGTATTTTTTTTCTTTTTACCGAATTTTTTTTATTTTATGATTATAATTTATGTGTGAAAGCTAAACCTTATTAGCCATAATTTACTACAAAGATTACAAAAAGAAATTGAAAATGAAGATAGTAACTAATAATTCTATAAATAAATTCAAAAATATTCCTACCTGTAACTCTTAACATATTTAAATCTTTTCTTTAATCAGTAATACTATATTAAAAGTTTATTTTTTTCTAAAATTGAATATTTAAAGTTCATATATTGTAACAGTCAAGTTTGTACATTCGCGTCACAGAAGTCAGAATCCAAGCAAAAGAGACCGAAGCTGACCAGACTAGGACTGTGACATCCCAAGTCCGACCACACTTCAACTCGTAAGCCAGGATTCCAAGACTCAAGACCCTACAAATGACCACCTTGAAATTACACGTAGTATACCTCTTTCCACACGGCCGACATAGGTCAGGGAGACGCAATAAGACTCTGATAAATAAAAGAAAGGTTCTTAATTGACTAAAATATATCACTAATCTAATTTAACTTAATGCATAGTTTTCACATATATAGACTATAAATAATAATTAGAATTGGATTGAATTAGATCAATAACGAGACAGAGAACGAAATACATTAAACTAATTATACATTTATTTACAATTCTTCTATCCATATTTCATTTATTTACAATAGCATTTCAGCGTAGAATGTATGCAAACATTGGGTAATTCAAAATAACTTTACATAAGTAATCATTAAATTTTCATAGATGGGTTTAACATGTGCCAATCTTATGAATTGCTTTACAATTAATACATAATCAATCACTACGTTATGTCTATAAATCTAGTTAAGCCAAATCCTATTACATTTGTGGCTGTTATATAAATAATTATATTGAACTTTGATCATGAATTCATTTACTAAAAACAATATAATATGACTTAATAACGAGCGCATAAACCAGCTCAAGTAACGATCGATCGAACATGGCTTTCGAGAGAAAATTTCAGAATGCTGAAAGCGTTATGTTAAGGTGGGAGAGTTGGCTGAAATAAGATTTTACCAATGCGCTATGGCACAGGTAAACAATAATAGGAAAAGTCGCTCTGTGGATGGATGAAATAACTTCAGGGTTCTTGCGACAAACGCCGGTACCCTGTAACCGATCGCAATGCTGCGTGAAAAGGAACATTGTGTTCAGGAATGGCGGGGGACTTACGTGCTAACCTGGCCTTGGCTCAGGCTTCGCTACTGCTCTACCCTATAAGAGAAGATGTGCTGGCAACGCCGTGGCTCCATCTTGAGATACGTATATTACGTATAGCAGCAAAACGAGAATAATTTTATAAAATAATATATCACATCCACCAAGCAAAGAATAGTATATTTCATACTATGAAATACGAGTTAATAGCATATTAGCTCTATCAAATTGGGACCAACTCTTGTGTAGCCTGATAATAAATGTCTATGCTACTAAAGGGAATATTAATACATCTGTACTTTGACATGCTCGATCTATTAAGTTACTTATAGATAATAAATATTTAAGGAGGGAAAGTATATTTCTATGGACTTAAGAACTTAAATGACAAATATACTTATAAATACGATCAAGGCTAAATTTAATTCTAAATAAAACTATAAGGTTAAGTTTTTAAATGGTTGATTAACAGAGCCACATTTCACATATTAAATCATTTAAATAATAAAAAAAAAAAAAGGATTTCGAAACAGCGCAGAAAGTTGACGCTATAAACAAATTACACGAAGATTTTCAAATAATATCTTCTTAAAAAAATACATGAAATTAAGTGCCCACTGTTTCGAAATATTGGCATATGGAATATAAAAGCATTTAATTAAAATAAGCAAAGAAATATAGACACAACCGCAGTGATATAACTTTAAACTAAATAATTTACTTTGAAGTGAATGGAAAATATAAATAAGTCAGATTATTTAAACTTTAACAACATTAAATTTTGATAGCAATTGACATATTTAAAATATTAATTAAATGGATTTAAGTTTTGGTTACATATTAGTTTTATAATTATTTTAAAAAGAGAGTTAGCTAACTTATATAGATATATTTACACAGAGCTCTGCGGTTTGAAAAATAAAACGGTACCGGTATTATCAATCTGGACTGCAAGTTCTTGGCTGTATGTTTGGTGAGTTTGACTGGGCGGCTGGTGGCATCATCTTTCCCATTCTGTGAAGCTTGTCTCTTCTATCGGCATGATGGTGGTTCAGGCATTTCGATGAGAGAAACCCCCGTTCTCCCCGCGGAGTAACAGCAACAAAATGCCCGCTTTTAGCCGGACATATTAAACATTAACAATTGTGAAGAATGGCTGCAATTCTCTCTAAAAATATGGCTGTCTATTCCTTGTTAAAAAAATACAGAGTATTTATATCTTTTCCTTATCGGAATCTATCGCCTCAAGACTCACTAAACTCAGGAATTTAATTAAATATTTTTCAATTTATAATCCAGATTTTTACAATCTTAGATAACTTATGTTAGAAACATTCCATAAGCTATTATTATAATTAAGATTTTTCATTGCAAACAATTGTCCAATTTAGATTTTAAAATAACTTAATCTTATCTAAGGAGATTTTAATTAGTAAATTTTGAACTAGTTTTACTTTTTACGGATTCCAGGTGTGGTCGTTAATGACACTTGTTTACAACCAGAAATCTTTTTAATTACTTGACCAGCTTTTATTTTTAATCTTACATATAATAGAAACTCTTTTTATTTAAAAACAACCTTTTAACATTTTTTTAAAACGCAAACCTTTTTAACATATTTATTTAAAATAATTTACAAACATATTTTGATATAGCTTTTAAATATATTTTCGAGAAACTTTTCCCTGAAATATATTTAAAACAAGAAATCTTTTAACAATTTTTTAAAGAAACATTTAATTTTTTTTTTTTTAAGATAACGGCTTCTACATATTTTAAAATCATGTCTTTCTTCTATATAGCATAGATTATATATCCACATACGAAATTACAATATTAAACAACAAAATTAATAATTTACTCTTAACTTAAATAATATAACGAACATTTTTAGAAATATTAAATAAATTTAGTACGCTATAATTTTCCTAATCCTATCTAATTATAGCGTTGGTTCACACGCAAATATATAATACTGTTTATACAGACATGAGCGAATTTTAAATTTATTAACATTTAAATAGGTTCGAACTTAGCATAGATGAGTGTGTCATTAGGTTTGATGGTGAAACGATAGGGGCTTGGAAAGTTATCGTTTCAATATCTATATATTCATTTATACATACATCAGTAAATTAACTTACAAACAATACCTTTTTAAAAATATTATTTATAATAATTTCTTTATATAATTAAAAGTCTTTGTAATTTTAAAAATGTAATGGTCGCAAGTTCTGAAGCGATACCTGGAGAAGTTTTACATTTGGTAGTGATATGTTAGCTTCAAAAATATTAAATTTTTTAAGAAAACTATAGGCTCATGAAGTTGTGTTGCCTGGTCTTAATGATGCTTTCTATGGTTCCAATTTTTAAAAATAAACAGGATAAAATTGCTATAATTATTGTGTAATATTATTTTTATCTATTACAGCATAGATACTTTCAAGAATTTTGTTGAATAGTTTGTTATCAATCATAAATGAATGGACATTAGTGACTCAGTGTGGTTGTAAAAATATTTGCTGCTGGAAAAATATCAGGAACAAAGAGTGATTTATATATTGGTTTTATTGATTTTGACATTTGACTTAATTAATTGTATAGGGTTGTATCATTATTTGAAAGTAGTTGATTGTTACCACATGATAAAATGAAAAGTGTTATTGCTACAGGAAACAAAGATGGACATTTATTCCAAAATTGTCTTTCATTTTTATTATAATGGTCTTTGGAGTTATTTATAGATGTCTTAATAAATCAAAGTCAAGATGCAATATGAATTTGATGGTGGAATCTTTAGTTTGAATCTAATAAAATGAAAAATAAGAACTTTTTTTTTTTGGCTTTTGGATTCATAGCATACTGATGATTGTGTTGATTTTTCCAATTCAAAAGGCACTCTGTAAAATGTATTTAATGTTTTGGATGCAAATATAAAGATTTTGATTTTAAGTTAATAAACATCACATTTAGAGAGTTTTGCCTGTTTTAAATTTTGGTTTGGTAATAAATAACCCAAAAAAGTAAAGTTCTTTATCAATCACAATCCTTCAGCAATTTTTAATGTGAATCTCATCAACTTGAAAATGGAAGCCAATTTAAATATCTTGGTAGTTTATTGACTAGATAGATAGATATAGAAATGCTACTAATATACTGTAGCTACTTTGAACAAAGCTAAAAGAGGTATATTTCATCATATTGAAATAAGTTGTGAAAGTAAATTAACATTATACTGAACTTATTTTGTTTAATTCATTGCACGGAAGTAGATTTTGTTACTCTAGGGAAGTAACATTAAAGTATTAGAAAAATTGCATTTAAAATTGCTGTGTAAAATTCTAAAATTATAATGGCAAAATCATAAGACAAATCAACATGTTTATCTTACATAGTATAGAATCCACTATTACACAATCACATCATTATTGGATTGAATATATAAAATGAATGAATGATGCAAGACTTCCTAAAAGAATATTTGAGCATGGTATTTGTGAGAGAGACAGACCTCAGTTACATTATGCCCTTAAAGAATATTTGAGCATCGTATTTGTCAAAGAAACGGACCTCAATTACATTATAAATATTATCTTGAAGTCCTAAAAGAATATTTGAGCATGGTATTTGTGAGAGAGACAGATCTCAGTTACATTATAAATATTGTATCAAAGACCTAAAAGAATATTTGAGCATGATATTTGTGAGTGAGACAGACCTCAGTTACATTATGCCCTAAAAGAATATTTGAGCATCATATTTGTCAAAGAGACAGACCTCAACTACATTATAAATATTATCTCGAAGCCCTGAAAGAATATTGGAGCATGGTATTTGTGAGAGAGACAGACCTCAATTACATTATGCCCCAAAATAATATTTGAGCATCATATTTGTGAGAGAGACAGACCTCAATTACATTATAAATATTATCTCAAAGCCCTAAAAGAATGTTTGAGCATGGTATTTGTGAAAGAGACAGACCTATATCAAAGCCCTAAAAGAATATTTGAGCATGATATTTTTGAGAGAGACAGACCTCAGTTACATTATGCCATAAAATAATATTTGAGCATCGTATTTGTGAGAGAGACAGACCTCATTTACATTATAAATATTATCTCAAAGCTATTCTAATGAATAAAATTATTTGCATTGATAAAATAGAGCTGAATAACAATATATTATAAAGCTATTATTAGAGATGGTGTTAGAGTCTTTCAGAAAGAAAAGCTTGCTGCAGAAGAAGTAAAAAAAATAACATTGCAAAAAATGGTCAAATGTATTGTGTATGTGGACATATTTGTGATTCACAAATTGGTTTATATAGTTATCAAAAACTAATCTCTTTTTTCTCTTCTTGTAATTGAAATGGCCATATTCATTTGTGAATGGCTATTGATGCTAAATTTATTTATTTTTGTTAATAATATAATCACATTTTTATATTCTGTATATTTCATATAATATCTTTTTTATGTTACAAATTTAATTATAATTATATGAAATTCTATTTATTTTAAAAATATTAAGTTTTTTCCTATTTAGTATATTATATGAATGGCAGATTATTTAAATTATTTTCCCGTATTTATCTATCTCTTTGGGCTTTTAAGTAATTATATTTATTTATATAAAAAATAAATCATTAATGATTTATTATTAAAATTATATTTGATTAACATTAACCCTTTGTATTTTATATTAATCAGTCATTATTAATTATTGGTCATCTTTATTAAATTTTGGATAATAATGTATCTCCCTTCCCTTTTTTTTCTTAATAAATCATCTGGGTGTTTTTATATTTGAACATGCATAGTGTATTCTTATCAAAAGCTGAATGGTTCTCTCTCTATATTGCCTGAAGCACAATCTTTGAATTAATGCATATATTTATAATGACAGTTTATCTATTCACTATAAATAATTGAAAGCACTACCATGATTGGAATCGACAATGTTCCTTGTACCATCACAAAATCTTTAAAACCACTTGAAAACCTTCTTGTGAGTCATGGCTTCAGCACCATGCAGTGGGAATTATTTCAAATATTTTAGTAGCAGTTTTTCCTAATTTTAAACAAAATTTAATGTTAGCACATCGTTCTATCATGAATGAAGACAAGAATTACTAGCATATTTCATGTAATATCATGTAATCTTTAAAACTTTTGGAATAAAAACCTAAAGTATGTTACTATATTTGATTCAGAAATGCACTATAAACCATCAAACATCACACGATCACCTTCTTTATGCTTATACAAGCTGTTTTCATAGAGGCAAAACTTTCATACAGTAGTGCCATAGCCACAATCTAGAAACTAGTATGGGAATATTGGATGAGTAGGTACTAGGTGAAGGTTTTATGAACAATCTTCTGCATCCATTGATTACTTTGGCTTGAACTGAATGGTGGTACTGTATGGAGAGTTTTGCCTCTGTAAAAATGGCACAATAGGCAGCCAAACAACAGTTGTCTTTTCACTGGAACCCATTAATATGTCTATTTTTTGTATGAATATGTTATATTGATGAGTTTTTTTTATTATACTCATGTTATTTTAACTTTATTTCTGTCCAATTCCAGTTTATCCAATACATATATTAGTATTTTGATTTTTACATTCTAACTATTAATCTACATATAATATGTTGTATTAAGAAAAATGTAGTTTTATTAGATTACATAATCTAGTTCTAAGTTTTTGATGGAATTGTTGCAGCAGCAAATACTGTTATCACTAGAGATTTTATTATTTTATACTTACAGATTTAAAATTGTAGTTTACAACGCGAATGGTGGTTTTGTAAAATTTAGAGCTGACTCAACAGGGATAATATATACTAATTTTTATCATCGATCATCAATTCAAAATAACGTTGAATTTCTGATTGACAAAAAAGCACCATTTCATTGTTCATTGCTGAAACAGTGTTCCGATAAAATGTTGGATTTAGGCCCAGCTGTAACAAAAGTGGTAACAAGTTTTATAATAATTTAATTGAAAATAATTACATTATTATGAGATTTTAATAGATTTTTATCACCATTTGATATTATTTTTTAATCATTTACATTGTTAAAAAATTTAGAATTTGTGACAGAGGGTTACAATAAACATATGTGAGTTGATGAATAAGATCTTAAATGACTAGTAAATAAGCCCTTTTTATTTACTATAACACCTGTTTCTGCTGAAGGTGTATATAAATCAATCAAGAAAGTGACAAAACTCATTTTAACTAGGTAATTGCTCAGATTTATTGATGAGCAGCTGTAAATTTTGGTTTCTAACAGAGCAAATAATATAGCTGAATGATGACAAGCCACCTCATCAGTTGATCAATTTTCCCACAGAGTTTAGCCCTCTAACATTAAATGCTATTTTAAACTGCGTTTATTATGTTCCTATATATAAACCTATCTCAATAGATAACTTCTAGATAAGTGTTTGGCTTGGGTTGGTATTTTTAGATCTAGTATCTGAACCTACCCTGACACCTCTCTGAGGAGTGCCAAAGCACGAAACCATGGTCAGGGGTTTGGGGAGGGGTTCCTGACAGAGATATTTTAAATGCTGGCTCTGGCTAAGCATTTATCATAAAGCTTGTAGAGGAATTGGCAATCCTCACTGTTTATATACTATTTAAATCTTACAACTATAATTGAAGATACATACGTGCACATACTTTACATATATTCATACAGACATAAATGTTTAAAGAAAATCTTTGTTAATTTAGTAAATATATCACTTTAAAAATCTGTAACGTTAAAATAATTATAAAATGAAATGTATGAATTGAAATACTGTAGTGTTTGAGGCTCTTAATATTGTCTTATCAAACTTCCTTATGCGTGTCTTTTTAATCATCATCATTATTATAATTTACTTAAATATTTTTTTATATTTTTCTTTTACTTTATTATTATTTTCTATCTAACTTCACACACATTTGCAGTGAAGTTATCACTTTAATATACATGTATAAAATTTTCTGATATAAAGCATATGAATTATATATGTATGAATATACTAATTTTTCTAGAAATCCATTACTTTGAAATGGTCAGGATGGATGGATAGTGATTCTGGTATAAAGCAATATGAATATGCGGTTTATTTGCTAAGTGATGTTGGGGGACAATTAACTGTGATTGAAAGTAATAGCGTGGCCAAAGGAACTTTAACAGGAAACAATTATAATCTGGTTTTACCATCTCGAGGTAAGTTTTGTTTTGATAAATTCCAAGTGAAAATCATAAAATTTGGAATTATAATGTTAAACTAATCGTGTAAATTTTAATAAAGTTAAAATAGTATATCGGGAATTTGTAGAAATTTTGTCAATGCAAAATATTAATAATTTTTATTAGTCATTCATTAAATTAGTGATTATTATTTACTAATCAATAATTTTTTTGTAATGTAATTTTCACTATACCTGCATGACAGTGGTGTAGTGATATTTACGCTATAGAAACATTATTCAATAAATGTACAAAATGTCTCACAGGAAGTTTTATTCCACATAGCAGCTAGTTAAAAAATATTTAACTATGATTTGTTGTTAAACTTTAGGCCTTGATTGGGCTCTTTTCTGGTAATTATTTATTATTGACCCAAAAATTGGTATGTGGTTACTATTTGGTACAGCCATCATTATTGATCCATTGCAAGATAAGAATCTTTCCATTTTTAATCCAGTTTGTTTAATCCTTAGCTTCTCTTCTCCACACCATACTAACAAACTTTTGTATTCATCTATGTATCTCACCGGCAATTTTTTTTTTATAAGAATACCCAAATTAAAACTTTAATTGCCCATCTTGTTCTTCTCTTCTAACATTATTTTTAGCTCACTTCCATTTAAGTCTCATAATTCTTTCATGGAAGTCAATGGTACTTATTTGTTTCTCATTCACATATTTTATTTTCAATCTCATTATTATTCTTAACATAGATCTCTCCATACTTTATTGAGAAGTCTGAAATCTCTTTATTACTTATCTCACATCCATAAATACAAACTAGTAAACACATGTATTAAAAAAGTTTCTTTTCTAACAAATTGAATATTTTCTTTTAAATTGTTTCTATTAAAAGCATTCCGTCCAAGTTCAATTCTATGATTAATTTTAACCATTATGTTTCCATCTGTATTATTAATCTAATCAAAATATTTGATATTGTTAACTTTTTCTAATTTATGATCATCAATCTATTTTCTTCTTTCGAGAAAATCCATTGAATATTACTTTCATCTTTTTAGCATGTATTTTTAATCCTATTTTCCTATTTTCATCTGATAACTCTTGCAATATTTCCCAAAGCTTTGAAGTTTTATTTTCTGGATAATATAAATAATGCTAATTTACAATCTAAATTCTAGCAATTAAAATTGAGAAACAATGCCCAACATGATTTCAACTAATGCCTCTTATTGTAATTTATCAATTAGCACCTATATTTGATTAAGTTAACTGATTCAATTTTAAGACAATATGGAACCTAATAACAAAGCACAAGTAATCAAACAACTATCAAAAATTTAGCAATAAGATGAAATTCTTTTTTTTTTCCATGTGTCAAAGCGTTGCCAGGAAGCAAACCCACAAACCCGGGACAACTGCTTGTAAGGCGGTTGTGCTGATCACTCGGCCACCAATGCTTGACAAGATGGAATTCTTTCATTTCATTTTTACTTACACTATAAATTTTCAGTTATATATAAAAATAAATTGTGAATAATGTAAATTATTACTATATTTATTCACCGTAATCATTAAGTATTTAAATAAATTCATTAATATTTTATTAATAAGTTTTTCCCTCTTATTTCTTTCCATCATGGCTCATTAATATTATTACATAAAATTCTCTTTGTTTTTTAAAAATTATGATTTATTATATGACCCATATGTTGTTATTTTTTAACATTTTTATACACATTACATTATAATCTCTTTCTCCTATGTTTCAACAATGTTTTATGATTGTTATCAGTCATTATTTTTTATGTTAAGTATTTCAGTGAAGAATTTATAAAACTGGAGTTTGTGCAATGGCGTGAGTAACATTTCATACATTAGAAAAGATTTGAAGTAATTTAATTGGTCTTAAATGTTCAAGTTTATCTGTTTATTCACATATAGAAACGGTTCTATGCTTCAAAAATTGTAGCTAAAAATGTGTGCATTATTACATTAATGGAGAATTAAAAGATTACTTCTGATTTCAAGAGCACTGTAATCTGGAATCATTCATTAGAAATTTTTTAAATATTCATCATCATCAACCATTGTCAATCCACTGCAGGATGAAGATCACTCCAATCTCAATCCATCTACTCTGATCTCTAGTCTTTCTTCTCCACATCACCCATGCACGTCTTTATTTCATCTATCCATCTCACATGTAATCTCTTTCTGAGACTTTTGCAATCTCTTGGAATCCAATTAAATATTTCAATTGTCCATCTATTATCATCTCTTCTAGAAATATATCAGTACAATTCCACTTTAGTCTTTTAAATCTTTCAATGACGTCAGTAACACCTGTTTGTTCTCTTACCTATGTATTGCATTTTTGATATCTTCTAGTTACCTCAAACATGTATCTCTCCATACTTCTTTGAGTGGTCTGAAATCTATTAAGTGTCCATATTTATATAATGTTATGTGCCCCCTCTTTCCACAAATTTAATATTTGTAATGAGTAATTTCATTGTTACAACATTCTGGAAATCAAAGTTAATCTTTTATTCCTCCATTAATGCAGTATTATGCAATAATAGAGTTATTTCTAAAACCAGATAAACACGAGATCTTTTTTTAAATATGAAATGTTAATTAATATCATTAACAAACTCTAGCTTAGTAAATTTTCATTGAAATATTTAATATAAATAATAGTCCTTGAAAATGACCATAAAAGACAGTCTAAATGAAGGAGAGACATTGCTAAAAGGTTTATGTAATAAAATGAAGGTCCAAAAATAATGTGTGGAATGTTTTATATATAATAATCATCAGCATATTATATGGCCATCGCATTATATCAATCTGTGAACCAGAAATTCATCCACATATATCTTACCATAGTCTTTAGTTTTTTTATATCGCACCCTCTAATACCATCTTTTAATTGCTTTTTAAGCAAATCTTTATTTTCTAAAAGACTCATTACTTTGCTTTGTGTATACAATCTTCATCTATGAAAACCACACTCAAATTCACCAAAAATATGTTTTAGAAAATCTATTATTCTTTATCTGATTCATATGACTAGTTCAGTAAATATGTACACTTATAATAATAGATTCATTTATCATGACATCCAGAAAGTTTAATAACATACTGACTACTCTTGAGAGCTTGTCATTATCAAAATATTATAATGCCTCTTTTAAAAACATTTTTTTGATACCTTTATGGAATATTCATAGAAGGTTCTACATATCTCTTCTATTCATCGCATTTCAATGTAAGATAATAAAGCCAGTTACTCAATGCTTTAATAGGTTTATACATGTAGATGACAACAATCAAACCTTAAGCTATCAACAATCTCAACGTATAGATTGCCTTGACTACAGGTTGAGATTGTTGATAGCTTAACGGTTGATTGTTATTATTTATTAATATATAAAGGTTTGATTTCAAATAATTTAAGCAATATCATTATGATAGAAAGCAATTTTTTAACTTTTTAAATGTAGTAGCAGCACATGTAGGGTGAGTTTTAACCAGCAATGGCTACATGGGTAAATTTTATCTCTATCAATTTTATTTTATTTTTGTTCCATTAACACAAACTTTAGTGGTTTTTCCATTAACACAAACTTTAGCGGTTTTTCAAAAATCGTATTTGTACATTTATGTTATATTTTTATTGATTCATCAACTCCATCCTCTGGGCTTTAAAATAAATATGAAGTTGTTTAAAGCTGAAAAATTTAAGATGTTGTTTTGACTTTTATAAGTTCTTACTGCTTCCTAAGAAGTAGATGTATACCATAAAAATAGTAATTTGAAATGAAAAAACATTTTTATATTTTAAAATAATCTAAAATTTTATTTAAGAAAAATACTGGAATATTTATCAGACTGGTAATAAATACTATCATTTACTTAATGTCGATATCCAGTCAGTACTCAATTTAAGTTCACAAAAATGCTTATATGTAGATGTTTTTTCCTCTTGTAAATATTATATAATTACATTTTTTAAAGCTGAGTAATCTTTAAAATAATATTCAAGGTTTCTAGAAGGCAAAAATACAAAAATAAAATTATTTTGACTATTTTGATACATTATTTATTGGAATATTGTTAATTTTTTTATAATTTTAAATTTTATTTAAAATATTTTTAATTCTCATAAATATTAAATAATTACCTTTTCTAAAGCTAAGTAAAGGAACTTAGCTATTTGTAATATTGGTTTTAAAGCACTGAATATCATATGATCACCATTTCTTATGCTTGCTGCTGGAGGGTTGCTTTCGATCCTAAGATCTAGGTGCAGTAAACAAAGCAAAACTCTCCATACAATATTGCCACCCTGTGCCAACCAGAGTAATCAATGAATGACAGAAGGCTTGCACATAAAATCCCTATCTAATACCTACTCATCCAATATCCCCAGACTAGTTTCTGGCTTGTGGCCATCGTCAGTGAGAAGCTTTGGATCTGAGAGCTCTGCACCTAGATCTTAGGATCTACTGCAACCCTCCAGCACCCAGCTTTTAACTAGACTTAACTACAAAACTATGAGAATGAAATTGAAAACACAAAAATATTTTCAATCTAAGCTCAATAGCTTATATAGTCATATGGGTCTTAACTCAGTTCAGCACTCATACATTTTGGTGTCTTTGGCTCTTTAACAACCATAGCCACCACTATCCTATTAGGCAGGGTTGGTGTTAAAGCATTAAGCATCACATGATCACTATCTTATACTAGCACAGCAAAACTCTCCATACAGTATTGCCACCCTGTGCCAACCAGAGTAATCAATGAAATTCCAGAAGGCTTGTGCATAAAATCCCTATCTAATGCCTACTCATCCAATATCCCCAGACTAGTTTCTGGCTTGTGGCCATCATCAGTGAGAAGCTTTGGATCTAAGTCTGGGGATATTGGATGAGTAGGCAATAGATAGAGATTTTATGCACAAGCCTTCTGGCATTCATTGATTACTCTGGTTGGCACAGGGTGGCAATACTGTATAAAAAGTTTTGCTTTGTTTATAAACAATTATGTGCTAGTATAAGATAGTGATCATGTGATGCTTAATGGTTTAACATCAATCCTGCCTAATAGGATAGTGGTGGCTATGGCTGTTAAAGAGCCAAAGACACCAAAATGTATGGGTGCTGAACTGAATTTAGACCCATATGACTATATAAGCTATTGAGCTTAGATTGAAAATATTTTTGTGTTTTCAATTTCATTCTCATAGTTTTGTAGTTAAGTAGAGTTAAAAGGTGGATGCTGGAGGGTTGCATTAGATCCTAAGATCTAGGTGCAGTGCTCTCAGATCCAAAGCTCCTCATTGATGATGGCCACAAGCCAGAAACAAGTCTGGGGATATTGGATGAGTAAGCATTAGATAAGGATTTTATGCACTAGCCTTCTGGCATTCATTGATTACTCTGGTTGGCACAGGGTAGCAATACTGTATGGAGAGTTTTGCTTTGTTTATAAACAATTATGTGCTAGTATAAGATAGTGATCATGTGATGCTTAATGGTTTAACACCACCTTCTGGCATTCATTGATTACTCTGGTTGGCACAGGGTGGCAATACTGTATGGAGAGTTTTGCTTTGTGTATAAACAATTATGTGCTTGTATAAGATGGTGATCATGTGATGCTTAGTGGTTTAACACTAATCCTGCCTAATAGGATAGTGGTGGCTATGGTTGTTAAAGAGCCAAAGATACCGAAATGTATGAGTGCTGAACTGAGTTCAGACCCATATGACTATATAAACTATTGAGCTTAGATTGAAAATATTTTTGTGTTTTTAATTTCATTCTCATAGTTTTGTAGTTAAGTAGAGCTAAAAGGTGGGTGCTGGATGGTTGCATTAGATCCTAAGATCTAGGTGCAGTGCTCTCAGATCCAAAGCTCCTCACTGATGATGGCCACAAGCCAGAAACTAGTCTGGGGATATTGGATGAGTAGGCATTAGATAGGGATTTTATGCACAAGCCTTCTGGCATTCATTGATTACTCTGGTTGGCACAGGGTGGCAATACTGTATGGAGAGTTTTGCTTTGTTTATAAACAATTATGTGCTAGTATAAGATAGTGATCATGTGATGCTTAATGATCTAGGTGCAGTGCTCTCAGATCCAAGGCTCCTCACTGACAAGAGTCACAAGCTAGAAATTAATCTGGGGATATTGGCTGAGTAAGCACTATATAGGGATTTTATGCACAAGCATTGATTACTCCAGCTTGCACTGAGTGGTACTACTATATGGAGAGTTTTGCCTGTTTAATATTGATTTTGCCTTCATTTAGCTATTCATATTTGCGTACATTTCTTCATATAATTTAGAAGGAATTTGAACTGAGTCTTTTAAGCTCCTTACAACCATCCACTCCATCTTTGTATACTTATGCCACATACATGTGGAAAAAGATGAATGATCTCCAATATATGTATTTTGTGCTAATGAGTTGGTTCAGATAATCTCCACACATATATATGATCACTGCTCAGTTTATATTAAGGTAGCAAATCTTTATACTTTAATGAACTGGCTTCAGTCTTTTCCACCCTCCAACTCTTTAGTTATCTACATCATTGAAAATCTGATGATGGAACATTCAAAGCCCTTGTTGATCCCAACATGTATAGAACCTTAATATTTAAATACAAGTATATTTTCTTTACTGAACTTAATGTAATTTAAAAGGGATTTGAACTGAGACATTCAAGCTTCCTACAACAATCCACTCCATATTATACAACCAATACACATGACCACATGCATGTGAAAAAGATAAATGATCTATATATATTTCATGCTAAATCAGCACTCATCATGCATATGAACAAATGTTCGCAAATTTGAATTAGCTACTTGTAAGCATACAACAATTAAAAATACTACTGCTGGGACTTTTGCCTCAGTGTATAGTTAAATAATTTTAAATATTGTTCTCAGTTATTAAATAATACAATTAACAGTATTTTAATTAGCATAGAGAAGGAAAATAAAAATTCAATTTAATTTGTCTTATTTTAGTGCTCTTAAAAAAATTTCGGTGTGAAAAAAATAATACATCAACATCGATATATTTAAAATAAGCAACATTATTTTTATTCTTAAACATTTATTTTTTAAACATATAGGTTATATATATATATAAGAATTAAATACATGTATAGTATATATATTTTATGCTAGATATAATTACAGGGAATTTGAATCCAGACTTTCAAGCTCTTTTTAGTCATTCACTCTATCTTATACAACCAATACACATGATCACCTACATGCGAAGAAGATAAATGATCTCCAGTATACATATTTCATGCTGAACTAGCACTTGTTACTTGATCCAGATTATCATCTCTCACATATATATATATATATTGTAACACCACCGCCGTGCGGTTAAATACATGCGAGCCTACATTTATGTAGATATCGCAATATATATATATATATAAGTGGCAACCAAGGGCTTTGAACACACCATCATCATGATATAAATGGCTGACGAAATGGAGAGTGGAGAAAATTGAAGCCTATTCATTAAAGTTTGAAGATTTGCTATAAACCGAGCACTGATTGTATATATGTGTGGGAGATGGTGATCTGGACCAATTGATAATTGCTAGTTCAGCATGAAATATGAATATTGGAGTCCATTTATCTTTTTTGCATCCTCCATATATATATATATATCATTAAAACCAGTCAACAGACAATCCCAATATCAATAACAATCAACAATTTCAAACTGTTGTCAAGGCAATCTCTTTTAACAATAGAGGTGGAAGAGAGAGAGCTATATTCTATTTTTTTAAAAATAACATTAACCTCAAACTCCAGATATGCAATTTGAAATAAATATGAAAATATATAAGTTATCACTTTTTAATTTGCAAGATATAAAAATAAATTCTTCAAAATATAAAATATGAAAATAATTTGAAGAATATTGTATCACACATTAATCCAAAACTTTTTTAAATTAATAAAAAAAAAAACCTGTAGTATGGACTGAGTTCCCAATTTAAGTTCAAGAAAATGCTCTTATACAGATGGTCTGAGCTATTATAATTTTTAATTAAATTAAATATTAAATTTTTAAAACATGAGTAAGAGAAGCTTTTCTAGTTATAAATATACAGTAATTAAAAATACTGCACAGGGTTTCCAAAAGAACAAGAATATAATTTGATGCTAAATATTATTTACCATAAATTTTTATTCAAATTTTTTATCAATTCCATATTGCTAAATTTTTAATTAAATCTAACATTTTTAAAACATGAGTAAAGAAATTTAGCTATTTGTAAGCCTATGACAATTAAAAATACTATATAGGGCCCCAGTTTTTTTTTTGTATTTTCATCCCTTTTTAACACATTTACCCTTTTTTATTATTATTATTAATCACTCACAGTTGTCCTCCAACAATTCTTTGAAGAAGATATAATTTAATTTGTCAGTGAAACTGGTTTATTTTATCATGAATTTAATTGATTTTATTTTTTTTTGTGGTTGTCTTTTTTTTTATTTCAATAACTTTTATTAATTTTATAATTTTTTAATAAAGTTTATATTTTTTTAATATTGTTTAAATTTTGTTCTCTATTTTTAAATATTTACATTGTTTTTTTATTATTGTATGATTGGTGCTTGAGAGATCAGTTGCTATTTTACCACAAGGGAATAGGTTAGAATAGTAGCTTTGTTCTATTGACAAAATCTCTCCCTTTTTCTTTTTTTGCACAGTTAGGAATCAATTCCAGAATCCCTACTTCATGAGTCTGGGTGTTGCCAAATTGTTTGGGAATTTTTTCATCATTTTATTAATAATTCCATATTGTTGGCTTTTTTATTATTTCTATATTTATAAAAGGTATTTTTGATTAATTTTAAGAAATTATACATAGTTTTTTTTATTAGAATTTAGTCTATAATTTAAAAAAATTATGTTTTCATCTAAAAATTTATGATAATAGCATTTTATACATAATTATATGTTGGACTATTTCATCATCTAGATTTAGAAAATTTTCAAACTTTTCAAATCTATTCGCCTGTTAGTAATGCTACACAGATTAACATAGAACCCAACATTTTCAGGGGTATTGGTCTCTCTTTTTCAAATGTCATGGCCTGGTCAGCAATAGTACTAGTATGGGAATTAAATTTGGATCTTTTAAGAGGGATATATGGAATGATAAGATTTAATGGCCTTAGCATTCATTTATCTTTCAGTAATTTTT
Source organism: Epiperipatus broadwayi (assembly GCA_028023455.1). Taxonomy (NCBI): domain Eukaryota; kingdom Metazoa; phylum Onychophora; class Udeonychophora; order Euonychophora; family Peripatidae; genus Epiperipatus; species Epiperipatus broadwayi. The sequence continues at coordinate 3,273,684 of JAQFVV010012519.1, read as the reverse complement.
CTCACATATTTAACTAAAATAATATTAGCATCAGCATGGGATTTGAATTTTCATCATCAGACTTTCAATGATATGGATGCTGAAAAGTTGGAGGTTGGAGTGTATTGAAGCCTGTCCATTAAAGTATGAAGATTTGCTATCTCAATATAAACTGAGCATATATATATATATATATGGAAGATGATAATCTGGACCAACTGATGAGGCTGGTTTAGCACGAAATACATATATTGGTGATTATCTATCTTTTCTACATGTGTGTGGTCATGTGTATCGGTTGTATGAGATAGTGTGGATAGTTGAAGGGTGCTTGAAAATCTGAGTTCAAATCCCCTATACTTACAATTAAGCTCCCAAGTTTGTGAAGAGTGCCTGGTTTTCAAATATTTAACTAAAATATATAACTGTAGAAATTTCCAACTTTCAGAGCACTAATATATACATACACACAGATATGGATGCTAGTATTCATAATGCATTATGTAAACTATACATAGAATTAATGTAAAACTGGTCTACAAATTATTCATTTTTAATCTATCATCATCACTATCATTTACAAATGAGAATGGCTTTTGGACCCATAAACCAAAAAACAAAGAAATGAACCAATTTCTACTGTAATGACTATCCAAACCAGTTATGAAACTCCATGTTTTTTTATTGTTTTCTGAAATTTTTTATATTGCACTTCTGAAGCATTTTTATCTCTCTCTTAATTGTTGTTCTCTAATGTATTCTATTCACATTATAAAGTTTAATAATTCTTTTACTATAACTATTATGTAATATATAGGGTATATGAGCACAGACTTTCACATGACTCTCCACTCTATTTAATAACACTGATATACTTAAACATATGTTGAAAAGATAAATAATCACTAATATACGTATTTCATGCTAAACCAGCAATCATCAGTTGGTCGAGATTATCACCTCCACACACATATACTATAAGTGCTCAGATATATATTAAGATAGACAAACCTCATACTTTCATGGACAGGCTTCAATCTACTCCACACTCCAACTCTTCAATCGTCCATCCAATTGAAAATCTGATGATGGAATGCTCAAAGGTCATCCTGAGGCTGAGATTATTGTCACACCCATGTTGACCTAAGGTCAATCTGACCCCTCATGTACAGGACAATCCATTTAATACATATACAAGGGATGGACAGACATCTCTACTATGTAATAACTGAAGCACACTTAATATGTAATATATAGGGTATATGAGCACAGACTTTGACACTACCCACCACTCTCCACTCTATCTCATAACATTGATACACTTGAACACATATATGCTGGAAAGATAAATAATCACCAATATACGTATTTCATGCTAAACCAGCAATCATCAGTTGATCCAGATTACCATCTCCACACATATATGCTATAAGTGCTCAGATATATATTAAGATAGCCAATCTTCATACTTTAATGGACTATTATGTTAAACATTTTGCATTAATTAATAATGCGGCTTAAAACAATTATTGTTTTAGTTAATGATGAAAACTAATGTCACTTTTGAATCATTTGATAATCAATTGAAGGTAACTATTTATGGATAAATGCATTTTGAATTTTTGATATTCCATCTTCTATCATACTATATATACTATCTTTTTTTCTGATGTAGCTGCCAGTTTTTAAAACTATTAATCATTGCTTAGTTAGTTGAGTTTTTTTAATCTCGAGCACATTTTCTTATTATCAATATTTCCATTATTAGTTGTTCTGTAGAATGAGTAAGAAAAAAATTTCTTGAAATATTTTTAGATAGTTAGTAAAATGAATTCATTAAAGCTCATTATGAAATGAAGAATAATATCAACTGTAAGTATATATATATTAATGTAAAAAAATATTCATACAGAGTTAAATATAAAATTTAATAATATTTATTGTACTAAGTGTAATTTAACATTTTCAGATCATTTTCATGGTCATTCTGCTGAGAATATGACATGAAAGCATCAAAAGCATACTCGGTACAATAAATATTACATTTTATATTTAAACTCTGTATGCATATTTTTTCAAAATTAATATTTAGAATGGCAGAGTATGGAAATGTAATTATATTTATATATAGGAGTGTATTGTGTTCTATTGAATGTGGATGATAAAGCTGGTAACTATGAAAGAGCTAGAAGATTTTTAATCTATGATCATGAAAGTATTGTTGAAAATGATTCAAGATATGAAATGACGGTATTAAATGGTCTTCAAACTGAAGAAAAACAAAGTTTTTGGATGGAATCATTACAAGAAAATGTAAGCATTTTAAATTTATTTTTAGTGATAAATATTATTTATATGCATTATTTTACAAACTTATACAGCAAATAAATCAAATAAGTAAGACTGGCTTTAATTTTCAAACAAGTGGTAAAGATTTAAGTATGTAAAACTTGGGTCACAAATTATATATAGGTCACAAATTTTATATATATATGTAAAATTTGAAATACAGGCATTATTATACCTGGAACTTAATTGTAAATATAGGGGATTTGAACTCAGACTTTCAAGCAACCTTTAACTATCCACAAAATTTCATACTACTGATACACATGACCACACATGTAGAAAAGACAAATAATCACCAATATATGTATTTCATGCTGAACCAGCACTCATCAGTTAGTCCACATTATCATCTCCCACACATATATATAATCAGTGCTCAGTTTATATTAAGATAGCAAATCTTTATACTTTAATGGTTAGGCTTCAATCCACTCCAATCTCCAACTCTTCAGTCATCCATACCATAGAAAATCTGATGATAGATTGCCAAAAAATCGCATGCTGATGCCAATATTGTTGTTATGTTCATTTTGACCTCAAGTCATTTTGACCCCTCATGTATAGGACAGTAGCCATTTAAATACACAGAAGAGGGATGGGCAGAATGCAGGTTTAATATGTAAGATTTGAAATACAGGCATTCTTATACCTGGAACTTAATTGTAAATATGGGGATTTGAACTCTGACTTTCACCTGATGAGTTCAGCATAAAATACATATATTGGTGATTATTTATCTTTTCTACATGTGTGTGGTCATGTGTATCAGTAGTATAAGATAGTGGGGATAGTTGAAGGTTGCTTGAAAGTCTGAGTTCAAATTCCATATACATATATATTATAACGATCCAGAATATAGAGACTTAACATATCTACACTACAGGGCGCCACTAGACATTTGAACCTAGAAAATTTATATAGTAGGCAGATACGTAAGTTAAAAAAAAATTTTATTGGTTGATTCCGGTCGTTAGCCCATTGTCACTAGCTCAGTGGAACAGCAGAGATTTATATTTTATAATAAATTCTTATCTAAGAATATTTTTTTAAAAAAAGAATAAAATAAGCCACTGCCGGTAATTAACACACAAACATTTATTTACACACACATATATATAAAATTTAACATTATTATTTTAGTATGTTTACTTTAGCATTTTAAAATTTAACTTACATTTTTAACTTTTATTTTAGATTTTAATTTACATTTTTATTTTTATAAGTTTGCATAGATGGATTTATAAAAGTTTGTTTTATAAATGTTGAGTATAGATCGGTTACATAGATTACATGGTCAAAAACATTTCAAAATAAACATAAACGATCAAAATATAAAGTCATTGATGGAAATGCAGAGGGAAATTTATAAGAAACCCAATGGCATTTGTCATAAGATGCTACATAGACACCAATAACTTAAAAGATATCCGAAATAAATACATCTTAGATACTCACTGTAAGGTATCAGTATTTACCGAATGTCTATATATTTTGATCAAATATGAAAACCAAAAACACAATTAACCGATAACGAATCCATGCAAGCATCTATACCCAACTTAAATTTAATGCATTTTTATTTAGAGTGTCGAGTATGAATAGATTACATATATTGCATTTGAAAAGAAAATATTTTATCCCTTATTTAACCTTAGGCCAAAAGTTTGCAGTTAAATCAATGTCAATCCATCTGATATATCGATGTGTTCAATGTAATACGAATACGACAGCACAATTAGGTTAAGAGAAGAAATTGCCTCTCGTCAGATAGGAATACTACATCTATCTGACGATAAGAGCAATAAAAAAAAACTCCATAGGAATGGACTGCGGTCCTTTTTGCTGACTTATAATTCCTTCCATAGGCAAAACGAGTGTGTGCGGTGTATAATGTGATTCTGTCCATAGCGAATCTCATACTAAATATACTAATTACATCTATATATCCAATCTATTGACCTAATTCAACTACGGAATGAATAACCTAAGATTACCTCCCCTAATATAACTTTACAAATCTATATAGCCATTCACGCCCGACTTAAGTTTAATATTTATATAATCTAGTTTAACAAAAACAGAAATCATAATAAAAACTTAAAGAACAAAAAAAATAAATAAATAAATGGAAATGATTTTACAAAAGAAATACATTAAATAAAATTACTTATTAATAAATTAAGTTGGTCAGATAGGAGTCTATTGCAATTATTTTAAATATGGAACAAGTTTTAGAATTAAAGTTCTTATTGTTTAGTATACTGGAGTTTTAGAAATATATTTAAAGCTTAGAGTTCAAAAAGTTCTTACGATTTTAAAATGTTCTTTTTTATCCGTTGCTCGCCATTTGAATGTGAATTCCCATGCCGTCCTAAAGAGTTTGGTATTCTGTTGGCCATTTTATTTATTCATCCGGAGGTCTTTTACTTTAGCTGGTCCTCAATGTAGAAAATGATAGGTCATTTCTCTTTCCTTTTGTTATAACAACTGAAGGAATTGAAAGTGCATCTTTCAATCCCTTCATCTCCAACTCTCCGACTTAACACATCTCAGTCCTCCCTTAAATTTTTTTCAATCACTTTTTATAGTAGACTTTCAGATTCAGTAGACGTCTCGACGATGGTGATCCTTCCATTGAGGTCCGATTTCCTGATGGATTTCTTTCATTGGCCATTAGTTTCTATTGTTTTCCTATCTGACCATTGCTTATACATTTAAAGGCCCATGGGCTAGTTCACTTGGACAAATTAAAATAATCATTTCCATTTTTTTTCAATAACATTAATTAATTTGTTTTGTACAAACTTAGATATATTTTTATCTTTAAATCTTTACTGACAATTTAGTTTTAAAATACTTTTTCTTTTTTTTAATTTCTCATCTGTGCGATTTTAAATATATATGAGTTTAGTATAGAATTTTAATTTTCAATTTTTAATTCTTAAAAAAGAAGTTTTATTTGCGAACTTTTATTTTTTTCATGTTTAATAATAAAAAAAATAATGTAACGTCATATGTGCCCGTTACATATCAGTAAACTTGCTTAAAAAAAAATAAACAAAAAAAATAATATTATACTTAGGGTTAATAATTACGGTACACGATTAATGAAAATTTACAAAACATTCGGTTAGTATAAAGACTATATACAAAAAAAAATGTTTACTATTGTTTTCCTAAGGACCATCAACGTTTACACCTCCTCCCCCCAAGGGTTCTATTTTTTTTATACATTCTATTTTTACACATGGCATGACAAGAAAATTTTATAAATTATTTATTTAAGAAGGTTGCATTGCGGTAAATATGTTTTAAGAAATAATGGGTTTATACGTGTATATTTGCAGCACAATTATAATACCACCAACTTATTTATGACTGATTGAAATGCATACATAGGGTTACACTGAAGTAATTCCTAAAGGTACTCATCGTAAGGTACCACATTTCAATCATAAACTTACATGGCTGTGCACGCCTATACACGTTAAAGCATAATATATATTAACAAAAAAAAAACATATTAATTGCAACCTTTTGACTTTCTTTTTAACAAAGTACAATTTAAAATTATTAATACTTTCTCGTGTTTAATATATGTGCTATTTCTTTCTGGCAGTGCTTTTATAAGATTTAATGTATACGGTAGATAAAAATATTTCATTAAAAAAAAATTGCTCAGGGCATTCGTGGTTTATTAAAGATCAGCCCAAGTTGGGCGGCCAATTATAACAATCCAGAATAGGGAGACTTAATGTATCTACACTACAGGGTGCCATTAGGCATTTGAACCTAGAAAATTTATATAGTAGGCAGATACGTAAGTTAAAAAAAAATTTTATTGGTTGATTCCGGTCATTAGCCCATTATCACTAGCTCAGTGGAACAGCAGAGATTTATATTTTATAATAAATTTTTATCTAAGAACATTTTTTAAAAAAAAGAATAAAATAAGCCACTGCCAGTAATTAACACACAAACATTTATTTACACACATATATATAAAATTTAACATTATTATTTTATAAATATAATTTATCCAAACTTCAAACACTTTTAGCAAACTTTATTTGTACATACACCTACATTTTGACTGACCTGCAGTCTTCTTCAGAGCTATGATATAATGAACAAAATAAAAAAAACAACTATATAATAACACCATAAAAAATTTTTTTAAACAATAAAAAAAAAACTAAAAACAACATAAAATATATATATTAAAAACCTGAAACAAATAATCAAACCCAAATAAAACAATTAATATAAAATAAAATGTACTACATAAATGAAAAATAAATATAAATTATACATGTGTATTCTTAACTTTATACATATATACATTCAAGGACAACTATTAATCTAAATATTATCTATTTTATTATTATTAACAATCTACTAATTATCTGTATTCTTCATAAACTTAAACTTTATGATTAGTAACTAAAATTCTTTTAATTTTAAATCATATTTATTATTTTCTTACTCATTCTTCTTTTAAAATTAATATTTCATATTTATTATTGCTGAATATTTAAAACCTATAAACTTTATAATCTTTACACTTACTAAGGTTATTCTGATCTTCAAAATAAAATAATGAAAAATCGTTTTTTTCAAAAAATTATCTTATACCCTAGCTCCCTCTATTACATATTATTTAAACTAAATATATATCCCCTACAACTCTTTATTTATATATATATATATTTTACACTTTAACTTTTATTATATAATACTCATAAATTTATATTATACTTCTTTATATGTTTTTATATATATAAACCCTACAACTTTATTTACATATATATTTTTTTATTTTATATATTTTAACTTTTATCATTATTTTTATATAATTCTTATAAAAATTTTTTATACTGTTTTATATGTAAATATTATGCTAAGTTTATTAATTTATTTATTTATTATTTTTTTATTATTTAGTATCTATAAATATACCCAAATTTATACTCCTATTTAACCTAACCATTTTTTATCATCCCCAACTTATTTATTAACAATTATCTCTTTACATATTTACCTCTATATATCTTATTTAATAACTATACCAATCTCATCCTAATCCCAGAATCTCTATTAAATTCTGGTTTTATCTTTCTTATTAATATAGCTTCTTTTATTTTCCTTTCTTTAATACTTTTTGTATATAACTTCATTTTTATTGAACTTTGTGTAAATTTGCGTCCTGTTTCTTTTGTATATATATATATTGGTGATTTATTATCTGCCATATGTTGTTTTAGTCTTGTTTTTATAGAATTTTTTGTTTCTCCCACATATTTGTTATCAATCCCACTATCTAGACATTGTTTGCATTTTATCACATATACTCCATTAATTATTTCTTTATTATCTTTATTATATCCTATGTATTTGTTATCTATCAAATTTAATAGGTTTTCTCTTTTTTATTAACTATTTTTGTATTAATTATTCTTTTGTATCTTTTATTAATCTTCTTTATAATTTTGTTAAATTTATTCACTATGATATTATTATTTGTTTTTATTCCTATATATCTATCTTCACCTTTCTTTTTTCCTTCACTCTTTTCATATTTATTTATCTTATATTCTATTTTTCCAATACTTCTTTTAATTATATATACAGGGAAACCATTCATTTTTAATTCATTGATTATTAAATCTTTTTGTATATTATAATCTTCTTTCCTTGAACAATACATTGCAGCTCTGTATATTCTTGAATATATACAACTAATTTTATATTTCCTACCAATGTTGGAAAACCAATTTGTTATTTTGTTACCAATATAATTCTTTTTATAAACACTTGTCTCAATACACCATTTTTTATCTATCAATTTATATAAATAAAGAGGTGTAGGGGATATATATTTAGTTTAAATAATATGTAATAGAGGAAGCTAGGGTATAAGATAATTTTTTGAAAAAAAAACGATTTTTCATTATTTTATTTTGAAGATCAGAATAACCTTAGTAAGTGTAAAGATTATAAAGTTTATAGGTTTTAAATATTCAGCAATAATAAATATGAAATATTAATTTTAAAAGAAAAATGAGTAAGAAAATAATAAATATGATTTAAAATTAAAAGAATTTTAGTTACTAATCATAAAGTTTAAGTTTATGAAGAATACAGATAATTAGTAGATTGTTAATAATAATAAAATAGATAATATTTAGATTAATAGTTGTCCTTGAATGTATATATGTATAAAGTTAAGAATACACATGTATAATTTATATTTATTTTTCATTTATGTAGTACATTTTATTTTATATTAATTGTTTTATTTGGGTTTGATTATTTATTTCAGGTTTTTAATATATATATTTTATGTTGTTTTTAGTTTTTTTTTTATTGTTTAAAAAAATTTTTTTATGGTGTTATTATATAGTTGTTTTTTTATTTTGTTCATTATATCATAGCTCTGAAGAAGACTGCAGGTCAGTCGAAACATAGGTGTATGTACAAATAAAGTTTGCTAAAAGTGTTTGAAGTTTGGATAAATTATATTTATATGATATTATGGCAAACATAAAGAAAAGTGTGATTTTGGTAATATTATTATTTTAGTATGTTTACTTTAGCATTTTAAAATTTAACTTACATTTTTAACTTTTATTTTAGATTTTAATTTACATTTTTATTTTTATAAGTTTGCATAGATGGATTTATAAAAGTTTGTTTTATAAATGTTGAGTATAGATCGGTTACATAGATTACATGGTCAAAAACATTTCAAAATAAACATAAACGATCAAAATATAAAGTCATTGATGGAAATGCAGAGGGAAATTTATAAGAAACCCAATGGCATTCATCATAAGATGCTACATAGACACCAATAACTTAAAAGATATCCGAAATAAATACATCTTAGATACTCACCGTAAGGTATCAGTATTTACCGAATGTCTATATATTTTGATCAAATATGAAAAACAAAAACACAATTAACCGATAACGAATTCATGCAAGCGTCTATACCCAACTTAAATTTAATGCATTTTTATTTAGAGTGTCATGTATGAATAGACTACATAGATTGCATTTGAAAAGAAAATATTTTATCTCTTATTTAACCTTAGGCCAAAAGTTCACAGTTAAACCAATGTCAATCCATCTGATATATCGATGTGTTCAATGTAATATGAATACGACAGCACAATTAGGTTAAGAGAAGAAATTGCCTCTCGTCAGATAGGAATACTACATCTATCTGACGATAAGAGCAATAAAAAAAAACTCCATAGGAATGGACTGCGGTCCTTTTTGCTGACTTATAATTCCTTCCATAGGCAAAACGAGTGTGTGCGGCATATAATGCGATTCTTCCCATAGCGAATCTCATACTACATCTACTAATTACACCAATATATCCAATCCATTGACCTAATTCAACTACGGAACAAATAACCTAAGATTACCTCCCCTAATATAACTTTACAAATCTATATAGCCATTCACGCCCGACTTAAGTTTAACATTTATATAATCTAGTTTAATATACAAAATTAACAAAGCATATGCCACACTTGAATGACAAGCTATAAAGATACACAGAAATTATTACACGCTAAGCGCTTTCGAGGTCTTTTGCCTCATATTCATAGTGGTACTGTGAGCTGCAGAATGAAAAAATAGGGCAAGGGAAACAAAACAGTATGCAAAGAATATGCAAATGAACTAGATAGTCCAACATTTGGAGATGTCAAAACAGGTATCTCATCTATTGATGGAGTTATTATTGCCATTAATAAAATATGCTTCTCTGATTTTCCGCTTGATGTCATTTTTCTCAATACAGACTATTTTAGGGCTGGAAGGTTCAAACAAATGTCCTGTCTTCTTGGAATGCTCTAAAAATGTTGATGAATTATCATTGTTTTTCATAGCTCTATTATATGTATATCTGTGTTGTGCTGTCCTGTTGATTATGCCTGCCTTGGTTTCTCCAAAATAAATGGCCCGGCAACCAGGTTGTGGGCAAGCTATGCTGTAAACGACATGGGGAGTCTGAGAAGGTTCAATTTTGTCCTTAGAGTTATTGATTAGACGATTAGTGCATGGGGGTGTATGAAAGCTAATTTTAAATTTATTGGCCAAAACCTTGATTAATTGATAGGAGATTTTAGGTATGTGGGGAAGAGTAATATATGGAAGTTTAATATTGTTTTTATTGTCAGTGATTTTCCTATAAAATTGTTTGATTTTATTGTTAATAGTGTTGAGTTTATAGCCTGCTTGTAGTAGGTCTTTGGTGTAAAGATGTATATTATTCTTTCTATCTGCCTCAAACTTGCACAGCTGCATATTTCTATATAAAAATGCTTGCAGGCCTGCCAATTTGTGAGAGCTTGGAGAGTTGGAGTGTGGGTGTATAAAGCCTCTGATTTCAAAGGGCTTTATTATCATTGAATAATTTATACCTCTCTCATCGCGTGTTAACCTAAGGTCAAGGTAATTTGGACTTTGGAATGCGTCTTCTGTTGTGGAATTGATAGTTAGATTAGTATTATAACTTAAAGAACAAAAATAAATAAATAAATAAATGGAAATGATTTTACAAAAGAAATACATTAAATAAAATTACTTATTAATAAATTAAGTTGATCAGATAGGATTCTATTGCAATTATTTTAAATACGGAACAAGTTTTAGAATTAAAGTTCTTATTGTTTAGTATACTGGAGTTTTAGAAATATATTTAAAGCTTAGAGTTCAAAAAGTTCTTACGATTTTAAAATGTTCCTTTTTATCCATTGCTTGCCGTTTGAATGTGAATTCCCACACCATCCTAAAGTGTTTGGTATTCTGTTGGCCATTTTATTTATTCATCTGGAGATCTTTTACTTTAGCTGGTCCTCAATGTAGAAAATGATAGGTCATTTCTCTTTCCTTTTGTTATAACAACTGAAGGAATTGAAAGTGTGTCTTTCAATCTTTTCGTCTCCAACTCTCCGACTTAACACATCTCAGTCCTCCCTTAAATTTTCTTCAATCACTTTTTATAGTAGACTTTCCGATTCAGTAGACATTACATCACGATGATGGTGATCCTTCCATTGAGGTCCGATTTCCTGATGGATTTCTTTCATTGGCCATTAGTTTCTATTGTTTTCCTATCTGACCATTGCTTATACATTTAAAGGCCCAAGGGCTAGTTCACTTGGACTAATTAAAATAATCATTTCCATTTTACTGACAATTTAGTTTTAAAATACTTTTTCTTTTTTTTAATAAAGTTTCTTTTTTTAATTTCTCGTCTGTGCGATTTTAAATATATATGAGTTTAGTATAGAATTTTAATTTTCAATTTTTAATTCTTAAAAAAGAAGTTTTATTGGCGAACTTTTATTTTTTTCATGTTTAATAATAAAAAAAATAATGTAACGTCGTATGTGCCCGTTACAATATATATATATAAGAAAATCAACTTGACATAATTTAAAATAGTGATTTTTCTGCTAAATTAACATTTTGATGCAAATACTGCATCAGTATTAGTTTTGAAGTGAAAGTGCTCATGTAAATTCTATGATTGGTATTTTTATTAATTATAAGGCTAATGTACAAATAACATGTTTGCCTTAAAATAAATTTATTTATATGTCAAAATATATATAAGGAACTACATTACCTATAGTTTAAATTTATCCAACTATTGCTTTCCTTTATGATATTTACATGTACATAGTTATAGTTACATATATTAAATTCTGCAAAGATTTACATTTTACATCTAATTAATTCTCAAGGAAAGAAGTGTAATTTATTGCCTATTACAATAATTAAAACATCTCTCTCATTAGATTAGTGCAATACTATCTTACCTTCTTGTCATGATATGACAATGAAAAACCAAGAACGGAAGTAAATGACGGAATTTATAGACAATTTCTCACCCTACAGAATTCATCTGACTAATCATATATTGCTCTTGTGAAGATTCATATATTACATTTTGTATTCAAACTGGGTGTAAATTTCTAGCTAGGAGATTATGGTCATCTATGCCATTTTTGAGCTTATGACATCCATGGCATGGTCACTTGGAAATTGTATCAGTGCACAACATTCCTATTCCATTGTTTTTTGTTAAATAGACCATGATGTTAAATAATCTTTCTGATGCACAGGATTTTCCCTTTTTTGTGGTAATATGTTGCTTTTATAGTTTGCTGATCAGTTAATATTCTGTTTATACACACTTGATTTCATGATTCAATGGTTTTAATATCTCATTCTCAGTTCTAAATTCTTTGCTATCAGGATTTATGGGTCATAGAAGCTCTATTGATTGTCATTGTTGATTCTGGACTTTAATTTTATTTGCTTGACCTGGTCTCAGTTCATTTTGTTTTTATCAGAAGTATATTCTCTTATTCTTCTCTTTCACTTTCTTTGCATATCTTCATATATATATATATATATATATATATATATATATATATATATATATATATATATATATATATATATATATATATATATATATATATGCTTATAATACTTCTTTCATATACACTTCAATGCAAACAAATTTTCTTTAAAAACTTCTTTATTTTCCTTACAGTTTCAACTGTCCAGCAGTCTTCATCCGAGCTTTATCCATCCTCCCCTGCTTTAATTAAAGCAGAGGACAGATAAGGCTCTGATGAAGACTGCTGGACATTCGAAACTGTAAAGAAAATAAAGACGTTTTTTTAAGAAAATGTGTTTGCATTGAAGTGTATATGAAAGAAGTAAGCAATATTCATTTTGTTTTCTTATGATCTGCTGTTTCTATAATAAAGGCAATCAAATCTTTAAATTTTAGCAGATAATTATCTTTTTCTTTCTGACTACATTCTGCTCATTATTTGTCAATGGAGTAAAATAAAGTCATCTTTGTTCTGCTCCAGGAATAACTCTGTGGGCGAGTTTTTCTGGATGAAGATAGTCATGGTTTGCTGTGCTAGTTACATTTATGCTATTATAATATTCCAATTTCCATTTGCCTTTTTGGACAATGATTTTTTTTTACTTTTTTTTGCACCATCTGTTCTTCATGTCATTCCATTTTATATGGAATATTGAGTTCATGCAATACTATTTATTCTAATAACTTCTTAAACTATAATGAGACAAACTCATGAGTGGCGCATAATTTTCTCAGATATCAGGTATGATAACTATCTGCCTAAAAGAAGCATCTATGATCTCAACCACTTTAAATAAGACTCCATTACTATCAAAAATTGCTTCCTCTTTGAAGTGTCTGCAAGACCTATGAATATGCAAACCAAGATTCTATGGTTTATGGCTATACTAAAAAGAGTGTTTTACATAACATTTTTGCATTCTGGTTTAAATATCTGCTCAATCTACAGCCTGATGTATACAATCTGGTAAACAATTTCATTTGTACAATTCCTGCATGGAGATTTAAGATTTATATTTAAACTTGTATGGGAATGGATATCCTTGATCTCCAAATAATGCAAGTGTAACTATGTGATCCCAAAATTCCTAAAGACAATTTATATGAGGAGTTAAATAACAAGTTAAATGCTTATTTTCAGTTAGCAACAATTAAATGAGTGGCATGCCTAAAATTTAGAATTAGAAAACAGTTATCTCAAGAACAATATCAAGATTATATTGCATTAAGAGCACTCACAGAAGAATGTAATTTTAACTCTGAGTTGAATGTCATGCTAATGGATCAATTATTGAATGGAAAATGACATAGTATGAGTTCAGGAAAAGTATATTAAGTAAATTGAACATTACTTATAAATCCTCAATAGACATTTTTTGCACAGAAAATAATGTTGCAAAATGCTTAGAATTCCAAGCTACTACATATGTGCACAACACCCCAATAGCTGTTAATTTAAAAAAAGCTGATATTCTGACCCATAGAAGCTCTGCTGTTTTATTCTATTGCTACTGCAGGGGGTAAAGCCAAATAAAGAAGTACTGCGAATTTAGAATAGAAAACATTAAACTCTGTAGTTTATTTAATAGAACATTTGGCTCACACTCGCAGAAATAAACATAGAAGTATAGAAACTAAATTCAGACTTTAAATTATGTGGAGGCAGTGTAAGAAGAAAAAAATATTAAGAAGATGGATGATAAAGAATGGTCATATTATGTTGAATGTTGTTATCTGTGAGCAATGAACTACCATGGAAGTGAATAGTGATGCTGGTTTATTTTTGTTATCCCCAAAATACTGGGGGGAAAATGAAGTTGACACTCAATAAAATAGACATAATAATCACAGATATTAATGAGAATAAAATAGATTTATGCAGCAAAGTAACTGTAACCATTAAGATCAACTTCAGGTCAAATTTCTACCATTGCATGACACAAATTATATTCCGGGTAGAAATTGATTTAGACCACTTGGAATTCAAATGGAGAGAAAGAATAAAGATTAATTATAGTGATATTACAAATCACATGGAGAGGTCTAAACCAGTAAAAGTGATAGAAACATCAAGAAATAGAATTTCAAAACATTTAACATTTTGGAGGTTGTAAATTGGACTTAACTGACTCCAGATATAAAACTTCACAAAATTTCATGCGAACTGCAAATAATCAGCTTAGTCGGCAGAGAGGGAAATGATTTGAGAAGATAAAAGAGGCCTGCTTTACCACAATAGACAGCAACACCATTAACAGAAAGGAAGTATGCTATTCTATATGCAGGAAATGGAATACTTGAACTTTGCATAGATTTTCATAACATTAGATAATCAGTCACTTCACAAAGAGCTATGATTATGAGAGCCATGAGTATCAAAAGCACTCAGCCTATGGTTTAATAAGATATTAAATATTAGCTTTGTGTTTATGTGTTTATAGCACTAGTATTAAGTTACAAAATTAGATAAAGTTATAGATAGCCAAAAAGTTTACTAAATTATATAGCAAACCTATTTGGAATACACATAAAAGTTTGTTTACATGTTTATGACTGACTACATACATACTCATGTCATCTGAATGCTGAAAACATGCTTAATTTTTACTACATGAGAGACATTTAGGCATAGTATGCATGAAAGCTTTAGTAAGATTATATGCATAGTGGTCTACCATGCACTAGGAGATAGAGAAGATAGTCAAGACTTGTTCAGAATGTCAATTCATCACTAACTTGCTTCCAAAAAAACTAAAAACCTGACTCATATCTATGGAGATATGGAAAAGATTACATTGTGCTTCTGCTGGGCTAATAAATAGCTGCATTTTTTTACTTTTTCTTTTTTAGTGATTGAGGATATTTCCATTTCATATTCTGTCATTTGCTCTCAGGCTCATAGTGATGAATTTATGTTTTGTCATTAACAATAATTTCTTTTAAAAAGCTTTCACTTTTTTTAGAGTATTGTTTCAAATTTTGTTTGCAGATATCCAAATGCTTTTGTTTGTGTTCTTCCATGAGTTATTTCAACACCCATCTCTCAAACTTTCAAAACCCAAATTTATTGTGGATCATTTCACAGGGAGTGGCATGACTGATTTGCATATGATTTGTTATATAGTTCATTATCACTCATTTATCCAAATGCATCTTCAGCATTATCATCATTTATCGACATTGATGGCATCTAATTCTTTCATCATAGCTGACAATTGTGCAACCTGTGTTGAATTTCTCTATCCTTTCATAGAGACATATTTGTGACACAACACTTTCTCCATACTCTGCTCAAAGTCTTCAATAAATATTATCATCAGACACATCTCTCAGACTACAAAATCATTGCACACCAGACTTCTTTTATGCAAATGACAAGTAAGGAAGTTACCCTTTCTCACCCCACAATTATTCTTAAACTGATGCAACATTCAAAAATGCATGGCAGCTAATGAAACAGTGACTTTATATGGAAAGCACCAATAACACAGTGTGGACAACAGAGGTTTTAATATAAACAGACAACACTTTACCATATGTATTGCCACACACAGCAAGCTAGAGTAATCAATGGATGCCAGAAGGCTTATGCATAAAATCCCCATCTAGCACCTACTCATCTAATATCCCCAGACTAATTTCTGGCTTGTGGCCTTCATCAGTGAGGAGCCTTGGATCTGAGAGCACTGCACCTAGATCTTAGGCATCCATTGATTACTCTAGCTTGCTGTGTGTGGCAATACGTATAGTGAGTTTTGTCTGTTTTAATAACAGTTATAAGAAAGCATAAGAAAACGGTGATCATGTGATGTTTATTGGCTTAGGTTTTAATATAATTGGAATGCAGATAATTTTTAACTTACTCTCATACAAGGACGAGGCAAAATCTCACCCTTAATTTTATTTTATTAATCTATCAGAAGTTAATAAATACAACATAAAATTAACGTAGTATAATGTATATGCAATTAATGAACAAATCACTTTCTCTTGGGTTATGAATAACTAAAACTATTTAGCAATGACCAAGAACACAAAGGGCATAGCTATTTTAAACTTTTGGGTTTACAAGCTGTTAAAGCTTATTAAATATTAATGACATAGAATATGTAAATAAAAGAAAGCATACCAAGTTTTTTTTTGGTCTATAAAAATGTCTATGTATACATCAATGTTTCATTGTTAGAAAAAATGAAAATAAAATAGTACCATCTGGCATTTAATTAAAGCTTTATTTCTCTGACAAATAAATAAACCTGAATTTCAAATTTAAACCTGATTTAATGGCAGAAATATTTGCAATTATATGACTTCTGTTTATTATTTATAATAAATTATAAAATAAAGTCTTGTACCTTATCATATAAATTCAAATAATTATTTCTGCCATTAAATCTAGTTTGGATATGAAATTCATCCATATTCCCATACTTGTGAAATGAAGCCTTATTTAAATCTTAGGCTTGCAATGAAATATCATTCTGTCCTCAATTTTTCTGACCATGAATTATATTTTCACAAACCATGGAAGTATATCAGTTTCCTTTTATTTACATATATTTTAGTACTGTGTTTAATAAAATATTAACACTTATATACATACACACATATATAGATAAAAGCTTATTAAAGTCAGAAATAACAAACAAACCAATAGTAATTAAGCATATCATTTGACATAATCAAAGTATTTATTATTGTGATCTCTAATTCTATTTTTTGTCATGAATTGGTAGAAAACTTACTTCTGTAATAAGAAAAAAAGATGGAACTATTATTAAAAAGAAAGATGATATCATAAAATGTGTAGAAGAATTCTATCAAGAATTATGTAGTAATAAAGATCAATGAAAAGTACCTCTTGCAACTAATATATCTTATGATTTGCCCAGGATTTTAAATGAAAAGTGAGACATGCAGTTAAATTTATGAAGAAGGGAAAAGCTCCAGGTAATGATGAAATTATAATCGATATCTTAAAAGAAGCAGGTGAAGAAGTAGAAAATTGTTCAGCAAAGTTATCTACCAAATGTCTAAATGATAAAGATGTACCAAATGATTGGAAGAATGCAGTATTAATATTTTAAAAAGATAATAAAAAAGATACTAGAAATCAGATCTATCAGTATTTTATCAGTTTTACACAAAATTTTTACCAAGATAATTAATTACAACTCGTCTGCAGCAAACGTTGGATTTCAACCAATCAGAAAAACAAGCTGGATTTAAAAGTGGTTTTGGTACAGAGGATCTTTTCAAAATATTGAGAGAAGTTATAAATAGGACCAATGAATATAAGTTGTCATTATGCTTTGGATTTGTACATTATCAAAAGGCATTTGATTCTATAAACATTTCTTCAATGATTAAAGCATATAGATCCAGGATATTGTTATATTCTGAAGAATATTTATAAAAATGCAATAACAATTAGATAATACTAGGAAGATTAACATTGAGAAAGGTGTAAGATAGAGTGACTCCATACCTCCAAAACTTTTAAAACAGTGCTACAAAAAGGAATAAAAGTAAATGGAGATTATTTAAGTCATTTAGATTTTTCAGATGATGTATTTGTTTTTGAAAATAATGCTTCAGAGCTTCAGAAAATGTTGAAAGAGTTATTAGATGAAAGTAAGAAATATACTAAAGGTAAATGTTAAAAGTATAAAGTAATGTTCAATGGATTTTTTCAAACATGAAAATAAAGATTTATAATGATGACTTAGAAGAAGTTAACAACTATAAATATCTTGGTCAGATTATTACTACAGATGAAAACATAATGGATGAAATTAATCATAGAATTAAACTTGATTGAAGTTCTTTTGGTAGAAATAACTTAATATTAAAAAGAAATATGCCTATGTGTTTGAAAAAGATTTTTAATAAATGTGTTTTACCAATTTTTACTTATGAATCTGAACGTGGACAATAAACAGAAGAGCAATGTTGAGACTTCAGACCATTCAAAGAAGTATGGATGCATGTTAGGAGTAACAAGAAGAGATAAAAAATGAAATATGTGGGTAAGAGAACAAACAGGTGTTACTGGCATCATTGAAAGAATTAAGAGATTGAAATGGAATTGGGTTGGACATATTGCTTGAAGAGATGGTAATACATGAACAATTGAAATCTTAATCAGGATTTCAAGAGTTTGTAAGAATAGACCACGTGTGACATGGATAGATAAAAAAAAAGTGTGGGGGGGGATGATGTGGAGAAGAGAGGCAAGATGGATTGAACTTGGAGAGACTTTCATTCTTCAATGGACTTATAATAATTGAAAAGGATGATGATAACATTTACATAAGATACTACATATTGAGAAATTAAAAAGTTTTGATGAAATATTGGAACTGAGAAAGATAAGATAATGTAAAATAAAATATAAAATCTGTTACTAAAAAATTTAAAACTAATATTTAAACCCACTTTTAAGACATATATCGTTGATAACAAGTGCTAGTAAGCTCTATTACAATTCCTTGTTTATCTAGATATTTTGGTCGTTATTCTGTAGTGCCTCTCAAATATCCTCAATTCACATCTAATGTTAATAATCTTAATGTGCGCCATACTTTCGTGCAAATTAATACTTCTTGCTGATTTTTTTAAAAATTTTCAGTAAAAACATGCCATGGTTATATCAATGCATTATTTAATTCCAAAAAGGATTAATTGAAATACAATAGAATTATGTATTTTCTTTTCGTTATATTTGGCGCATCTATGGTTGAGTTTGTAATGAAATTTAAATTTTTGTATTGACTATTTAATATGTAAATTAAAACGATTTAATTTCTTTTCTTTTTAGAAAGTGAAAATAGAAAATATTTTTGAATGGCTTTTTATTTTTCTTTGTTATTAGACTCGAACTTTTTTAAGAGAAAGATTTTGTGTAAGATGATAAATCATCCTTTTTTTATGGCCAATCGCACAAATGCCTTTGTACATACAATATTAGTGCATCGTCCTAATCTTTCGTTAGACAATATGTTAACTTTCCCCTTTTTTGTAGCATTAAAACTATAAAATGCTCGTTTTTTATTATATGAAAATAATACTGAAAGAAAGAGTTACTTTATATTTTCATTAAAATAATCTTTTATTTTGATTTTTCTATTAAAATTATTTCATGTATTTAATAAGATTTGTCGTTTTTAGTTATAAGCAGTTGTCCCGGGTTTGCGGGTTCGCTTCCCGACTGTTGCTTTGACACATGGGAAAAA
Source organism: Epiperipatus broadwayi (assembly GCA_028023455.1). Classification (NCBI taxonomy): domain Eukaryota; kingdom Metazoa; phylum Onychophora; class Udeonychophora; order Euonychophora; family Peripatidae; genus Epiperipatus; species Epiperipatus broadwayi. Next base: position 3,253,689 of record JAQFVV010012519.1, on the reverse strand, counting down.
AAACTTTTTAGAAGAAATTATAGGTTTAAATTCAATACATATTTATAATCTAGATTTAATAATAACTTAAATACGATTAAAACCACTAACATCACATGATCACCATTTCCTATGCTTACACAACTGGTAAAACAGTAGCCAATTCTCCATTTAACATTGCTTGAACTGGGTGGCACTACTGTGTGGAAAGTTGACTACTGTTTTAAGTATGTTTATTTACACTGTTAAATCGACAATCTTTTTATTATTATTTATATTTGAATATGCTCGAATATTTTTAATTAATGTATTAATATTTACCTCAATAATTTGCTTCCTTTGCTTACATTACTTAAACATAATTAACTTATTTTAAAATTGACATATATATTATTTGTATGAGAGTTCGCACTGATGACATTTTACTTATGTTGGACTATTTTCATCATCTAGTTTAACTGTTAAATGTTTTTAAAAATAGTTGAATGTATTTGAAAAGTGTAAATAAAGTTTGAATTTTTTTAAAGTATTTAATCCAACATATAATTACAAATTATTCATATATATTAATAGATCAGACTATCTTGGAAAAAGCATTTTATTAATAAATATCATGTTCAAAATGCGTTTTTGGCACCAATCAAACCGCATTCCCCTGTTATTTCCAATGAATATGAAGAAAGAACTGGCATACCACCTCAAACTAGGTCGATGGAGAAAATTCCAAATATTAATGGCATTGTGAAGGTACTAGTTGGACATAAAGTGGATAGCCATGGAAGAGAGAATTTAATTGCTCCAATCTCATGGACTAGTATAACTAAAAATGAATTTGATGTAAGTATATTTTATAAATTTATATTAATGAAATCTATAACTATGTAATCTGTTAATATTATTTATTTATATCCAAGCTTAACAATCTTTTCATCAAACATTACTGTAAATAATACCTCAAGTTTCTATAAATTTCTATAGAGGATATTAATAACATATATATATATATATATATATATATGTGTGTGTGTGTGTGTGCTGTAAGTGAGAGAGAGGGAGGGTTGGGGAAGGGAATGAAGGAAGAGGGAGGGAGGGAGAGAGAGATAAGCTAATGAACATGGAACATTTAAGTTTTAAATATTAAATAATAAATAACCTGCAGAAATATTTTCAATTACTCCATGTAATCAGGATCAAATGTATGATAGCAATTACATGGCAGGGCAGTTGATAATGACTGTGACAATAATTAAAGGCACTTTTATAAGTTATTTTTTATTCAATATTTACAACTTCAATTTTGCCACGATTTATTTATATTAGTTGTGTTATACATGAGTTAGAATATTACCTTTATTAATAAATACTAAATGCATTAAAATAATTCCAGTAACAAAATAGGAGAAACTTTTCTGTTTTTCAATTTTTACTTTAAATAAAACAAAAATTCTTTATGATTTAATGTGAGGGATATGAAGCAAATCAGAACTGAATATTCCAAGATCAGTTTCAGCTAAATAAAATTAAAAAAAGTACCTCAGCTCAGTTGAATGGGAATGGTTGAACTCAACTTCTCATTGGGATACTCAAGTGTCACCACCTTATCTCCTGAGAAATTCATCGGTTGATTATTTATTTTTATTTAATAAGAAATTTATGATTTATAACTGATTAATATTTAAATTAAAGAATTGATGCAAATTATGCATATATAACATCTTGTGTATGACTGAGAAAACATTTATAAAAAATACATAATCTGTCATGCGTTGGTAGCCGAGAGGTCAGTGCGGCTGCCTTGCATGTTGCTTACTGATAATTGTCACAGATATGCTTCCTGGCTGATGCTTTGACATACAGAAAAATACATAATCTGTCATTACATCATAATACTGCAAAATATCACAATCTACCCAGGATAATATTCTATTTAAATGCAAACTGTTTTTACTTTAAATCAGGCGTGTCAAACTCATTCAAACAATGGGCCACTTTATGCTACTGGTAAGATTCTCGCGGGCCACATCACACAAATTTTCTTAAAATTGTATTTTGAAGTGAGAATGCAGGAATATAGGTAGAGTAATTAAAGCATATTATGTAATTTAGTGAATTCAGTTCAATAATATGCAATTGATATAGTATTGCTTTTATTTAAACATTTATTTTATTTGATTACATATTTATAAAACTACAATTTATTGTTTTTACCGGAAACTTGCCAGGCTTTCCTCCTACTAGTTTTTCAATATCTGGATTCAAAAACTGAGAACAAGCAATTTTCATTATGGTAGATAGATGTTTATCAGTTAATCTTGATCTGCAAGCTGTTTTATTTACTTTCATGCATGAAAATAATTGCTCACATAAGTATGTACTTCCAAAAAAAGCTTAAAATTTGTGCAGCAAATTTTTTAATTTCTGGGTATCTTTCACCTAAATAGGAATATATTTTGGGAGTTCCTACTTCTCAATATTTGGTTTTTAAAATCGAATCATTCTGGAAATCAATTAATTCCAGTTGTATCGAAGTCGGCACTTTTTCAACTTCAAAGGCAAATGGTCCTGTGAAAAGTGAAAAAATTTCTTCGAATTCCTTGAAATCATCAAAACGTTTATCGAATTCGTCTTTTATTTTTTCAATTTTTGCAGAGTGTTGTGAAAACGAGCAACTTTGATTTTGTGCTTTTAACTGCTCACATATAGGAAAATACATCAAAACATTCTTTTGCAAATGATTTTTAAACAAATTCAGTTTTTGTACAAAGCTTGCAACTGCATTGAACATATTCATTGTCAATTGATCTTTGCCTTGCAATGTAATATTAAGATTATTCAGATGGCCTGTAATATCTATTAAAAATGCTAGGTCTTGTACCCACAATGGATCTTTTATAATTGATATATTTTCATTGTTTTCATCTTTCATTTCAAAAAATAATATTATTTCCTCCAAAAGCAGATAGAAGCTCTTTAAGACATTGTGGCAGGACAACCAATGAACTTCTGTGTAATAAGGAAGATCTTCGAATTCGGATTCTAAATCTTTAAGGAACGAAGTAAATTGGCAATGGTTAAGCATTCTTGATCGAATAAAGTTGACTCTCTTTGTAACTGTTTTAAGAACTTGGTCTATTTTTAATAATCTGGATATTCATCTTGTAATTTCCTTGCCAGTCATGATGCAAAACCTTTAGTTTCACCTGTCATCAATTTAGCGCCATCAGTTGTAACAGAAACAAGCTTGTCAAGAGGCAAGTTAAGTTTTTCTAAAATGCTCCACGCGGCATCAAAAATATCTTCACCAGTTGTTGTCCATGAAGAGGAATGAATTCCAACAATTCTTCAATGATCCTCATGTTATTATCGCAACCACGAAAAAAAACAGCAACTTGTGCAACATCTCTTATATCCATACTTTCATCAATCGCAATTGAAAAGAACTGAATTTTGGTAGATATTTCCTGTAGTTGCAAAGTGATGTCATCTGCCATTTCAGTAATTCTATCTGCCACCATATTTCTTGATAATGAGATGTCTCGAAATGCTTGTACTTTTTCTGGACAGACAAATTCGGCAGCTTTTATAATACATTCCTTGATTAAAGAACCATTGGTGAATGATTTTGAATGTTTTGCTAATAAATAGCTTATTTCATAACTAGCTCTTGTTATTGATTCATTATTTTTTATAAATTTTGTAAGCACTCCTTGCTGGCTACTTAATGAATTCTTCATTGTTTTTAATTTTTCTTCTCTTGTTTTAGCTTCAAAACACGAAAATTGTTTTTCGTGATTAATGCTATAATGTCACTTAATATTGTATTCTTTAGCAACACTAATTGTTTCTTTGCAAATTAAGCACGTAATCTTATTGTTCACTTCCACACAAAAATAATTCAGTTCCCACCTTTCTTGAAATTTTCTTCCCTCGTCATCAATCTTTCGTTTTTTATTTAGCATTGGAAGTGGCATTTTCTGTAATAAAAATAGAGCTTTAGATTTAAATTTTAAAAATTTAAAAAATTGCAACTATGTTTATGCTAAATATGCTTCGTAAAAATTTAACGCTACTCTAGAATTTAAATGTATCGATTCTCGCTCCTGGAATTATGCTCGATAAATGGAGGTAGCTATAAAAGGTACGGATTATGTTTTGTCTCTCTCTCTCTCAGTCCAGACTTCCCAGCATGGAGCAAATAAGATAGAGATGTGACAAAGAAGAAAGCTGTGCATAAGGTCATAGATTAGAAATGGTCAAAGCCACTAAAGTTCCCCAAGGCTGAACATAGACTGGTAAAATTGTAGAACTTTTAGTGTTTTACAAACTGAATTGTAATCATTACTAACTTATATGTAAAATATTATTGTTTCTCATGTTTGATTATAATTAGAATATTATATAACAAAATGTCAAATGCATGCTTGTTATTTCTTATTCTGTTTGACTAGTTTCAGAAAGGTAGAAACTCTCAGATATAGCAGTTTACTAATATTTTTTGAATGAGTTATAAAAGGAAACAACCCGCAAATTTTTAACACACCAATCCGGATAAAGAAACTAGTGCAACTGCCTTTTGTTACAATTCTAAGAAAAGAAAAACCCAACATCTGCAGATAGAATTGCTACGTTGGTGGCGCGAATAGCTGACTAATGTATTTATGTTCTTGGAAGCATAGCAGCACATTATTAACATTGCCAGCTTTGGTATTCACATATCTCAAATGCTTCATCATCATAAAGGCATGTCATCAAAAATATTTAGCAATGCTTGTAACCGAGAATTATAAATTAGCTATGTATGTAGACAACAATTACTGTATATATTTTAGTTCATGTAATTAAATATAAGAGCTTTTTTAAAAAAATTAATTTATTGTTTGCAACATATCGTTCTGTTTTCATTTTATTGCATAGCATCTTAGTCGCGGGCCATGAAAAATCCTTTCGAGGGCTGCATGCGGCCTGCGGGCCACCAGTTTGACATGCTTGCTTTAAATCATAAACAGTTAATATTAGCATAGATATGATTTATAGGTAAACTGATTATATTATGTTGTTAGAAAATAATCACAAATTTAAACTGTTCAAATTTTAGTCTTATTTGATAAAATAGATCATTGTTCCTCAATACAGTGCAATAACTTTTTTATATTCCTGTAATAGTGATTTTCCTTTCACTTGCATCTGTAATTCAAGTTTGTGTATGTTTGTTTATATACATAATGAAGCAGTTTCTTTCTGATTTATGTCCTAAAGTTGAGTGCACTTTTGGTGAACCACAACCATAGCTCTCATGTTAATTATTGTTGCAGCTTTATTTATATATTGATGTACTTATGAATGCATTTTTTAAATCAACTCATTTAAATATTCCATTTTTTTGATAATTAGATGCAACAATAATTAACATGAGAAATATGATTATGATGATCTTCACCAAAAGTGTATTTGGCTTTAAGACATAAATAAGAAAGACACTGCTTTGTTATGCATATTAACAAATGTATGCAAGTATGAATTATATTGCTATAAGCATAGTGCTTTGAATGGTAGTAGTTAGAATCTGTAAATGAAAAATTTGTTAAAATAATATATTATTGTCATTTAGTTTTCATAATGTAATGTTCTAAGTTACTTGTAGATAACATCACATGACCACCATCTCTTATGCTTGTGTAACTGTTTGTTAAAACAGGAAAAACTCACTATATGTATTGTCACACACAGCAAGCTAGAGTAATCAATGGATGCCAGAAGGCTCCTCACTGATGAAGGCCACAAGCCAGAAACTAGTCTGGGGATATTGGATGAGTAGGCACTAGATGGGGATTTTATGCAGAAGCCTTCTGGCATCCATTGATTACTCTAGCTTGCTGTGTGTAGCAATACGTATAGTGAGTTTTTCCTGTTTTAACTACTTTTAGATAAGTGAAAATTGAGATTATAGTCATTTATTACCAATCTACAACAGATTTTAAAATAATTAAATAATCAAATGACTTTATAGCTTAGGAATTTGAGTGGATAAAAATGCCAGAACTGGAATCAATCCATGGACCTTCAATTCCAGTCTGTGATACATTCCTATTACACCAAACCATACAGGGAAAAAAACCATCTAATGGTTTTATTGCCCAGGAAATCGTAAGAAGTTTAGATACTTTAGTATTATAACTGCTATGACATAATAATCTGTCCATAATTATTCTAATGTGGCAATATATAATATGGCATTCTATCATCCCAAACACCTTCCCATCCCCATTGGAGAAAGGTATGGCATTCCACTGTCATTGTTTGCAAGTCTAATCTTTCTCCAATGATGGTGGTGGTGGGGGGATGTTTGTGATGGCAAAATGCCATATTATATATTGCAAAATTAGAATAATTATGGCAGATGATTACATCATAGCAGGTACAATACCAAAGTACCAAAATTTGAGTGTCGGAAGTACTGGAACTGAAATTGAACCATATCTTAAAACTTCAGAAACTGACAATCTGCTACCACACTAAATCATACAGAGCTTTAATATAAAGTATGATCTGTAAGATATGATTTAGCAATTAAGAGTTTAGTTTAAGAATAATTTGTCCAATATTATTTTATAGATACTAATCTTAAAATATAATAATTGCCAAGGATGTATTGATAAAAAAACAGTTAAAAAAATTATAAGCACATATAAGATATCCATTTAGCTATCTCATTTCCTTTTCCCCCAAAAAAAAAGGTCATTCATGATATCTATAGATATGTTAAAAATGATTTTTCTAAACCATGTATTACTAATTTCATCAGTGGTTTACATATTTCCATTTATTTATTTTATATAAGTATTTTTAGAATTTATTTAAACTGTTATATATATATTGAAACAAGCATGCTTGTTTCACTTGTGCGTGTATTCTAAAAACTACTTTACCCTCCCACCTTAAAAAACAGCAGATGTATAAAAAAGTTTAGTTTATGACATTACAAGAAAATCATTATTTTCTATAATTGAGAAAAGAAAATAATAAAGATAAATCATTATTGATTTTATAGTTTTGGATTACAATATAATTTAAATATATCACTTGTATTTATTTAAAGCTGGCATGTATTAAATTGATTACATTTTTAATTTTTGGATGTTTTCGAAGAAAGTGTAATAATCACTTGAGGCAAAGTTAGTAAATTGAAAAACATGGCTTAATCTTCATGCATTCTTATCTATCCCGCTAAAAAAGTAGATTATCCAATCATTATGAAGAGAAAGGCAATCGGACTTAAATGAGAGCTGTGGAATGACTAGGATACATGAGCTGAACTGTTTAAACAATCCAGAATCAGAATATATATAGTCAAGTTGCAAGTTCAGAGGCAGATTAGATTGGATTTTTAAAGTGTATGTTTAAAGAAGATTTTTTTGAAAAAGATAGTAAGAAAAGTGAAGAATTAAAAAGTTAAAATTCTTATTTAAGTGTTACTCAACTCTGACTTTCGTCACCTTGGAATATAACCTTTACAACCATGGTTAATAATGGAAAAAGAAAACATTATTAAGGAAAACATAACGATGGAGGGCTAACGTAACAGCTTTTCCTCTTCATTCTAAGCCATGATTTTTCAAGATTTGCCTGGATAGACATCATAGAAAGGAGATAATGCCATTCAGCTGAAATGCGATGACCCCCTTTTTGAAGGGACAAACTGGATAAATGAAGGTAATGATTTTATAAAAATATTCGATATTATGTGCTTTCTTAAACTAAAATTATCTATGTTTTTTAAAAGACAAACAAAACGTCTTTATTATAAATAAATAAATAAAAAAGAATTATTACTAAAAATAGCTGCGTAAAAATACGTTCTGTTAATAATAAATTGTAAATGATAAATATTAAAAATATCTATAATCAAAAGGCATTTTTAATAAGAATTGACTTCTTATCTACAGATTACATTTGAATTAAAATAAACTAAAAACGAATACTTATAACGGGTGATATTATTGATTTACAAATAAATATACCTAGAAGAGTCAGAAATACTGAGCTATTACATATAACTCTAACTGGCTAATAAATAAATGCAGCTGCTGATCAACTTATATGAAGAAATATACATCTGTGGCAGACCAAATAATAATGGTTATGCTATATATGACTAAATAAAAATTACAAATACTTACATGCATCTTGATGGTATATAAATAAAATAATGAAAGACTATATGGATTATAAATGCTTACCTGCATATTGGTATTATGTGAAGAAAGTAATGAAACTTATGCACATAGATGCACATTTACACTGACTAGATTTTTGAATAGTCCACAAACTCAGAATTGTTCACATTACCTGTTTTGATAAATATAAATAAAATAATGAAAGACTATATGGATTATAAATGCTTACCTGCATATTGGCATTATGTGAAGAAAGTAATGAATCTTATGCTCATTTACACTGACTAGATTATGAATAGTCCACAAACCAAGAATTGTTCACATTACCTGTTTGATAAATAGAATAAAATAATGTACTATAAAAATTACAAATGCTTACATGAATCTCGATTGTATACAAAGAAAATAATGAAACTTGTGAGCACCAATGTCCATTGATACTTGACTGAAGTATAGAAACCTTACAGATCTGGAATAGCTCATCTTACCTATTTACCTACCTAAAAGGGATATACAGATATGGAATAAAGAGTGGAAAAATATTCGTGCAGTATTGGTAGACGTCTACTAGATAAAAGACCCTTTGAATCCTTTACCTAAGATACATCAAAATGAGCCTTCATTTGAAATGAAGGATGAACTTTATTAAAATGAATTGCAAATGAACTATTGATCAACAAACTGCTTCTAACCTTTTCATAAATGAAATGAAAATGAGTCATCACATGGATAGGAATGAACTTTATTAGAACTGGCAAATTAATTGTTATTAAATAAAATTATTGTTACTAAAATTTTTTATTTAGTTATCCAGTTGTTCAGTTCTATTTTTTTTGTTGTTATTGCATCACTCATCATTCAGTGCACTTGTTCATGAGAATCTCATGCCTCCTGAGCTATGTCTGGCATAACTAGACCTAGGTAAGTCAGGTTGTAGTGAGATGGAACTCTAGTGGTGCCGTTTGGAAAACCAAACATATAAATGTCTAGATGCTTCCAGCCTCTATGGTGCTACATCCTCTGATGAGCAGGAAATATTGTTGTGGGGGGGGTGTTAACATCTGCATTGGGAAATGCCAATTAATAGTTCCTTCCTGCAACATGCTCATCAGGAAATAAATACAAATGAAGTAATAAGGTTGTGTGTTGTTGGTCCGGTTACAATATATATATATATGGATCTGTTATGATGTAAACAAAGCAAAGTATGGGGTGCTGTCTGATTAATTCCATGAAAATAGCTCCATACTTTGTTTTGATTACATTACTAGATATATTTATACCTAAATAATTTTACTATGTTTTAGCAACAAGAAAAGTCTTTCCAAATACCCCGTAAAGATGGTGATGCAATCAGAATTTGGGTGAGAGCAATTGATGTTATTAATTCATATTTAGATGATTTTGTTACTGTCTATGCTGATTCAAGCCCTCCTGCAATTCAAGATATTGGTTTAAGACAACGGGGTTCTTATATGTCTGCAATTCACCACTCAGAAGACTTGAAAAAAATGAAGTAAGTCACATTTTTCACTTTACTCATTTTGAGCAAATCTGGTTTAGAATAATGAAGTTTATTAATGTTAGTGTTGTTTATGTAGTATTAGTCTGCAGCATTTCTATTATATAAAACATACTTTTAAATATTCAATAAAATTTCGTAATTTTCTTTTTAAAAACTTTTATTTTCATTAATTTAATAGATAAAAAGGTTCAATTTACAATGGAAAAAGAAAAAAATGATTTAATTAATTATTATATGGATATTAAAATTATAAAGGTAACAAAGAATTACAGAGTAAATATTGAAACAAGTATATATAGGAAAAGTACATTTTATGGATTAAGTAATCAGAAATTTGATTTATACTATATGCATAAAATAAACATTATTAATAATAGAATAATTATAGTATTTAACTTATGTTCTAATGAAAAATTATTTAAAGAAGAAATTGGTAATATAAAGGGCAAAGCAATGGAAAATGATTATTCTATTAGACTGATTAATAAATTGTGTAATAAAAGAAATCATTACAAAAATAAATAGAAGGTTAAATAAAAAGAAGGATATCCATAATGGGTACTTTGGTATTAGAGCTGTAACATGGAGCATGTATTAGACCAATCCATTGATAACTTTGTAATCTTGGGATCTGACCAAAATAATGTGTGCATGACTTTTTTGGCAAAAAAAACAACCTGTACCTGGATTTTGCACATGATATTTTGACAAGATTTACAAAGTTATCGGGAAGTTTGATACAAATGTGAAAAGAGCACAGTAGGTCTAATACATGCTCTGTGCTGCAAGACTAAAAATAACTAAAAGTAAAAACATAATAAACATATTTATCATTTTCAACAAGAAATAATATGATTTTGAACAATGCAGCATTACACAAATAATTGTTAGTTTAAATATGCACTAAACAAACAGTAAATGATTTGGGTTTTTAAATAACAAGTCATTCAGATATGTATGAGTTGGACAATAACAACTTTTAAGAACAACATTTGAAATAATAAAAAAAAAGGGATTTGTGATCTTAATGAAATAACAGCATTACACAAAACAATTATTAGTTTAAATATGCACTAAAAAACAGGAAATGCCTTTGGTTTTTAAATAATATTTATAAAAAGACATTAACTATATGTATGACTTTCACACTAACAACTTTTAAGATCACATTCCCAATCAAAAAAAAATGACACCATTACACAAAAAAATTGTTACAAAACAATTGGCATTAAACAAACAGTAAATGATTTTGATTTTTAAATAGTATTTATAAAAACACATTAAGTATAGTCATATGATACTTACAAAGCAATATATAACAGGAATTGTTGCCTTGAAACAAAATATTTCACATGTAATATTACCACAGAAAATGGAGATTTCTACTAAAATTTTCTCTCTGAAAATGTAGCACATGATTACAGATTAAGCTGGGATTTACAACAGAAATGCTAATAAACATATTTTTTTTATAAATAAATTAAATCAAGAAAAAAAACAACTGAAAATATACAACTGTATATAAATAGGAATAGCTGGTGTCAGAAAGAATTCTGGACAATAACTGAAAATGTCAAAGTGTTATATAAAAAAGATCACACTGATAATAAAAAAAAACACTTTTTGTCACATATACTCGCAGGAATTATTTTCTTTCAATTTGATATCATCTTTACATTACACATTTATTGTGGGCATGAAAAGGTCCCCTATCTCCTCTATATTGCAGCTCTAGTACCAAAGTACTCCATAATGTAATATGTAATAGTTTTAATTTATCAAAAAGTACTTTCTTTGATATAAAAAGAGAATAAAATTAACAAAAAAAAAACATAAAAAGGGAAAAAAATTAATTATTAAACAAGTATACAAAAAGAAAATTAACTAAGCAAATTGATTAATACAACAAAAAGAGAAAATGTTGAAATATGAATAGAATTTATATAATTAGATGTTTAGATTGCAAGACGATAACAAGAATGTATCTTATATTAGCACAACAAAAAAGTAAATAAAAAATAAAATTGAAGCAACATTTAACTGATAAGAAATCAAATGTATATATACTTAGTAAGGAATTTAAACATAAAAATGTTGAAATAAACAACTTAGAAATATCAAATTATATAAAAAAAGAATGTTGAAAGAAATTTTATATATTAACAAAGAAAACCCAGTTTTAAATAGCATGATCTTTCATATATAAAATCCAATAAACACATTGTCCTTTTTTCTTTTTAAAAACTATTTATTCACATGAATCTATATATTGAAACAGTCAGCTTTTACAATCCAACTGTTTCACTTACTATATTCTATAGTAGTATTTCTATTTATATAACTACCACCAAATTCTCGTATATTCTGCTAATATTATCATAAAAACTTGGCTAAATTTAAACCTAAATACGTTAACCATATCTACATATAGAGAGAAAATTGCATTTATATACGTAAACCTCTATAAATGCGCACATATATATTTCTAATAATAATTAAATGAAAAACGAGTTGTATATGTAACTTAAGACTACATATATGCTAGAAAAATAATGTTAACAGAATTTAAAACATTAAAATTTCTTTATTTTAAAATATTTATTAAATTAATAATATTTGAAATTATATAATTCTGCATATATCGCTAAATTAAACGATCGAGTTACATATATAACAAAATGTTTTTAAAATTTTAGATTTGTGTTTCTAGAAAGGATGATGCCAGAAAAAGTTAATTCTTCTCGCTGAAAATTGACCCAATTTTAATTTAAGGTTAAAATTAGATTTAAATTAAAAGAATTGAATAAATTACCACGAGTCACCAAGGTTAAATTGACCTAAGTAAAAAATAATCACAGTGGGATCCCACTAAATTTTAGAAACAGCAATTAAGCTAAGAAAATGAATCTAAAAATAATATGGGGGGTGTGCTGATATATTCAATCAAAATATATATAGACATTCGGTAAATACTGATACCTTACGGTGAGTATCTAAAATGTATTTATTCGGATGTCTTTTAAGTTATTGGTGCCACTGCGATATCTTACGATGAATACCAGTGGGTTTCTTGTATTCCCTATGCAATTGATGGTATCAATGATTTTGTATTTTGATCGTTTATGTTTATTTTGAAATGTTTTAGCCGTGTAATCTATGTAACCGATCTATACTCAACATTTATAAACAACTTTTATAAATCCCTCTGTGCGAACTTATAATAGCATAAAAATTAAAATGTAAATTTAAATTCTAAAATCAAGTTAAAACCCAAAGTAAAAGTTATTCTAAAATAATGTTAAATTTTATATGTATGTGCGTAAATAAATGTTTGTATGTTAATTACTGGCAGTGGCTTATTTTATTCTTTTTTTAAATTATTCTTAGATAAGAATTTATTATAAATATAAATCTTTGCTATTCCAATGAGCTAGTGACTTGGGCTAACGACCGGAATCAAAATTTAAAAAAAAGAAAAAAATTTTTTTTTGACTTACGTATCTGCCTACTTTATAAATTTTTCTAGGTTCAAATGTCTAGATGGCGCCCTGTAGTGCAGATCACGTTAAGCTCTCTTTCTCCGGATCGTTACAACTGGGGCCCAATGATCCGGAGAAAGAGAGCTTAATGTGATCTGCACTACAGAACACCATCTAGGCATTTGAACCTAGAAAAATTTATAAAGTAGGCAGATACATAAGTCAAAAAAAAATTTTTTTTTTTTTTAAATTTTGATTCCGGTCATTAGCCCAAGTCACTAGCTCATTGGAATAGCAGAGATTTATATTTATAATAAATTCTTATCTAAGAATAATTTAAAAAAAGAATAAAATAAGCCACTGCCAGTAATTAATATACAAACATTTATTTACGCACATATATATAAAATTTAACATTATTTTAGAATAACTTTTACTTTGGGTTTTAACTTGATTTTAGAATTTAAATTTACATTTTAATTTTTATGCTATTATAAGTTCGCACAGAGGGATTTATAAAAGTTGTTTATAAATGTTGAGTATAGATCGGTTACATAGATTACACGGCTAAAACATTTCAAAATAAACATAAACGATCAAATACAAAATCATTGATACCGTCAATTGCATAGGGAATACAAGAAACCCACTGGTATTCATCGTAAGATACCGCAGTGGCACCAATAACTTAAAAGACATCCGAATAAATACATTTTAGATACTCATCGTAAGGTATCAGTATTTACCGAATGTCTATATATATTTTGATCGAATATGAAAACCAAAAACATAATTAGCAGGTAACGAATCCATGCAATCATCTATAAACAACTTAAATTTAATGCATTTTTATTTAGGGTCGAGTATGAATAGACTACATAGATTTGCATTTGAAGATAAAACATTCTATCCTCATTTAACCTTAGGCTAAAAGTTCGCAGTCAACCTGGTGTCAATCCATCTGATATATTGATGTATTCAATGTAATACGAATATGGCAACACAAAATAGGTTAAGATAAGACATTGACTCTCGTCAGATAGGAATATTACATCTATCTAATGAGAAGAACAAAAAAAAACTCCATAGAAACAGACTGCGGTCAGTTTTCTGACTTACGATCGCATTCCCTAGGCAAGAGGAAGTGTGCAGCGTATACATTCTGCCCATAGCGAATCTTGCATTACATCTACTAACAACATGAATATATCCAATCCACTGACCCAATTCAACAATGACATGAATAACCTAAGATTACCCTCCCCTAATATAACTTTACAAATCTATACAGCCATTCACGCCCAACTTAAGTTTATCATTGATATATTTTAATTTATCGTATCGGAAAACAGAAATCATAATAAAACTTAAAGAACAAAAAAAAATATAAATGGAAATGATTTTACAAAAGAAATACATCAAATAACATTTTAACTACTTTAGTCAGATAGGAAATTCTTATATTTATAAATATTGAAAAGTTTAGTATTTAGAGTTCTTTTGTTTAGAAATGTTCATAAATTATTTATATTTAAAGCTGAGAGTTCAAAAATTTCTTATGATTTCAAAACGTTCCTTTTATCCGTTGCTTGCCGTTTGGAATCCACATTAAATCCCCCGATGATCCTGTTGTCCTCAGTATAAGAAAAGCGATGTTTCATTTCTTTTTTCTTTTTTTTTAACAACTGTAGGGATTGAAGAGTGCATCTTTTCAATCCCTTCTCCTTCAACTCCACACTAACACATATAGTCACATCTCCTCCTTCTAATTAATTAAACCAAATCACTTTTTATTTCCAAATTTTTTCTTTCATACATAACTTTAGGATCCAATGGATGTTACGTCATTGTTGATGATGATCCTTCCATTGAGGTCTGATTTCCCTGATGGATTTCTTTCATTGGCCATTCTGTTCCTATTGTTTTTCTATCTGACCGTTGCTTATACATTTTAGATGCCCAAGGCTAGTTTAATAATTAAAATAATCATTTCCATTTTACAAAAGATTAATTAATCTGTTTTCAAACTTAAACATATATTTTTATCTCTAAATCTTTTCTGAAAATTTAGTTTTAAAATATTTTTTCTTTAATAAAGTTTTATTTTAATAATTATTTATCTGTGCGATTTTATATATATATGCGAGTTTAAGATGATTTTTTTATTTTTAATTCTTAAAAAAGAAGTTTTTATTGGTGAACTTTTATTTTTTTTCATGTTTACTAATAAAAAAAAACAATGTAAACTTGCTTAAAAAAAAAATGAACAAAAAAAAAATAATTTTACTTAGGGTTAGTAATTACGGTACATGATTAACAAAATTTACAAAAACATCCGGTTAGTAACTTTACAAAAAGACTATATACAAAAAAAAATGTTGAGCATCGCTTTCCTAAGGACCATTTACGTTCACCTCCTCCCCACAAGAGTTCTATTTTTTTTATATTTTATTTTTACACATGGCATGACAAGCAAATTTTATAAATTATTTATTTAAGAAGGTTGCATTGAGGTAAATATGTTTTAAGGAATAATGGGTTTAAACGTGTATCCATAGGGTTACACTGAAGTAATTCCCAAAGATACTCATCGTAGGGCACCACATTTCAATCATAAACTTACGTGGCTGTGCACGCCTATACATGTTAAAGCATAATATATATTAACAAACAAAAAAAAACACATATTAATTGCAACCTTTTGACTCTTTTTAATTAAATACAATTTAATATTATTAATACTTTCTCGTGTTTAATATATGTGCTATTTCTTTCTGGCAGTGCTTTTCTAAGATTTAAAGTATACGACTTTATGTAACAGATAAAAATATTTTATTTTGAAAAAAGAAATTTACTCAGGGCCCTGGTTTTTATTAATAGATCGGCCCTAGTTGGGTGGCCAGTTATAATGATCCGGATTTAGAGCTTAACATCATCTAAACTACAGGGCGCCATCTAGGCATTTGAACCTAGAAAAATTTATAAAGTAGGCAGATACGTAAGTCAAAAAAAAAATTTTTTTTTCTTTTTTTTTATAAATTTTGATTCCGATCGTTAGCCCATGTCACTAGCTCAAGGAGTAGCAGAGGTTAAATAATATAATAAATTCTTATCTAACAATATATAAAAAAGAATAAAATAAGCCACTGCCAGTAATTAACATACAAAAATTTATTTACGCACACATATATATAACATTTAACATTTTTATTTTAATATGTTTACTTTAACATTTATTTTTAACTTTTATTTTAGATCTTTAATTTACATTTTAAATTTTATACTATTATTAGTTCGCACAAATGGATTTAAAAAAGTTTGTTTTAAAACATGTTGAGTATAGATCGGTTACATAGATTTCACGGTTAAAGACATTTCAAAATAAACATAAACGATCAAAATATAAAGTCATTGATACCGTCAATTGCAGAGGGAAATTTATAAGTAACCCATCAACATTCACATATAAGATGCTTGCATTGACACCAATAACTTAAAAGACATCTGAATAAATACATTTTAGATACTCACCATAAGGTATCATTATTTATCAAATGTCTATATATTTTGATCAAATATGAATACCCAAAACATAATTAACCGATAATCAATCCATGCAAGCATCTATAAACAACTTAAATTTAATGCATTTTTATTTAATGTCGAGTATGAATAGACTACATAGATTTGCATTTGAAAAGAAAATATTCTATCCTTATTTAACCTTAGGCCAAAAGTTCGCAGTCGAACTAACGCCAATTCATCTGATATATCGATGTATTCAATGTAATACGAAATACAGCAGCACAAAAAGTTAAGAGAAGAAATTGCCTCTCGTCAGATAGGA
Source organism: Epiperipatus broadwayi (assembly GCA_028023455.1). Lineage (NCBI taxonomy): Eukaryota > Metazoa > Onychophora > Udeonychophora > Euonychophora > Peripatidae > Epiperipatus > Epiperipatus broadwayi. Next base: position 3,236,685 of record JAQFVV010012519.1, on the reverse strand, counting down.
ATACTACATCTATGTGACAAAAAGACCAATAAAAAAACTCCATAGAAAGGAACTGTGGTCTCCAACTTATAATTCCTTCCATAGGCAAACGGGTGAGTGCGGCGTATACAAACGATTCTGCCCGTAGCGAATCTTGCATTACATCTACTAACTACACCAATATATCCAATCCATTGACCCAATTTAACTACGAAACAAATAACCTAAGATTACCCTCCCATAATATAACTTTACAAATCTATACAGCCATTCATGCCTGACTTAAGTTTAACATTGATATATTTTAATTTATCGGAAAACAGAAATCATAATAAACTTAAAGAACAAAAAAATTAAATGGAAATGATTTTACAAAAGAAATACATTAAATAAAATTATAACTAATTAATAAATAACGTTGGTCAGATAGGATTCTATTTCTTATAAATTAAAGACTGAGAAAGTTTATATTTTAAAGTTCTTAGTGTTTCAAAATGTTTTTAAAGTTTTTACGATTTTTTTTTCAACGTTCCTCTTTATTCATTGCATGCCGTTTGGAATCCACATTAAATCCCCCGATGATCCTGTTGTCCTCAGTATAAGAAAAGTGATGTTTCATTTCTTTTTTCTTTTTTTTAACAACTGTAGGGATTGAAGAGTGCGTCTTTTCAATCCCTTCTCCTTCAACTCCACACTAACACATATAGTCACATCTCCTCCTAATTAATTAAACTAAATCACTTTTTATTTCCAAATTTTTTCTTTCATACATAACTTTAGGTTCCAATGGACGTTACATCATCATTGATGATGATCCTTCCATTGAGGTCTGATTGCCCTGATGGATTTCTTTCATTGGCCATTCTGTTCCTATTGTTTTCCTATCTGACCGTTGCTTATACATTTTAGATGCCCAAGGCTAGTTTAATAATTAAAATAATCATTTCCATTTTACAAAAGATTAATTAATCTGTTTTCAAACTTAAACATATATTTTTATCTCTAAATCTTTTCTGAAAATTTAGTTTTAAAATACTTTTTCTTTAATAAAGTTTTATTTTAATAATTATTTATCTGTGTGATTTTATATATATGCGAGTTTAAGATGATTTTTTTATTTTTAATTCTTAAAAAAGAAGTTTTTATTGGCGAACTTTTATTTTTTTTCATGTTTACTAATAAAAAAAAACAATATAACGACGTCTGTGCCCATTACAGTAAGCTGCTGTAGCCATCTTTGAAACAGACTCTATGATTATAATTTAACAAGGTACATACAAATTGATTGATGATGATGATGTCGGGTAGAGGGCTAAAATTCTTGACTTCTCACCCTCGATGAGAAGCTACCCGATGCAGGAAGAGATGAAGTAACAACCGTCACCACCTAAAGAAGTTCCACGATGAAGAAATATCTTGCCAGCATAGAAAAGAGAAGAAAATGGTAAATACTCCTTCAATTCTAAAGCTGTCAACTAAAGTCAACTAATTCTAAAATGCTAGCTAAATCTAAATTCTATGGCCGTAATAATAATAATGTAAACTAAACTTATTTCTTAAATGTAATTTTTATTTTTTTTCAATCCTAAAATCTTGCTTGATTTGAAAACTGATTTAATAATTTATAAACTTATTTATAATCTGATTTACTGTTATAATTCGTTAACTGATAAATACTGATTTAACTGCTTTATGATTTTATCTGAGTTATTATTTGCATCAATAACACTTTTCATTTGTTGATATGATTTTTTTTATTTATTGGTTTACTTGCTGAATTTATTTATGATTGATTTAGTTATGTATTAATCTTATTCCAAGTAATTAAAGGCTATTCAGTTTTAACTTGCTAAAATCTACATTTTAAATGTTTTAATATGATTTTGTCACATATAATGCAAAATGATCTATTTTAAAATAAGTTATTTTGTATATTTTAAGCTAATAATAATCTTTGCCTTAGTCAATTCTCTTAAACTATTTAAAATTATCGAAACTGAATCAATCAAATTTCAGCTAATGTCATATAAGTTTCATTTTAAAACAAAGCCAAATTTCAGATTTCACATATGTGAAATCTTGTCTTATTTTAAATCTGCATTTCTTTTAGTTAAATCTATGCCAAATCTTATTATTTTTGATTATGTTATTGTTTATACTATATGTATTCAAAAACGCATTTTATTCATAATTAAATCATTAGTGAGACATAATTAGATTCTCACGCAAAAATATGTAATTTCGCGTATATTGATGCACAAACAAAAGCTCTGTTTTGAAATGGATGAAATATCTTAATTAAGATATAATTACAAGCTTACAGTTATACTAAGATAGATTTGCTTTTAAATATAATATTTAACCAATATTCAGTTGAAGTGATGAAATACAGCATAAATCTATAATTCTATATTGTAATTTCCCTCAATATGTTGTAATCCTCCTTAGAGAAATAAATGCCTATATAGATAGCTTTATAACTTGGATTCATAAGCTTTCCTTAATAGTATAATTATAAATACTATCATATGAACTGATACATGGTAGTTTCATGAAGGAAACTATTGTTAGCATCTTAATTTTTATTATATGATAATGTCAGCAGTGCGTATGTGTCCTTAAGAAATGCTATGGCATATTTACTTGTTGCTGTATTCCTTACTGGGTGTATGTGTTAGGGCTACACCAGTACTCTTAGTTCAGGCAATTATCTTCTCCAGATGGTGGATGGGTTCGCACCTCCCCATTCTGCATTTTTAGGAATGGAGCATGAGACTCCCACTTAAATAAATTGCTCAATCATCCGAACTAAATGTCTCTTATTTTCACAGCAATGAGTTCGGTAAAAGGGAACCGTTAGTTGGTAAAAATCATGTGAATAAGGCACATATACGAGACGCAGAGACTCAGAATTGTACGTTTTCTATATGCCTTAGTATTTGAAGTCAGACTGCCAATAAATCAGTTCATCCCACCATTATAATTGTTATATTCATCTTTGATCTGAATTCGAATCCAATTTGATAGGCATATTAGCTATATAGAGAATATATTGATTATTCGTGCTTAGTTAAGTATTATGTTCTTTATAAATGTTTGTATTCACTTCCACTAACTATAAAGCAAATCTAGATTCTATTATAGCATAAACTGGGCATAGATAATCATGAGCAAATTCAGTTAATTATAAAAATAATATTAAAGCTCATGAAAATGTAAATTCAAATGTATTATAATTTCATCACCTACGAGTGATTCATATATATAGCTAAGTAAATTAAATATTTGTAACCTAGAAATTACAATCACCTGCGAGTGATTAAAATGCTATATATAAACCGGAAGTGCATAAATATTAAATTATCACCTACGAATGATATACATATATGTAAGAAACCTGATAATTTGTAACTAGAAATTTAATATCACCTGCGAGTGATTTCACACACCATCTATATATGTAAACCAAGCTATGTATAACTCAGCCATAAAGAATTATATATCTAAAACCATCACTTGCATGTGAAAACCAAACTTTAATGTAAATGATCCCTTAATCACCTGCGTGTGAGACCAAGCATCTAGCTATTAAAATTTTGTTTTAATTATTATTTCAAAATTTAACTTTATTAAGTTTGTTTTAAATTTAACTTCGTTTCATATCTCAGTCTTGCTCACCGACTCATAATCATTCTATCATTTAGTAATTATTTATTATTAGTTATTAAAAATCATTCCATTGTTTAATAATCATATCCTAGCCACATGATACCTATATAGCTATGCTAGATAGAATGTCAACTTTCTCCCAGTCTTTTGCTCTACTGATGTTCTACTGCCGGATCGTGATGAAGGAAAATACTGCTGTAAACTCAGATGTGTCATCCGTAAGGTGGTAAATCTCTGAGCAATAGTAAAGGAACTAGGGCTATATCAGACCTGTGGTTTCACCACCGTATTCTGGTTGGCCTTGGGATGATTTACTAAAGTTCTAGATTTTGTTACGCGAATGTACATATTTGATCATTACAATATATACTTCAAAAATACATTATTTTCATCTTTCATACATTTTGATTACTTATCAATGATCTACAAAATGTATTTTCAATGATATGGATGACTGAAAAGTTGGAGTAGATTGAAGCATGTCGTTAAAGTGTGAAGATTTGCTATCTTAATATAAACTGAGCACTGATTATATATATATAAATGTGGGAGATGATAATCTGGACCAACTGATGAGTGCTGGTTTAGCACAAAAGACGTGTATTGGTGATTATTTATCTTTTCTACATGTGTGTAGTCATGTGTATCAGTTTTATGAGATAGTGTGGATAGTTGAAGGGTGCTTCAAGGTCTGAGTTCAAATCCCCTATATTTATATATATATTATTAAAACAGGCAAAACTCTCCATACAGTAGTACCATTCAGTGCAAGCTAGAGTAATCATGTGATGTTAAGTGGTTTAATATACATTATTATTATAAATATACATTTTAAAAAACATAATATAGAAACATATCTATAATTCTTTATTATTATTATTATTATCATCATCATCATCATCATCCTTCTTCTAATTTTTATATATTATTCTTTTTTTTTTTTACATCTTATACAACTATTTACTAACAATTTTTTATATATTGCTAACTTTTATACCTTATAAATTACTTTTAATTACAAACATTTTTTAAAAATAATTTGTTTTATTTAAAATCAGTTTTTCTTTGTTCATATATAAACTTTACTTAAAATTTCTTTTTCTATACGATCGATTTCACCTTTTCTAACATACATATATAGTAAGAAATTTTGGACATAGACATATAAAAATGTTAGAAAGTTAAATTGTATAGAGAAAATTTTAAAGGAATGTTTATATATGAACAAAGAAAAACTGATTTTAAATAGAACAAATTGTTTTTAAAAAATATTTATAATTAAAAGTAATTTATAAGATATAAAAGTAGCAATATATAAGAAATTGTTAGTAAATGGTTGGATAAGATGTAAAAAAAATTAGTAATATATACAAATTAAAAGAATATAAGGAGGTAAGTAAATGTAATTCATAAAATAAATAAAAAATTATAGGTAGATGATAAAGAAATATTATATTATGTTTAAAAAATGTATATTTATAATAATAATGATGATGATGATTATATATATTTGTAGATCGTTGATAATAACTACAGAAAAGTAGTTGAAACATAAGATAAGATGAAAATAAAGTATTTTTGAAGTATATATAATATAAATAAAATGTCCGTTAATTAAAACAAAATTGTAATTATAATAAAAATAATAAATTTAACGTAACAAACTATTATAAACAATCCTTAAATCCGCAGGATTGTTTATAATACTGTAGTTTGTTACAAATCCATTTACGTCTGTTTAAAACCCTCTAATCACCACTCCATCCTTTTTTTCTTTTCAAAATATACACTACATATAACCATATAATTCTATAATTAAAACACTTCAAACAATTAAGTCTCATTTTCTTCTTTTCTTTACAAAAAACTTTATTTCTTGTATATATATATCCACTTGTTTCAACTTTTCAACTATTTTTACTTTATAATAATTTTCAAGAATTTGCCTCCCTTCTCAAAAAAAAAAAAAGGGGTTAGTTTTTTGAGAAGGGAGGCAAATCATTGAAAATGACTATAAAGTAAAAATAAGTGAAACGTTGGAACAAGTGGATATATATATACAAGAAATAAAGTTTTTTTGTAAAGAAAAGAGGAAAATGAGACTTTTAATTGTTTGAAGTGTTTTAATTATAGAAATAGTTTGTTAACGTTAAATTTATTATTTTTATTATAATTATATATATATTCATGTGAATAAATAAAGTTTTTAAAAAGAAAAAAAGGACAATATTTTTATTGGATTTTATATATGAAAGATCATTTTTGGAAACATTTTTTAATGAGAAAAAAGTTTATTGTTATTAATTTTATTAGTGATATTTTAAAGGTAAATTTTTAAATAGAACAAATTGTTAAATAATAGTTTTTAATTATAAGTATGATATTTTAAAGGATTTTATTGTTTTAAATGTTTCAATGTTACGTCATTTATATTATAAAATCATACTTAGAAAGGCAATAAAACCGGCAATCCTCTTACAATTACTAGTCTATAAAATTACTTAATCATATTCACTCTGACATCTGATCTTTAATGCAGCCACATCCAAGACAATAGAATTCCATCTTTAATAATGTGATGCACTATTAAAGATCAGGTATCAGAGTAAATATTGTTTTTGGATTTTTTTTCATTCCTTACTCTGAGTGATTCTAATTTAATCCAGAAAGTGTTTATAGTATTATATAAGTAATCATTAAAAAATAAAGCTAAACTAGTCAATAAATAATCAACATTATCTCAAATTCACAACTCAACCAGACTAGCCAAAAATAAACTTTAAAACACATCCAATAGTTTCACTGCTACAAACAGACTTCTCTAAATAAAGGCCTAAAACATAACAACAAATTTATACTACATAATAACCACAATTCCCATTTACATCCCACATACCCTTAATATTAAAAGAACTTTTGAATGAGTTAATTGCTTCAGAATCATAAATGTTTAATAATAAAGATTCTTCTTTTTATTTCACTTCTTTCAAAGAAGACAGTGTGGCCTGTATCTCCTTCATGGATATATATATAAAGCAAAACTGAGATATTTATTTTTAACCCTACTTTTATGTACCTTTATTCTTTCATTTAAACTCAAACTACTCTGACCTAAATATATACTTTTTCACAAAAAACAAAAGATAATATACACTAATCCAGGAATCGTCTTTCTATCAAAAATTTTCTATGTATTATTTAATAAATTACTCAAAATAATACCCCTTTTCCAAGCAATTTTCTTATTTCCAAAAAAATTACTATTTTTACATACAATTCTGTAAGAAGACAATTTAAATGGCAAAAAAAATAAAATCATATTTTTCTTTATCCTTTACATCATTGCAAATATTATTACTGTTAAATAAAATACTTTTAACAAATTTATCTGAGTAGCCAACACTCAAATAATCTTTATAAAATTAACCATTTTGAAACAAAGTGACCCCATTACAGTTGTTTAATCTCTTATTTCTATAACAATTTCTTAAAGCAGCTACTTTATGAGATACATATTGATGGGTATCAGGTTTAATTATAGACCTTAACTCTTTACTCTTAATATAAGAATTACATACCAAACAATTATTCTTTACATTTCTAATCACCACTAGATCTAAAAATTTTAATTTAAAAAAAATCTAATCTCCCTCTTCTTATATAACATGTTTTATAGAAGGATCAAAATAATTAAATTCATTAACCAACTCTTTCAGTTTATCATTCTCAATTATAAATAAACAATCATCAATTCATCTAACAACTTTAAATATAAACAATCCTTCTTAATAATAATTTCCTCTTCCAAATAAACTGAACAAATTAAGCAAGAACTAATATAACCTATTATTCATCCTTCCTTAATCTTATAAAAATTATCATTATAAGTAAACTACATAGAATCCTCCAATAATAAAAGCAAATCTTTAATAACTTTAATGTTATTCTTTGACAAAGATCCATGTTTGTGTTGGTTAAACATGGATCTTTGTCAAAGAATAAGATTAAAGTTATTAAATATTTGCTTTTATTATTGGAGGATTCTATGTACTTTACTTATAATGTTAATTTTTATAAGATTAAGGAAGGGTGGATAAGGTTATTTATTTAGCTAAAGATTATAAAATGTAAAAATAAATTATTATATACAACAAATTGAATAATAGTTGTATAAGTTTATAATAAAAAAAGTTGTCATATATTTAATAGCTTGGGAGGTCATGCGAAGATCAAGCATGTTAATAGCAGAATGATCACAATTGTTTTTGAAATGTTTGTGGGTGTATTGTAGAAAGATTGTCAATAAAGATCATTACATAATTATTATAAGTATTAAACATCACATGATCACCATCTCTTATACTAGCACATAATTGTTATTAAACAAGGCAAATCTCTCCATACAATAATGCCACCCTGTGCCAACCAGAGTAATCAATTATGTGCTAGTATAAGAGATGGTGATCATATGATGTTTAGTGATTTAACACCAATTCTGCCTAATAGGATAGTGGTGGCTATGGTTGTTAAAGAGCCAAAGACACCAAAATGTATGGGTGCTGAACTGAGTTCAGACCCATAAAATATTATTGTGTTTTCAATTTCATTCTCATAGTTTTGTAGTTAAGTAGAGATAAAAGGTAGCTGCTGGAGGGTTGCATTAGATCCTAAGATCTAGGTGCAGTGCTCTCAGATCCAAAGCTCCTCTCTGACGAAGGCCACAAGCCAGAAACTAGTCTGGAGATATTGGATGAGTAGGCACTAGTTAGGGATTTTATGCACAAGTCTTGTGGCATCCATTGATTACTCTGGTTGACACAGAGTGGCATTATTGTATGGAGAGTTTTGCCTTGTTTAATTATTATAAGTACATACAAATTGTTTTTTGAATGAATTATCTAAATTAAGTATACTCTACAAAAATGTACATACATGAATAGTAATAATTTGCAATTAAAATAAACAGATTATTATGTAAATTAGCCTTTGCATGCAAATGATCAGACATATAAAAAAACTCCTGATTAAACTAGGTTGATGATCACATGAAAGAACAACAAAATGGTAGTAAGAACATAGTATTAAGCCACTAAACATCACATGATCACAAGTCAGAAACTAGTCTGGGGATATTGGATGAGTAGGCACTAGATAGGGATTTTATGCACAAGCCTTCTGGCATCCATTGATTGCTCTTGTTAGCACAAGATGGCACTACTGTATGGAGAGTTTTGCTTTGTTTTAAATTGTTTAAGAACATAGTAACTGTGCAAGGATTAATGTAGTATTTAATGATTTATTTACTGAAATATAGTAATGTCACAAAGTCAAATATTAACTTTTTAGAAGTTTCTACAAGCTGTACTTATGCCATACCTTCAGTCCAAAGAATGTCAATCTAATCTGCATGGAATGAGATGATGGGAAAAGCAAAGTTAAGGAGATAGGGTTTATCGCCAATCACATCACTAATACGAAAGAAAATAGTTTTCAGCTTTTGAACAAATGGAATATTTAAAATTTAAATAATTATCACAATTATTCCTTACTAAATAGGGCAGTATACTTAGCCAATCAGTGAGAGCTGTGATTCTGGTGTACCACACCAAAAGCACATCCAGCTGAATCCAGAATGTAAATAAATAATAAAACCTTTTTATTTGCAGATGTTAAAAACATTTTGCTAATTTATTACAAATATAAACAAAAATGAATATACATATAAATGTTGTTAAAAGGTTGCCTTGACAACAGTTTGAAATTGTTGATTGTTATCTATATTGGGATTGTCTTAGTGTTGACTGTTTTCCAATGATATAAATATATGAAAGAAAAACAATGCATAACACTAGTTGAATTCTGCATAAAATATTTGAAATATCCTATAGTTATGTTATTCCACCCACACTCCTCCTTTAAATAAAGAAAGCTCAAAGTTTAGCACTACACTGAAAAAGAAATATAACAAGCACATGTGTTAAAAAGATTGTAATTCAAACACATAATGTTATAATTTTATCCTGAGTGTGTGAGAAGCTAAACGTGCAAGCTAGAGGATAAGTAGTAGGACTATATTTATTCTTATGGAATTCCATTCATTGTTACTTTTACTTTATTATTGTTAAATAAATTGTTTTGGTTACTAAACTTGTGTTAAGCTTATTCCTAATTATTGATGCTTTCAGACTTACATTAAATATATAGCCTCCAAATATATCACTTTTATTTAATAGACAAATTGTTTTTTTTTTACTTAGCTGAAAATCAATCCAAGAATATTTAGTTCTGAATTTATTGCACAACCATTGCTCAATTACACAGAATAGTTTTAATTTTTTTTAAAAAAAAAAACTCTTATTAAAAAAAAAATGTATATATATTCACAAACATTAGACTGACTAAATAAATTAAAATATCAAATATGAAATTATTTTGAAAAGTATTTAATACATTAAAAATGAATATTTTTGCTAATACTCTATCTATTAATTATGTTATTCATTTGCTGTTGTTGTTGTTTTTAGATTATCATTTGTAACATTTGATGATCACAGTGGACTGAAGCATATTCTATGTGAACTTCATGATTCAGAAAATCCGGATGTAATTCATGCTAAAAGTTACTTACCTGTACAAAAAGTTAAGGTAATAATAAAAATGTACTTTAATAAAAGTTGATACCTAAATTTTAAATTTATTTATAAATAGATAGAGAAAAAGTAAAAAACATAAAATAAACAGCATTACATATATTAGTTGTAATATCCGCACTTACGACTGTGCCAAGGTTATAACTGCAAGTCATACTGTGCGGTCAGCAAATAACGTTATACAATTCCCACGCTGTTCTTTTCCAACGAAGCTCTCCAATGAATTGGTCTGCCACGAAGCTCTCCAAACGAATTGGTCTGCAACGAAGCTCTCCAATGAATTGGTCTGCAATGAAGCTCTCCAATGAATTGGTCTGCAACAAAGCTCAGCCACAGATGCTCTCCCATGAATGGTCTGCACCAACTGCTCTCCAATGAATGGTCTGCAAGTGGATGCTCTCCAAACGCATGGTCTGCAACTTGCTACTGCTCTCTATATTACACTGCCTCGATGTTACCCAGTCTTCTTATCACTCTCTGACAACTGCAATGATCAATCAATGCACTGACCAATAAGGTAACGTCTCTTATCTAGAAACATTTGTAATTAGCAAATATCTCTAGGAATTGTCGATCGCCATTACGTCAATGCACTAATTAAATTCCTCAGCTATCAGAGCACGATCTAAAACAGCCTTATGAATAAATTCTAGTTTTTCTGGAGTGCACAAAAATGTCTGCCATTTTTACAAACACTACACATCTCCCTCCACTCCAGAAAAACCCTTGTTGCTAACGTTACTAATTGGGATTGACATTTTCACCCGGTTTCTCCGTCTACGGCTAAACTTGTAGTTCAACGTATTCGCTACTCCCAGGTTCCAAATGCGACTGCACCATTGTAAGATCCGCACTTACGACTGTGCCAAGGTTATAACTGCAAGTCATACTGTGCGGTCAGCAAATAACGTTATACAATTCCCACACTGTTCTTTTCCAACGAAGCTCTCCAACGAATTGGTCTGCCATGAAGCTCTCCAAACGAATTGGTCTGCAACGAAGCTCTCCAATGAATTGGTCTGCAACGAAGCTCAGCCACGGATGCTCTCCCATGAATGGTTTGCACTGACTGCTCTCCAATGAATGGTCTGCAAGTGAATGCTCTCCAAATGCATGGTCTGCAACTTGCTACTGCGTGACTGCTCTCTACTTCTCTCTATATTACACTGCCTCGATGTTACCCAGTCTTATTGCTCTCTGACAACTGCAACAATCAATCAATGCACTGACCAATAAGGTAATGTCTCTTATCTAGAAACATTTGTAATTAGCAAATATCTCTAGGAATTGTCGATCACCATTACGTCAATGCACTAATTACATTCCTCAGCTATCAGAGCGTGATCTAAAACAGCCTTACGAATAAATTCTAGTTTTTCTGGAGTGCACAAAAATGTCTGCCATTTTTACAAACACTACACTAGTAATGTAAATCTATTATTATAAATTGCTGAAAATGTTGAGATTATTAAAGCGGAAGTCAACTTCTGGTAAAGCACTATTTCTTAAATATTATAAATCTCTGCACACTTGTCCGCCAGTAAAAATTTAAAAACTTAAGGGAATCACTTAAGTTTAATGGAATTTGTATATACATCAACTCTCACCGACCATGATTAAATCAGGGCTTGAGTCTCTTGTGTGCTTGATGTTATAAACTTAAGTGATTCACTTAAGTTTTTTTAAACTCTTACAGGCAGGCAAGTGTGCAGAGATTTATAATATTTAAGAAATAGCGCATTATTGGAGGTTGACTTCTGCTTTAATAATATATTAGTAATGGTAAAAATAAATTTGAAGATACGAATCATATATTCCTAAAAATAAATATAGTAGTATACAATGGTTGTTATTCTGATAAATTTCTTGTTTGGAAATGAGATGTGCATCTCCTGCGGATAAAATACAAAGTTGCTAGAAATATTTTGAAAATGTGATAGCACGATTATAAGACCAGTTAATGCATATTTCAACTTAATGGATCATCATTTTGAGTCTAAAACTGTATAAACACATTTTTGTTAACTTTGACTAATGAAATAAATGAATGTCAAATAATCTCTAAAAAGGTATTTTAGAGTGAACATGAAGAGGGCTTTTATAAGAGAGGCCAACTCCAGTTACTTTTAATGATCATTCTATAGACAGCAAAAAAGATGCTAAAACAAGTATTTTTTTCATAAAATAGTTTTTATTATGAATTTAATAATAGATATATGAAAAATGTATAGAGAAAAGTTTTCATAAAATGTTTTTAAACGATATGTACTTAGATTGCTTTCGACTATTAAAAGTCATAAACGTAGCACGAGGTGGGTGTGGGTGTATATATATGCTGTAAATATATTTTATTTAAGCTTTTCTCTATACGTTCTTTGTTTATCTAATATTGCATTTCATACTGAGTTAAAGCTTATAATTTTATAGTTATAGCATGAATTTAGTTTTACAAAATTTATTAATTCTATGAATACTAAAATGATGGAAATTATATTCTTTGTTATAAAAGTTATATTGTAAAGAGTCTTTATTATATTTTGACACATATACCCCAAATACAAAATTAAATTCCACCATTTATGCATGACACATAAAAAAGAACTTGTTAGTAACAAATAGTATTATTAATACTTTAACAGTTTATCTCTGTGGCATGCACTGCTACTGAATTATCCTGGCCCCATCATCTTTTTCACATTAAAAACAATTTTTGGTATCAATCTTCCATCCAATAACATGAATATCTTAGAATTACTGCATAAAATCTTGAACCAATTGACTTTCTTATTACAAAAATTATCTTTTTTTTTTTAAAAAAAAATCTACTGATACTCTAATTTTTTTTTAATTACTGAAAAACAACACATTTTATTTATACATTAATTTGGAAAACACTTCATTTCTTCACATGATCTTAATCACTTTTAATTAATTGATAAACAACTCGGTGCTAATTTAATACATGATCTCTGCCATTTTTAATTTGAAAAATGACCAAAAACATCATCTGACACATCTAAGTTTCCACTTTTGGTGAGTTATTTATCACTTAGATGTGTCAGATGATGTTTTCAGTCCTTTTTCAAATTAAAAATGGTAAAGATCGCATACTAAATTAGCACCAACTCTTTAAAAATATTAATATCCTTTTTTTAATTAATTGGTAAATACTTTTTTAAAGACTTTTAATTTCTTTTAAAAATAAATAAATAAATGGAACCGTAACCTTTTTTTGTAAAACCAATTCTAAAAAAAATTGCATATTTATATTATTATTAAAATGTTTTAAATTTATCATGATCATCTCACAGTATGTAAACCTAGTTTAATCTAGTTAAATTCTTATTTAACAACTAGGTTATTCTGAAGCTAACATAAGAAGAAATAATTATTCTCAATATTTATATAAATTAATTTATGATAATTTGATCATGCAATGAAGTTTCTATAATATATATTTATAAATAAATATTAGAAAATACAGTACTTACAAGTTTATAAAAATATATCTGTAACTGTCACTTAGAAGTGCTTTCAACTATCTTTGTAGTTTTTATCAAAAAAACTACAAAGATAGTTGAAAGCCTTCTAAGTGACGGTTACAGATATATTTTTATAAACTTTTAAATGCTGTATTTTCTAATATTTATTTATAAATTTATGTATATCATTTTGAAGAAATAAAGACATTAATTTGTAATATATATAAACCATTAAATTATTTTACATATATATATATATATATATATATATATATAAATATATATATATATATATATATATATATATATATATATAACAAAATATATTCTACCAGAGTGTATAGACAATTATCAACTATTATTGTAATAAATCTTTAGTACAAAATAATATTTGTTACTTTGCTGAGCTTGGCTCAGTGTAGTTACTTTGCTGAGTCTGGTAGAATATATTTTATTATATATTATATCCATTGATTACTCTGTCTTGCTTTGAGTGGCACTACTGTATGGAGAGAGTTTTGCCTATTTTAACAACAGTTAAGAGCAAGCATGGGAAATAGTGATCTTATGATGTTTAAAGGTTTAATACCAATCCTGCCTAATAGGAAGGTGGTGGCTATGGTTTAAAAGAACCAAAGACACCAAAATGTATGGGTGCTGAACTGAGTTCAGACCTATGTGACTAAGCTATTGAGCTTAGATTGAAAATATTTGTTTTCAATTTTATTCTCCTAGTTTTGTAGTTCTGTAGAGATAAAAAGTGGCTGCTGGAAAGTTGCATTAGATCCTAAGATCTAGATGCAATGCTCTCAGATCCAAGGCTACTCACTGACGAAGGCCACAAGACAGAAACTAGTTTGGGGATATTGGATGAGTAGGCATTAGATAGAGATTTTATGCACAAGCCTTCTGGCATCCATTGATTACTATGTCTTGCTTTGAGTGGCATTACTGTATGGAGACAGTTTTGCCTATTACATTGCTCACTGGTTCAATATATATAAATTCTTGTTTATAAAGAATTAAACATATTGTTATATACAGTACATAATAATTTAAAGACTTTCATTGTTTTGTAAATGCAAATTCTGAAATATAATAGGAAATTTTCTGTTTAATAATCTAGATGAAATTTAGTTTATGAAATAACCGGCAACTGTCAATTATAACTGGTAGTGAAATTTAAAACTACATAATCTATTAATAACAGTAGTATTTGCCTGAACATACTATACCAAAATTAGAAACACTTTTAGCTCAACATTGCAGCTGATGTATGAGCATAAGTCACACATAAATGATTTATATGTGTGATAATGTGATAGATAACAAATTATTTGAATTTTTACATGAAACCAAGCTCCTCTAACAAAAAACTATATATATTGCTCTGACTATTATCATATGATTTAGTTTTGTTTCTTGATTGGTTTTTTCCAGATTACTTCATAATTCAAATTATATTTTATTTGTATATTATTTATTTATGTCAGCATTTCTGGCAGAATCAGTGATCAATGTTTTATTTTTAACTATATGATAGAATAATAATTAAATATTCTTAACACATGCCTTGATCTTAAGAAACTGAAGTTAGTGATTTTCATTTACAGATTTTAAAGAATGAGATAAAAAACAAATTGAAGATATTTTTTGATTATAAATTTACATTCTGTATGTTATAATGTGAAAAATATATGTATAAACATTTAAAAATGTGGAAAGTTGCAATTCTCTGTTCTAAATCTATTGAAACATGATTAAATTAGTGGGTGAAAGTGACAAAAATTCCTAGTCTCATTTTTATTTATATCTTATTTGAGTTAGTTTCAAACACTCAAGATTTTAAACTTATGCTAACTTACCATTATAGTTTAATAAATTTAAGATTATATCCTTATCAATCTATCCTCATCAATTTATTACTTCTTCAGGAACCAGAAAAAATAAATGATAAATATAAAAAAATGATAAAGTCGAATCTTATTTAAATTAATTTTATAACTCAAAACATTCCTCACATATTATTTGCAAAAGTATATGCAAATATATGCCACTTTAATATCATTATAATTATATTAAATAAATGTATTGAGATCTGAAGAAGACTGTGAGTAACAGTCGAAACTGTTATTATATTAATAAAAATTCACTTAAAGGTGTAAGAAGATTGTGATTATTTAATAAGATATAATTATATTTAAAAAATGTGAGTTAATATTAAGTATACAAATTTACTTTTATTTAAAAATCTATTTAAATTTGTTTTTATTTAATGTATGAAATTTAATGTATGAAATTTATTCTATTAAATATTAGCTAGGAAAAAAGTAATTGTAAAAATTTGAAAATTAAAGATTGTAAAATTAATTTTACTAAAAATGAAATCACAAAAACCTTTTTAAATAATTCTAAGATTGTTTTTTGTATATTTTATTACTTACAATTGGAATTTATAAAAATTTAATTTACCAAAATATTTAACAATGAACAACATAATTATGTATATGTGAACACATATATGTAATATAAATAAAATGTCTGTTAATTAAAACAAAATTGTAATTATAATAAAAATACTAAATTTAATGGTAATAAACTATTAAAAATCTATATCTATGTACAGTAAAATTATTTAATAATGTGCAAATTAAGTATATGTGTGCATTCTTATGACATTTCAAGAAAAATAAAACTATTCATATCCAAAAATATTATATTGCTTGTCAACAACAGATGCAAAAAAAATAGTTTGAAAAATGATAAATCTTCAAAAAAAGCTTGTATTTCTATGATGTTGATTTCAGATCAAAGCAAACAAAAGATAGATGTAGAAAAATGATAGGTAAGATTAAAATGGATCAGAAAGTTACTGTCTTTTAGAGTATACTCCTTTATATTTTGGCAAAAAAAATGTGTCTACCAAACAAAGAATACATTTAACAACTTTATTAAAAGCATTAATGAGATATTATTTTATATAGCACTATGTTTTTTATGTAATAGTGATATTAGCGATTAAGCCAGTGCACATGCGCTTTAAAGATAAATTATAAATGAATATTCTCAATTTTTCCAGACACAAGATATAGTATTTTAGAAAGAATGGAATGAATCCACCCATTCTTTCGACCCAAATGTCTATGTATGGGCAAATCTTAAGTGTGTGGAAGTGAGAGCATATGTCTGGAAAATCGAGAGTATTCATTTATAATTTATCTTTAAAGCGCATGTACATTGGCTTAATCGCTAATACCACTATTACATAAAAACATTAATCCACTTTATTATTCTATTCTAGATACCATTATTATATGCATGAAAAGTCAGTGGATACCAGATAGCAGTACCAATCAAATTCCCAAAAACTAGTTTGAGAATTTGGTTGATATTACCATCTAGTTTATACTTATTTCTAATGCTTACAATAGCAATCTATAGAATAAAGTTGATAGAATAGATTGTGAATGCAGGTATTGAATGTAAGCCAGAAGTGTGATATGATGCTTTGATTAGGATATATTAATTTAGTAAATACTAATTCAATTTTCTGTTTTTTTTTTAATATTGTTAATTTTATATATCCAAGTTTTGCATTTGAGTCTATGATTTAAATTCAATCTTTTATATTGTTATCAATGTCACAACTATTTTCTATTTAAAAATTATAACAAAAAAGAGCGCACAACCATTTTTAATATTGTGTGTAAACTAAAATATTTCACTCATATCTTTTTATTGATATTGTTTCTGTTAAAAAGATTAATTTTCTATTATTTTTAGGATCTTGGCACTCAACAAAATAATATAAATATCTCTCATGTAAGATTAGTTTGAATGCAAATCATTAAATAGAGCTATTCTTCATCATTTTGTTTTATTTTTGCACAAAATAAAAAATATTTTGCATCATATCTTTATTTTTTAAAGTTTATCAAAAACATAAATTTAAAAAAATATAGTCATCTGAAATTTAAAATAGCACATTTTTAAGTAGAAAAAAAGTGTAATAAACAAAAAAACCATAGACAAAAGGACAGTGATAAACAATAAAATATTTGTCAGGAGGCAATTTTAATTTAACATCATGCAAATATTTGTCTGAATAATTAAAAAGTAGTGAAATAAAACCACGATATAAATATTAAATAACTACAAAGAAACATACTTAATAATATTAAAAAAATAAATATATAAAGAAATTAGATTGTAAATTCATTTTTAATCTAATCAATATTTTATTAAAAGCCATAATTGGAACTAAAATTAGAAAAAATTTTAAACCACTAAAAAAACTTATAATGTCTTTTTAAATTAATTTTTTGCTATTAATAAATACAATTAGATAACAACAATGTTGCAATGCATTAAAAGCACAAAGCACATACAGCAAAGTATTAAATATTGCTAATATTTTTTTACATATGATCACTATAAAATAAAAAATAACTTGTAATGGTGACATATAAAAACATCTTAAAAGCTACTATATTTAATTATTAAGAAACAAAATGAAAATTACTTGCAAATAACAGTGGTGGAAAATTACTATAATATCCAATTGACAGTTAAAAATTCACTCTATATAGTAATATCATGTCCATATTAAATATGAAATATATGAAAATATTCTCAATATGATCAAAAAAGTCAATGTGCTCACACCAATAGCAAAACCACAAAAGACAGAGAAATGACAAAATTTCCCATAGATCTCTTGACTTTTTAAATCTCGCAGGTTACCACGATCAAAAAATCAACATTCCCATGGATTAGTCATGCCAGTGTCTTTGTTGCCATGACATCGTTTATCTAATCTTTGATGAAATCTTACCAGCAAAAAACATGTTACGTATAATATGTCATAGCAAGAAAAATACTAAACTACCATAATTTTTTTATATTCATCTTTAAAATTAAGGCTATATATACAAATTTTATATGATTTTTATACAACAGCAGATGCATAAATATACATGTTACATGGGACATTTAAAAGAATATTAAGAATATTCAAAGAAAAAAATTTTTTTATATTTTTTAATAAATGAAAAAGACTTAGTTCAATAAATAAAGAAATTTTAGAATAAATGAAATGTCTGTTAGGAAATAATCAAAAGGAAGAATAAAATTTTATATCTTAATCTCAATTTAATAAAAGAAAGTAGAAAAAGGAGAAATATAATTAAACTATAATGTAGTTTAGGAATTGTAATTTGATTTATTATTTGAAAGGATGACTTATCCTTCTTTTAACTAAAAGTATATATTCCAAAATGTTATGAGATATAATAATAAGCAAATAGTTTATACTTAGTGGCTAATTGGAAATAAAAGAAAACTAATTATATAAAGGTAACTTAAGGATTATAAAGTTACTTGGTGAAATAATTTAAACTATAAAATTATTTGTAAAAAAAGAAAAAAAGAACAAGAGAATTGTTATGTAAACGATTGTACAAAATTATTATCAAAAAGTATTTAATTAGAGAAAATTACTATCTAATAAAAGATCAAAATAATTTTGTAAATTGTCTAATCAGGAAGGAATTATATTTAAATGGAAATCAGTAATATTTCCAATTGACTAGATAATCAATACAGTTATCAATGCTGTAATTAAATAAACAAATATTAAAAGAAAATTAATTATAAGAAATTGAAAAGCTAATTATTAACATAGGTGAGCTCAGACAATGATTTTGTCAAAGATATAAAAGCTACTAAATTTTTATTATATCCAATTATTGTTATTTATTCTACTATTAGAATAGTTCTGCTGTTATTCAGTCTATTATTAGAATTATTTGGTTATTTTGATTCTGATCTGGTTAATTTGATTCAACTGCTGCTAGTTATACTAACTTTTCTGACTCCTTTAAAGGGATATTCATTCAGTTTTTATAACCCAGTTCCTGTGCATTTGACAGCTTGAAATGTGACAAATATCCTTGACTTGTCATTGCTGAGATATATAATCATCATTATATAAGACTATTACTGAACAAGGCCACACAAATATATGCTACACTGGAAGGAAAAAATGATAAGCTATTAAAAGAAACTAGGAAACTTATTCTAAAATGCCAGCCATAAACTCTATAAACTTTCAAGAAGATGGGGGTGATCACTCCAAAAAAGCAATAGTAAAACCTAGGTAAATATAAGAGGCAATTCAAATAATACAGGGATAAGATTTCATGCTCTTTATAAACTTTCATAAAATTAGAAATAATTAAATTCTTATTACCTATTTTAAAGTGGACTTATCTATACTAAACATTTCTATAATTAGTTTAAATTATTTTTAGTTTTTATTATTATAATGTTTTTGTAAATAAATATGTTGTTTTAAATTGTTAGTTTGGATTAATTCTTCTCTTCATACCTCACCATATAATAGTTAATTAAAGTAAAAGTTTGTCAATTGTACTGTTTACATTTAAATATGCATTGTCTGATAGCTTATGTTAAGTAAGTTTCTTGTTCATTTGGACTAGATGTGGAATCAAGTGCTTAGAGCTTGTAAAATCTTTTGGTAGATATTCCAGTCAAATTGACTGGATAATGCCTAAGGATTTATCCTCAGTATAAATAAAAGTATCCATGGGAAAGGTACTTTGCTTTTAGCAGTTGTGGAGTGAATACAATGGTCTTGAAAGGTGGTCATGGTTTGTATATTTACATATAATCTCAGTCTGACAATTGGTATGGTCAATATGCAAAAATATCAACTATATCAACCCCTCAGTTTGTGTAATGGTGTTTCAAATTTATATAAATTATTATTGTTAAAATTTAAAAATAAATAAATAGTAATCTATTATAAATATCACTTCAACTGGTATGTTAGTAGATATCCATTATAATATATATAGTCAATGTCTTTTCTGTGAGGACTAACATATTTACAAAAGATTTTGTGGATATATTATCTTTGTTGAAGATGAATAAAATACCACTGAAATGCTAATTGCCTATTTCATTGAAGATCATAGTCTTTTACAATATCCTGATTTATTTTGCAGAAATTATGAAAAATTCATGTTTCATATAATATTTCTCAAAGCCTGTTTCACATTTATTTTTAAATCATAAAAACTTATTCTATAATAAATATATGTAGTGTAACTGGATATAAAAATACCTATCTATAAAACTAGTTTTGAAATAGTATCACAGTGTTATCAAGCCCCTACTTCAGTTAACCATTAAAAATTAATGTGAGACAATTATACAAAATTGTGTGTCCCAATTAAAATGTGATTGATGATTTGTTTTCATTCCACACCTCCTGTAACTCCATCTCTGAATTAATATGTGTTTCATAGCAATGTAGTTTAACTATTCATCATAAAAATTTTAAGATGTTTGGGTATCTGGATCTTTAGTTATGGTAAGAAATGTGACAGAGTTGTTTCATACCTTAACCCATGATGGAACAACACACATATATATATACAGATATCTTTTCATTTTTTTATAACATCACCATTTTTTGTTTTCATTTGAATTTTAAAATTTCCAGTTTAATATATAAAATTATTTATTTACATTAAAAATTTTAAAACTCAAAAGAAATGTTATTTCAGATAAAATGTAATTTTTATTATGTTTTTATTACAGAATCAAACCAACTGTATCCCACCATTTTGTGGTTGTACTCCTGATGGTCAGTGTTACAAAAGAAATTATGAAGCAGATTTATCTATGTTTACATTAAACACATCAGCTGTTCTTCATAATTATGATTATTATTTTATCATTAGAGTAACAAATAATGCAAATTTGGAATATCAAAAGTCATTTCAGGTATGGAATTTTTTTGAAATTTGCTTAATTTTTAATCAAATAACTATTCTTAAGTTTTATGATATGGATCTATATTTAAACTTTGTTAAGAGTTTAATAAACATCTCATATTTGTTATTTAACATTTGTGTTGATGTATATTCACACATTTATATATGTACTAAAATAAAGATTTTTACTTGCAAAAGATTTAAATGCCCATGAATGAATCTAAAAATTCTTTTCATATATAGAGACATTTATGCATTTATCATGATGCATAAACCATAATAATTCTTTCTTATACTTTGTATAAATAATGACAAAATTAATTCTTATTATTTGAAAACAATGCTACTTCTACATTGGATCATTTCAAATAAAGTGAATTTCTAAAGATCATTACAAAATAATTTCACCTTAGATAATATTGACTCACGATTTGCTTTGATATTGGAAAGTTCTTATATCGGTATATTTTTATTAATTTTGTTTAAATGTGAGTCATTTTGAAAGTTTTTTAATATTTTAAAACGCCTTTTGTTTCTCTAAATACATATTCATGTATATTTTTAATAATTTTTTTTATTATGATTTAAAATACATAATCAAATTTATTGTATCATTTATTTCATTTTTTGTTGTTGTTGTTGTTTTAATGAAAGATTAATATATTTTTAGTTAAATTATTTGCTTTTTAAATGAATCAACTTTTGAAGTAATTTCTAAGATATATCTTTTATTTTTAATTATTAATTAAAATTATATACATTCATAAAATGTACCTACATATTAGATTACGATTGATGATACTCCACCATATGGAGGGATAATTAAAGACGGCTTACCCGGAAAGAAAGATGTCGACTACCAACAAGAATTAAAGCTTCATGCTTCCTGGTCTGGATTTTATGATAAAGAGAGTGGAATTACATTTTATCAATATATTTTTGACCACACATGTGCCAATAAAACTGTATTTGGTCTTAAGCCAAATATTCAGGTGTGTATTAGTTTTTTACTTGAAATAATTATATTTTGCTTTAAAAACATTTAAAATTTGATTGAATGTTTTTATAAATTTAATATTTCAGTAATATTAGCTATGATTTTAAAAAGGTGATTTGTATTTCTTATGATTTTAAAAGATAACATAGTATTTACATTTCTATAATAATTTCAATCTTAAATTTAAATACATTTTATTTAATATTCATTTAATTTTTTGTTTTTTTTTTTGTTTTTATAAAATAACTTTATTAAGAGCAAATTCTACACAAGTATGAACATATATATACAAGCAAAAAAAATAATTTATATGACATGATACATAACTAATGAAAACGTAAACATTATGACTGGTATTTGAGGGCAGACAAAAAAAGATTTAATTTTATGTAGGTGAATGTGTAATTTATACGCTTCATATTCTAAAATAATGTACAACTCAGAAAAAATATTATTGTGCTAAATTTTGCTCATAGTACTTCTAGATAAGTATTTGAAAATATTAAGGAAGGAATTATACCAATCTTATTTTAAGAACATGCTTTTTGTTGATGTAAACTGAAATAGTCGATCTTAATATTTGCATCAAATACAATTAGAAAATTACAATTTTTTATGTTATTTTAATTCACATTTTTTAATATCTAAATGCATTTAAATGTAACATTATTTGATACCTGGTATCGAAAATATCAAACTCATTACTTAGAATGGTACTGATGACTTAGTAATAAAATTAAACATTTTTTAATTAAGTGTAATATACTGAAAGAATTGCTATGTCACAAAAATATTAACAATCTGTAAATGTGTCAGGAATTTGAAATAAGAATTGCATTTAAAAGCTAAACTTTTTAACTCTGTCCATGTAATCTATCATTTATTTACCAATACTGTAATCTTTGAAATGCACGCATGATTCATGTACTCTAAGTTTTGATTGTAATTATAGGAGATTTGAACATAGACTTTCAAGTTTCCTTTAGATCCCCTATAGTTATAGTTGGACTCTGGGTGTATGAATTGTGCTTGTATTCCAAATATTACAGATTTAAGCCCATCTCTCTTCATTATTTAAATGGACAAAGTTCTATACATGAGGGGTCAGAGTGAAAGGCCAACATGAGCATGATAATATTGGAATCAACAAGGGATTTGGGAATCCCATCATCAAATTTTTAATAGTGTGAATGACTGAAGAGTTGGAGGGTGGGGTAGATTGAAGCCTGTCCATTAAAGTTTGAAGATTTGCTATCTTAATATAAACCAAACACTGATTATATATATGTGAAAGATGGGATTTTGACCAGCTAATGAATGCTAATTTGGCATGAAATGTGTATCTTGAAGATCATTTATGTTTTTCACATATATGTGGTCATCTGTATTGATTGTATGAGATGGAATGGGCAGCTGAAGTTAGGTTGAAAATCTGTGTTCAAATCCCCTATAATTACAATTAAACTCCAACTATTTGAATTATGCTTATATTTCAAACATTACAGATTTCAGCCTGTGTCTTGCCCATCCCTCTTTAGTATACATGAGAGGCCTGGGGGATTTAAAGTCAACATGAGCATGACAATAATATTGGCATCAACAAGAGATTTAGGTATTCCATCATCCGATTTTTAATGATATGGGTGGCTGAAGAGTTGGAGGATGTAGATTGAAGCCTGTTCATTAAAGTTTGAAGATTTACTATCTTAATGTAAACTGAGCACTGATTATATATGTGTGTGGGAGATGATGATCTGGACCAGCTGATGAATGCTGGTTCAGCATGAAATGCATATATTGTAGATCATTTATCTTGTTTACATGTATGTGGTTATAGGTATTGGTTGTATGAGATAGAGTGAATAGCTAAAGGGAGCTTGAAAGTCTGTGTTCAAATCCCCTATAATTCCCAATATTTTAATAAATAAATGCTTTATTGGCTCCATAAATATGTAATCAATAGAAACAATTTAAAACTTAAAACATAGTGCTGTCAGATTTTTTTTGATTAATAGATGTTTAAAAATTGAGAAAATATTGCGGAGACATCATGAATATTCAATAGCTCTTTTTTCAATACCATAAAAGTAAAATAATTTAAACTATTTCTGTAATAATTTTTGTAGTAAGCAGCTACAAATTATTAATAGGCTATTGTTAGAACTTGATTGAAAAAATAATTACAACTATTAACAAATGTGTGGGTGGATGTCATTAGTTAAGCTGCTGCACATTGAAATTTAAACTATTGATTTGTTTTTTTTTCTGCTCAAAAATAATACGAATATCATGTGATTGAAATATGTAAACTTCAATGTTTACTTGAAATAATCAACATGCAAATGGTTTTTAATTAGTTTTGTATAGTAAATATACTATAACATAAAGAAATAAAACTTTAGTAATGAACTCATGTTAATGGTAGTGTGCTCATCGTCATTTATAATAATAAATCAGGGTAAAAAAGGATAAATAATCTGTATATAAAAATTCCCTTGAATGAGTAATATATATGGGTGTGATTGTTTGTGCATTATATATATATATATAATAATTTTAAAATAAATATTTCACTTTTGTTATTATGTACAAATTCCTACATTTAGATTTAAGTAAATATCTCTTCAAAATTTTATTTTTATTTAAGAAAAGTAGATCGAAGATAAGAGTGGCTGCCCTTGTCTTTTAAAGTCGTTAATCTTGTGTTAAGATTTGTAGAGGTCTCTACAGTCGCATCTTGGCAAACATGATAGTCATAATAATGTTCTCATTTATGCTGAAATAACGGCATCTTCTAAAGATGATCATAAATCAGTAGCCTACTTATTCTTAAGTTAATAGACTAAGAAACAACAAAATTCCTTAGAGCGAAGTATATTTGAAAAGAATAATAAATAAGAAGTCAAAATAACAAAATTTGTAAATAAATAATGCTGCTATTTTTTTTAAAGTTTAAATCAAGGGTCGACAAACTTTTTCTTTGAAGGGCCAGTTAACAATTTTTATGAGACTTTTCAGGCGAATAAAAAAAAAAAATACAGGATAATATGTAAATAAAAAAGTCGCAACCAACGCACATAAAAATGTTTATTATAAAAAAATATTACGTATTTATATATATATGAGAGAAACATAATAACAATGTTATTTTCTATTACTAGTTATTCCTATGTTCTTAATACAAATTTGTGTTAAAATCTTTCTTTTTTTAAAAAATTAATTTATTCTGATGTTTCGTTGTTTTGATTTAATGAGAATTATATTGCAGCCAATTTGATCACTAGAGGCGCTATGATGATAATAGCATTAATATAAATGAATAATAGATTAATATAAATGAAGATGGGTGAAAAAGGTAATGCGGTATGCAAAAGATTTGGATAAAGAATTTATATCAGTATATTTGTACAAAAGATGGGATGATTGTGTTAGGAGGATTGTTGAGTGTTATAGTGGTAAGGAATGGGATAAAAGAATAGATATATTAATAAAGACTAGGGAGTTAGAGAGATGGAGAAATAGTATGGAGAGTAAAAAGAGTTTAAATATATATATAGAAATAAACAGAATATTAGGTGTGAGTTAATGTATGATAATAGTAAGGAAAGTAGTTTATTGTTTAAGGTTCGAACAGGATCTTTAGCAACAAGAGAATATACATGTAAGTGGAAAAATATGGGTGATTTAGTCTGTAAATTATGTAAGGAAGGAATAGAAAATATTAGGCATCTGTTAATTGAATGTAAATGGTTGAAAACAGAAAGGGCGCATATAATGAAGTTATGGAAAAATAAATATGAAAAAAGTGATTATACAGAAAGTGGATTATTGGTTTTTATGCTGGGTTTGGGAAAAGATAAGGGAGATTTAGATATAAAGGTCATAGAGTTGACAAAGATTATGTTGTGGAAATGGGATAGCGCAGAATATGGGAAAACTTAGACTGGGAAATGGAAAATAAAGTGGCTAGCAGGTTTCTCTGGGCATAATTGTTGAGAGATTCTTGACTCCGTTTAAGGAGAAGCTACAGTACATCATATCACATCACATATAGCCACTGGAGATAGTCAAATTATAATGGAGTGGAACAGTAGCATATATGAATGTCTAGTTAAGGATGTAGAAAGTTTTAAAGAAAAGGGGAAGAGAATAATGGTTATAGGGGATATGAATGGACATATTGAAGAAATTGATGATGTAGATAATAAAAATAGACAGCTTTTAAAGAAATTTTGTCAGAAAGTGAATTTGAGTATTGGAAATGTATCAAATATTTATGAGGGGCAATACACATGGTCTAGAAATAATATATTTCACACAATAGATTATGTATTGGTAGAGAAAGAGGGAAGGGATAAAGTAAGGAAAATTAAGGTGTTTGATAATGAAGAGAAAGTATGTACTAGTGATCATAACTTTATTGTAATTGAAATGGTTAGTAATGTGATGGAGAATAGAAATAAAAGTAGAAATAATAGTGTAAGATGTGGATGGAAAGTGGATGATAAGAATAAGTTGGAAGAGTATAAAATACAAGTTGAAGAAATCATGGAAGAGTTGGTTGGGGGTGAGAATAAGGACTGGTGTAATGAAATAGAAAAAGTGGCAAACTAGAGTTTTAGGTGAGAATATTCAGAAGAATAAGTGTAATTAAAAATTAAAATTAGTAAAAGTGTAAAAGAGAGAAAAGAAGCATGTAGAGAATATAAGTGTGCTATTAAGAATAAGGAAAGTGAAAAAGATATTAATGCTAAATGGGAAAAGTACTTAGAAAAGAAGAAGTTGGCTAGAATAGATAATTATATAGAGAGAATGAAATTGAATAGTAAATTGTTGGTGGATATTAATAAAAGTGGAAGAGATGGGAATATAAAATTTTGGAATTACATTAAAAGGAGAAATGTAGGGGAGAGAGAGATAGATGTTGAGGGAACAGAGTGTAGCTCTAGAGAAGATTTAGAGAGAATCTTAAATAGATATGTAATGGATATAGAAAAGATGTTAGATGTGAAGGATAGAGTGATAGAAAACATGAAAGCATATAATAATGGGAATATTAGGTTTACAAAAAATGAACTGAATGAGGTAGAGAAGAAATTGAAAAGTGGAAAGGCAAGATGTTTAGATGGATGGGCAGCAGAGAAGGTAATGAATTTAGGATATAGGGCAAAAGTAACGTTATTATCCTGTTTTAATAAGTTGGCACAGAATAGAGTTTTTCCGAGTAGTTGGAGTAATACAAGATTAAGATTATTATTTAAAGGAAAGGATAAGGATTATAGAAAGTTAAATAATTATAGACTGATAGTGGTAACATCAGGTTTATATAAAGTTTTCTCATATATGGTGGCTAGAAGAGTTGTAAAATGGATGGCAGGGAATAATGTAGTGGGGGAAATGCAAGGAGGTTTTAGATTAGATAGGCATATAGAAGATAGTTTATTTGTAGTTACACAACTTATGGATATGAGTAGGAATTCAGGTAGACAGTTATATATGAGTCTTATAGATATAGAGAAAGCATATGATAGAGTAAATAGAAATAGATTATGGATAAATTTAGCAAATTTGGAAATGGATGAAACTTTAGTGGGTATTATTAAGAAATTATATGAAAATAAGTACTATATATATATCAATTAGGGAATATAGAATCAGTTAAAGTTAAAAATGAAGTGGGACTAAGGCAAGGATGCCCTATGTCACCTATTTTGTTTTTGTTGTATTTGAGCGAAATGGAGAGAGCAATAGAAAGACTAGGAAGAGAGATAGAGATACCATTAATAGGTGGTAAGAGAGTATATATTTTGTCAGGTCTTTTTTTGCAGATGATATATTTTTGTGTGCAGAAAGGAAAGAAGATATGGAAGTTATGCTGAGGACGTGCAATGGTGGGTAAAGACATGAGGATTAAATTTAGTGAAGAAAAATCAAATATAATGAGGGTTAATACTGAGGGGGGGAAAGATGTAGAATTTTTATTGGGAGATATTAAGTTAAGTGTGGTGAATAGATATAGTTATTTGGGAATGATTTTTTAAGTAATCAGAAAAATTGTTTGGATGAATGGGAGAAAAAATAGATAAATGAAGCAAAGAAAAGAAAGGGATTGATAAAGAAATTGAGAGTGTTTTCATATAATAAACGTGATGTAGCTAGAATTATATGGAAGGGAGTTGCAGTAGCAGGGTTAACATATGGCAATGATGCATTATGTGTTAGTAAAAGGGTATTAGATTACTTAGAAAAAATACAAAGGGAAGTAGCAAGACATGCATTGGATGCAGGTGTATGGACAGCAAGGGAGGCAATTCAAAAAGAAATGGGATAGTCAAGTTTTTATATGAGAGATGCAAAAAGTAAAATGAAAATGTTTGGTAGATTGCAGTTTATGGATAATAAAAGAATAGCCAAAATAGTATTTAATTGGGTTACAAGTAAAGGCAAGATGGGTGAGAAAGGTAATGCGGTATGCAAAAGATTTGGATAAAGAATTTATATCAGTATATTTGTATAAAAGATGGGATGATTGTGTTAGGAAGATTGTTGAGTGTTATAGTGGTAAGGAATGGGATAAAAGAATAGATATATTAATAAAGAATGGGGAGCTAGAGAGATGGAGAACTAGTATGGAGAGTAAAAACTGTTTAAATATATATAGAAGTAAACAGAATATTAGGTGCGAGTTAATATATGATAGTAGTAAGGAAGGTAGTTTATTGTGTAAGGTTTGAATGGGATCTTTAGCAACAAGGAAATATACATGTAAATGGAAAAATATGGGTGGTTTAATTTGTAAATTGTGTAAGGAAGGAATAGAAAATATTAGGCATCTGTTAATTGAATGTAAATGCTTGAAAACAGAAAGGGTACAAATAATGAAGTTATGGAAGAATAAATATGAAAAAAGTGATTATACAGAAAGTGGATTATTTGTTTTTATGCTGGGTTTGGGAAAAGATAAGGGGGATTTAGATATAGGGGTCATAGAGTTGACAAAGATTATGTTTTGGAAATGGGATGGAGCAGAATATGAAAAACTTAGAGTGGGGAATGGAAAATAAAGTGGCTAACAGGTTTCTCTGGGTATAATTTTTGAGAGGTTCCTGACTTCGTATAAGGAGAAGACACAGTATATCACATCATCACATCACATAGTCTTAAGATTATAGCCTTAATATATATTACTTAGGTAATGAGTATTCGCTTAACAAATTATTAATTACGATTTTAATATTATAAACCAGTATTTTGAATATAGAATATTCTCTACTTTTCTGGTATTACTATTAACCAAAGAATATTTTATATTGATCAGTAACTATTTATATATATCCTAATCAGAACTTAATATATAATATTTAATAAAGGCTGATAAAAAGGAATGGTTTTGATATATGTGAAATATGATGAATGTACAGGTAACAATAATAATTTTAATATATAAAATCAGATTACTAGAAATAGACAAAAAATTATAATTTAGAAATACATAAAACAATTGTATTTAATTGTAGCAAGATCAATCTGAATTATCAGAATTACTTTGTGTCGATTAAAATTTATTTTAATTGAATACATACATGAAAACATTTACATATATATAATACTTTAAATTAAACATAGCTCAATATATATATATACACCTGAGTCTCATTTTATGTGGTAGATAGGTTCCACAGAAAACCCGCATTAAAAAAAATCGCACAAAAATACACTTGACTTACTTTGAAAAATGGGGGATAGGTTCTGTATTTTTAAGAATTTGCATAAAAGCAAAGCAACAATCAAAAATTACTTTAAAATTCACATTAAAAAAATAAGCAAATAAAGTATGACTAATAAAAAATTTCCAATATTTGAAAAAAATGAATACAAGACAAACTTTTTTTATTAACTACAGTATTTAATTTTACATTTTTCCTACATATTTTAATCATTACCACTAGTGTTCATTTGTAAACTGGTAAGAAATCAGATTCGATGTGATGTGATGCATTGTGGCTTCTCTTTAAACGAAGTCAAGAATCTCTCAGCAGTTATGCCCAGAAAAACCTGTTAGCCACTTTATTTTTATTCGTGATGTGATGTACAACTAGCACCATTTTTAGTCTTGTGCTGTGTTAATGGTTTTCTGTTTCTATATTAAAAAAATGAGATCGGAATCAAAACAAAAAGATTATACATTATCATTAGAAGGATTATTTTCAGTTTATAAAATCTTCGTTTTTTATTTTAAAAATCTAAAAGATTATTTATTTCTGTTATATATAACAAAATACGGTTTAAAAGTTTAAATTTTTTGAATATTTATTGTGATATTTTTATATGTAAGTATAAATCTATTATTATTCATCATCATCATCAACCATTATCAATCCACTGCAGGATGAAGGTCTCTCCAAGTTTAATCCATCTTCTCCGATCTTTAGCTTCTCTTCTCCACAACACCCCTGCACATTTTCTTATTTCATCCATCCATCTCACATGTGGTCTCTTTCTGGGTCTTTTACAATCTCTTGGAATCCAGTTTAAAATTTCAATTGTCCACCTATTATCATCTCTTCTAGCAATATGTCCAGCCCAACTCCATTTCAATCTTTTAATTTTTTCAATAAGGTCAGTAACACCTGTTTGTTGTCTTACCCATACATTGCGTTTTCGATCTCTTCTTGTTACTCCCAACATACATCTCTCCATACTCCTTTGAGTGGTCTGAAGTCTCTGTATTGCTCTTCTATTAAGTGTCCAAGTCTCAGATCCATAAGTAAGAACTGGTAAAACACATTTGTTAAAAACCATCCTTTTCAAACACATAGGCATATTTCCTTTTAATATCAAGTTATTTCTACCAAAAATGCTCCAACCAAGTTTAATTCTATGATTAATTTCCTCCATTATGTTTCCATCTGTATTAATAATCTAACCAAGGTATTTGTAACTGTTAACTTCTTCTAATTCTTCATAATCAATCTTTATTTTCATATTTTGAACAAATCGATTAAACATTACTTTAGTCTTTTTAACATTTATCTTTAGTCCTACTTTTCTACTTTCATCTGCTAACTCCTGCAACATTTCCTGCAGCTCTGAAGCATTATTTGCAAAAACAACTACATCATCTGCAAAATCTAAATGACTTAAATACTCTCCATTTACTTTCACTCCTTTAGTTTCCCATTTTAATCCACAAAATACTTCTTGCAGCACTGCTGTAAAGAGTTTTGGAGATATGGAGTCACCTTGTCTTACAGCTTTCTCAATGTTGATTTTTCCAGTATCATTATGTAATCTAATTGTTGCTGTTGCATTTTTATAAATATTCTTTAAAATATGACAATATCCTGGATCTATACCTTGATGATCCAATGCTTTAATCACTGAAGAAATGTGTATAGAATCGAATGCCTTTTCATAATCTACAAATCCAAAACATAATGACAACTCATATTCGTTTGTCCTTTCTATGACTTCTCTCAATACCTGGATATGATCTATTGTACTAAAACCACTTTTAAATCCAGCTTGTTCTCTTGGTTGGTGGAAATCCAAAGTTCTCTATAGACGAGTTGTAATTATCTTGGTAAAAATTTTATATAAAACTGATAAAAGGCTGATAGGTCTGTAATTTCTAATATCTTCTTTATCACCTTTTTAAAATATTAATATTATTACTGCATTCTTCCAATCTTCCGGTACATCTTTATCATTTAGACATTTGGTATATAACTTTGCTAAAATTGTTTCTATTTCTTCACCTGCTTCTTTTAATATATCAATTATAATTCCATCATTTCCTGGAGCCTTTCCTTTCTTCATACACTTAATTGCATGTCTCACTTCTTCATTTAAAATTCTGGGCAATTCGGAAGATGTAATAGATATAGGAGGTACTTGTTCTTTATTACTATATAATTCTTGATAAAAATCTTCTACCAATTTCATGATGTCATCTCTCTTTTTAGTAATAATTCCATCTTTTTTTCTTATTGCAGATATAAATTTCCTACCAATACCAAAATGTTGTTTAACATTTTTGAGACTTTTATTTTCTTCTACAGCTTTCCTTGCTATTTCACAGTTATACTTTCTTATATCATTTTCAACTCTTTTCCGTACCATTTTACAAAATTTGAGATATTCAATTCTTTTTAATACATCATTTTTGTATATCTTCATATTCCTTCTTTTCTTCATAAATTCTCTAGTCTCAGTAGAAATTTTATTAGTCAATTGCTGCTTTTTCTACCAGCTATGTTTGTTGCAGTTTTTAAAAGTGTATCAGTTATTTTCATATTAATTTCATTCAAATCTGTATCATGTTCAAAATCTCCTAACACTTGAAACCTATTTGTAAGTTCTAATTTAAATTCATTAGAATGGTTCTGAAGATTAGGAATATCAACTGTAAATATTGTTTTTCTTAATAATTTTTGTCTTTCTAGTTTTACATTAACACGTAACTTACACCTTACTAATCGATGATCACTTCCTGTGTTAAATTTATTAAGAACATTACAATCTTGAAATATGTATTTTCTGTTAGTCAAAATATAATCCAATTCTGCTGTACCTTCATTTGGATGCTTCCATGTCCATTTCCTTTTAACATTTTTCTCAAAAAATGAATTCATAATATAAAGTTTTTCTTTTTCTGCAAACTCCACAAGTCTATGTCCTCTCTCATTTCTATTACCATAACCAAAATTACCTACAGCAATTTCATCCTTCATTTGTCTACCAATTCTAGCATTAAAGTCTCCCATAACAATTTTAAAATGTTGTTTACTCTGATCAAAAGCCTTTTGTACATCCATATAAAAATCTTCTACTACTTCATCACTATGAGAACTTGTTGGGGCATAAACCTGAATTATCTGCATTTGGTATCTGCTATTAAGTTGTATAACTAATCTTGCCACTCTGTCCGATACACCATCAATCTTCACAATATTGTTCTTCCACTTTTTATTTATAATGAATCCTACTCCACTTGTATTTCCAATATGTGTGCCTTTATAATAGAGTATATGTCCACTTTTTAAATCAATTGTTTCTTCTCCTTTTCTTCTAACTTCACAAAGTCCAATAATGTCCCATTTAATATAAGACAGTTCTTCTTCTAATTCTTGCAATCTTCCTTCACTTGAAAGTGATCTGCAGTTGTAAGTACCTAAATAAAACGTCGTCATCAAATGGCAGCCTGGGTCCGCAATCAGGGGATTCTTAGAACCCTCCGCCTTCGGCCACCAATCGCTGCCTTGGTTGGTGACTTTACAGCCTCCTGGGAATAAGGGCCATGCTTTATTTTTGTCTGTCATAATTGTATATATGTATTGGAAAAATATTTACCATTTACACAAACATTCATTCTGCCTTATCAGGCACTGAGAAGAAAGACCATGGTGTTTCTTGATTTTAAACTCAGAGGTAAAAAGCCAATAAACTCACCACGCTGGCTAATGCGTGTTGGTGAGCAGCCCATCCATGTTCGTATACTATATGAATAATCACATAGTAATAACAGCTGCAGCGACAAGAACATATGGAGTGGACATTAGGAATTTGCCCTGCTCGGTTCCTTTAAGGCCTATTATTATTATTTACTCATTAGTATAAATAGGTTATTTACATAGGAGCTAAAATCCTAAATACAGCTTCACGTTAGCTGCTAATATAACATTATATTTTTGGGAAAAAAAAGTACTTCAAGTCAAAATAAGTTATTAATAATTGAAATTTCTTGATATCTAATAAATATAGTAAAATATGAAAGATATTAAGAAGAAACATGAATCGCATAACTTCAAAATCGCATTAAAATAATCCGCATAAAATGAGACCCAGGTGTGTATGTATATATATATATAAACAAGGGAAGTAAATCACTCTCCCCCAGGCTATGACTTCAAAGCACTCTAAATGTTGAACAAATTATATTCTTAATCCTTTGTTCAACATTTAGAGTGCTTTTAAGTAATAGCCTAGGGAAGAGTGATTTACTTCCTTTGTTTACACATATATAATATGAAATAAAGTTATAGTAACAAATAAACTGAAATGTATAAACTATTGCTTATTTTAGTATTTGCTCATATACGTGTATGTTCTCAATCTACTTGCATACAAAGTAATATATATATAATACAGGATTTGATATAAATAATTAAAAGAAATACAAGCATTGGTGGTCGAGAGGTCAGAGACAGCTGTTTTACAAGCAGTTGTCCCGAGTTAGCGGGTTCACTTCCCGGCTGATGCTATGACACATGAGAAAAAAAAAGAAATACTTTTCTATTTTAAACAAAACTATGTCAGATTTAAATGAAAGAATCCAAACAATATTTTGCTTGATATATATATATTGTAACCTTCTCTTCTCTTGACTCTAATCTTATCCTCGGCTTAGTTCAAACATCAAAGTATAAAACATATAGAAACGCCACTTTATGAGACTCAATAATTAACTAGATGGTCACCGTATAGTGGTTTTAACATTGAGAGGCATATAGAATATGCTCCCCAATGGCATTGCTATTGTAGAAATTTTCCAACCATTATTCTAGTTAATCATTAGGAAAATCCTCACAACAGACAATGACTAACATAATCTTTCATTAAAAATAAGGATTATTCTAACCTTTACTTATTTAATAAACTATATAAAAAAAATAATGAAATCAAATGCTACCTTATAAGTATCTCAGTGATAATAATTATTCTCTTATAATATAATAACAATTACTAATAATAAGATAATTAGATAATAGGAGGGATTTTATTAAGAGCCAATCATCTCAATAATAATCGCATCAAACATTATAAACATAAATTAAATTCTCTTTTTAAAATTAGCATAGCTCTAATAATCATAATATAATAAATTAACAATTATTATTTACTGTTTTACTTCCCCCTAAATGATTTAATTATACTTGAATATTAAATATCTTCCGTATACAAATATTAATTATAAAACAGAATAATAATTTACTATCATCAAAAACATTGCAAGACAACTATAACATCCTCCCCTTTTCATTCACTTCAATACATTAATTTGATTAGTATCTGCTTTTTTAAATTACATCATAAAAAATATAAACCTTATAATATATTCTACTAATAATCTATCTTTTAAACTAATATAATATTTTAAATTTATTCTAAGAATGACTTTAAATTGCTTTTTAAATAGTAATGTGACTCTTAAAATATCATTTTCAGTTAATGATCTATGAAATGATACTATTAAATAACAATTCTTAGATAATTATAATTTTCGATACTTGTCAGTTAGTTAGGCCAGTCACTTGGTGACGTTCTTGCTGGCCTGTCCAACTGATAAGTACCGAAAAGTAATTTCTTCTTTATAACATCTTAGGCATAAATTATCTAATAATTATATATTTAATTGTAATCATTTTATATAATTTATGTGCTTTGATATGACTTTGTGATAAAAAAATAATTCTGAGTAGAAATAAAGACACTAGTCTAAAATTTATACTAAAATATTTGTATATTTGAACAACAATAACAATAAATAACAAATTATTAAATATTTCACAACATAATTAATCTATAAAATAAATATAAAATTATTAAAATATCTGTACAATTATTTACAGTGAGAAAATAAATATATTAACTACACATACTTCTTTTAAATTTAACATTCTTGTTATGTAAGTATTTTATTCCCTTAAATATTAAATTTACTATTCTCAACATGTATACTTTCTTTCATCTTGAGACTTAATTGTACCATCCATGAGTTCTTCATGTGGATTTGATTTTTTAGTTCTCTTCCATTTAATGATATAATACATTAACCTTTTTACATCACTTACATAAAAACACAATACTTACTTTAAAGCTGTGAAAGAATTATCTATTTTATAAGTGAAGTTGATAGTTATTGTTAACAAACTAATTAAGGATAGTATAAAACAGCATTATTAAATCGGACAGTATTTAATGTTAAGATTTTCTTGAATATTATTTAACCTTTTCCAATAGCATGCTAATGTTATTGCATCATAGTAGAATTACACATAGTCATATCCCAAACTGATTAGTTTTAGAGAATTCTAATACAAAATTATGTTCATATTATTCACTTATAATTTTTATTTTGTTTATATTTTGATATTTTATAATAAAGCAATTGTTAATTTTAATATATCTGTTTTGTATTATTGCCTTGCAAGCAGTTGTCCCAGGTTTGTGGGTTCGCTACCCGGCCGATGCTTTGACACATGAAAAAAAACAACAATAACATATCATCATTGCATACTTATGAAATAAAAGGTCATAATTCTAAGATACTAAATTACATTTAAATTTATTTAAATTTTATATACTATTTAATTTTAATATTGCTATCAGAAATATAAATTAGTAAGGTAAGGTGATATATAATAAATAAACTTTACATCCATATATTTAATTTATTATTTATTTTAAATGATTGAAATTGATTTAATATCCCCAAAATAAATAACTAGTTAACATTATTTATAAAACTTCTAGCTTTAATTAAATATATACGTTGATTTATATTTAAGTAGTTCTGTAAACAAAAGATGTTATATCAGAAAAGTTTGCTTTAAAATATATTAAAAGTATTATCATACATATACATAAATATCCTGAGAAATGTATTTATCAAAATTTTTATATATTATTAAATTATAGAATAGTATTAACATTTGTTCTATGTTGAAGGTAAAACATATATGCATTTCAATTTACTTCGGTAAAAGCACTTCCACATAGAACACACTTGTCTCAACCGCTCATCTCTTGCATTCACCTCAATGAAAACTTGTAATCTAATTCATATTTTCAGTTATTTATATGTTTTTTTTATCATTGTTAATAATTTATTGTTTTATTGTTATCTATAATGGATATTTTATTTGATTTATATATATATTGACAAAACAGAAAGTCTTTAAATCTACATATTAGCAAACTCTTAAATATTAAGCTTTGCTATTATATAATTTTAAAATTTTAATTCAAATAGTTCTGTAGAGAGAGAACAATGCAAAAATATAATTTATTTTAGGTAAAAGAAACCACAAATTTGTATGCATATTTTGAAACATCTTCACCTGGAACATATTATGTAACAGTTGTTGCTTTCAATGGAGCATTAGAACCTTCAGAACCAGTTTGTTCAGATGGTATAACTATAGATATTACTCCTCCACATGTTTCCCAAATTATTGTAGAAAATAATTATGTTCATTCTGGATTGCTTTTGGATAATAAAACTAATCAATTATGGTATGTTGATAATCAAAGATACAGATATCCGGTTAATATATCTCAAAATTGCAAGTAAGATTTATAACATTATTAGTATATTTGGCAATATTTATATTTTCAGCATGTTAAATAAAAATAGTATGTAAGAGAGCTGAGAAAAATTAAAGTTTAATTTTAAAATATTATAAAAATAACATTTTGTTAATTCATATGATTTGTGCATTAGAATATTCTGAGAAAAGATTTTTTAAAAAAGAAGTTATTTTATTTTTAGAGAATATTTTTAAAATAATATATGTTTATCCTTTAAAGAAATAATTCCAATCTAGTCTTCTAAAATCATTTTTCTATTATTTTGCACAATTTTATAGGAACACAATTTTTGACTAACATATTAATTTATAAAATAATAATGGATTATTTTTTCTGATACTTTTGCCAACACTTGGTCACTGCTTAAGCTAACCTCTTATCTGTAATAAAACACCATTTAATCAATCACTATGTGGATGATGTCTCAGCCACCCCATCTACCATATATGCCTCATCTCAAGACAATACCATGCAAACCAACTTTAGCACATACAATACAACCTTTAAGCTCATATACCAGTTCACATCTGCAAAAGTCAACATGACTTAGACAACAAGACAGCCAAAAAGTGAACTCTAGGCACATGCCTGATACTTAAGTATCCAATACTGAACAATAATACCTAAGAACTGGACATAGGATTTTGTCCACAAGCATGCAAATAATTTGGGAAAATTGTAATCCCAATTATCCACAAACTCCATTTGATACAAAGTCAAAAAAGAAATTGTAATATTTACATGTGTTAATTTAATACTTCAATACATAAATGCAAAATGAGATATAATAACAATGTAAATAAAATTGATTAAGAACATGTTAATTCAATGTAAAAACAAGTTATGTTCAAATTGCAGTAAGCCCAATTATAGCTGTACTTTTATAACTTATTTATCTACATATACCAGCAGTGTATTTATAGTTCTTTTGTACTAATTCTGTAAAACTATATGTACTCACAACCTTTAAGTTCCAAATAAAGTTTCTGTTTTGAAACATAGTAATAACAACAACAACATCAATAATAGTAAAGTCATTTGAAATATAATAGTAGTAGTAGCACTAGCAGAAAGGAGCAGCAGTAGTAGAAAATTCTCCATAAAGTAGTCCCACCCAGTGGAAACCATAGTAATCAATGGATGCAAGAAAATTTGTCTATAAAATCCTATCTACTTATTTAATTTCCCTAGACTTTTTTCTAGTTTGGTGATTATGTGATGTTTTAATAATACTGATGAGGATGATAAAAGTTATCTTCTTTTTACAAAAAGTTTACAAAAATGTTTAATATTGGGTTCTGTATAAGAAATACATACAACATAAATAAGACTTATGTTAAATTTACAATAAATAATAGATATTAGTAAGAGTGATAATAAATTTTTTTCTATTAATAAAAATATTAACAAATTATCCAGAAAAAATAACTTAATAAATTATATATACACAAAATAGATTATCTGGCAATTTTAATTTCAAAATTAATGAAAATAAAAAATGGAATAGAAAAACAGATTTAGAAGGTAGCAACATAATTATAAACAGATAACCTAATAATAAAAATTTGATTACATATTAATAAAAAAATTCAATATTGCTTTAAAAGACTTTTAATCAATTAATGAACATTTAAATGGTGTAAGAAATTTGAATGCTGGAAGAGCTAGCACCAGAATTAATCTTAATACCCGTATTCCAGTGTCTGACCTTTTATTTCTGCGCTAAACTACACAGGACTGAAAGTTAATAATAGTAATCAATTTCAATGATATGAATCTGAATAAGACACTTGTTTTCTTTCAAATATTAGAAGGAAGTCAATAATCTTTAATTATTCAATTATTTAAATGTTATAGTATAGGCACATTATTTGTTATGTCATTTATTATTAAAAACTTTAATAATAGATATAATATTTAAAAGATATACAAGATAAGGCTGCAAGTAAATTATTTAAAGTTGATTATTTTGAAGTTAATTAAAATTAGAATTGAATATTTACTTACTCACATATGATTTCATATAAATGTATAAAAAAATTAGATATATTAAATGGAAAAAAATTATGTGGCTTTAGTATGTATAAAAAATTTATTTTGTATATATAATTTATTATAGTAAGTATTTATTATATATATTATAGCTCTCAAAAAGATTGTTTATTGTACAATTGAAAGTCAACCATTTTGCAAGTGAGATATATAAAATGTTGCACTTTATAAAGTGAATAAAAAGTGTTTTTTTAATTCGTAACTGTCATTATCATCACTGCACTTACATAATTTCAAGATAAATGTTATTTTTTATAAGCTTCTTTATTGCTAAAAGAAAATTTTCTCACTGCCCCTTCAATAATACTATAACTTCACTCATAATATCCATTTCAAAAATTAAGCCTATATAGTCTTGATGATTCCTTGGAACACTTGTGTTCACATAATTCACTTCTTGGAATTCTTGTTATTAAAAAATATAATTTCAGAATGCAAACAAAATAATGCTCTACAGCAAAAGCAAAAACCAAAAACTTTTCAGATTATAATTACATGCTGTACAAACTCAGAGGTAAAATAAAACAAATTATCAACTATAGGAAATGGGATAGAGCAGATTATGTGTAAATTTAGAGTGGGGAATGTAAAATAAAGTGGCTAACAG
The DNA here is from genome assembly GCA_028023455.1 of Epiperipatus broadwayi. Lineage (NCBI taxonomy): Eukaryota > Metazoa > Onychophora > Udeonychophora > Euonychophora > Peripatidae > Epiperipatus > Epiperipatus broadwayi. The sequence continues at coordinate 3,196,075 of JAQFVV010012519.1, read as the reverse complement.
GTTTATCTGGGCATAATTGCTGAGATATTCTTGACTTCGTTTATTAAGGAGAAGCCATAATACATCACATCACATCACATCACTTGCTTCACAGCTCTCTTAAAAAGACTTGAGTCAGTTTTGCTGCAATCAAAGGTATTCCTTATATGTACTTGTCCCTTTAAAGAACATTATTTGCTCTTTGTGTGCCTTTTCATTTACAACTATCAGTTTTTAGTGTATTTTTATCATTATTTCATTGTATCTACCATCTGCTCTTCTACAATAGACAACCAGATTCTTCCCCCTGATTGATGGGTAGTTTCACTGTTTTATGAATCATAGAGGGTTTTATTCCCTCTTAGACTCTTGAATTCATTTCCTACTCCAGTTCTTCTATCACTCAAAAACATTTTTATCAAATTTTTTATGTGTTGTTCCAATTATTTAAGTCATTAAAAACGATCTTCTTTTCTCAGAATCCCCCCGGGATAGTAAACTGCCTAAAATTCTAATTAATTTTTGCATTAGCTAACTAAAATTAACATTAACAATCTCTCCAGTGTGGATTTGCTTCGTTTTTTAAAATCAAATTCTTTAGTTTTCTATTTGAAAATTTTTTTCTTTATATAATTCTTTAACTCTTCCAAATAGTTTAAAAATGGACACCGCCCCTAGCTGCAAAAATGTGCAAAAACATAACTCACAACAACAAAAACCTTCAAAACTTCCAAAAGTGTTATCTAAATTAAATTCCAAAGAAAACTCAATTAAAGACACCATCAGCACATAACCTAACTCAAGATCTCCATCTCCAGACTCTGAATTTTCCTCCCCTACAGGCTGAGGCTTGCCCCATAAAAGGCAAAAAGCAATCCCAAAAAAGTAATTGACCAATTATAATGTTGCTCCAAGCAAACTGGGAACATTAAAAATTTCTCAACTATGAGGGAAAAAAATCAGCCTGCTACACCTAAGTTTAATGCAGAAACCTTAGACAACTCTGAATCCTCTAAAAATCTAACACACAATAATTACTCCAAAGATGATGCTACTCATGATTCCCCATCTCAATCTACCAGTGCAACCAAATCTGCCATCATTACTCCCACTAATATCAGTTGCACTATAGAGCCATCCCTTATTAAAAATCCTTCCATAGATAGCTCCCTAAAACCATAGCAAGTCTTTGCTAATTCCTATGCTCAGGCTGCATCCAGCACTGTACCAAAAATCCCAATATAACCACATCACAAACATACCAAGCTAAGCTCCTTCAAAATCTGTGGGGCCTTGATGAGGACAATCCTAACAATCATGATTCAGCATCCTCAGCAACCTTCATTCCTACTAAACAACTTACACCAGAGAATCACATGGTGATCTCAGAATAATTTAACCACACGTTCCACTGCTTCTCCTCAAGTCACTTCGTTGCTTCCAGAGTGACAGTTCTGTCATTCTGGTGGTTACAGATTTACAATGCAGACTCCACAAATTTCCAACACAGCAGCTCTATGACCTTATCAAACTTCACAATCTAACTGATAATATACATAAAATCATCAGCCTTCCTAATGACCAATACATGGCAATAGAGTTTCACAACACAATACAAAGACAAGCCTTCAAAAACAGAGTCAAATTTTTACACAATATGTTCCTGGTTGTAATAGACACCAATAGACTATCCATCCTTAAGGGGTTTATCAAAAACTGTCACATAGGGATGGAGAGGCAGCACCTACAGAAATATCTCAAGGCATTTGGACAAGTTACCTCATTTGAGTACCTTAGGGATCCTCTCACCAATGGCCTCACCTTCAATTTATCCTTAAAAAAAGGTCTCTCCTGAAAGCATTCCCACAAGAATAGAAGCCGATCTATCACCTTTGATCATCTCGATTAAGGGGATCAGGCCACAATGTTTCACCTGCAAAGACCGCAAACATCTCATTCGGGACTGCCCTAAAAATGCAGCTCTTGCCAGGAAAAAAGGGCCTAAACAACATCTGTGCTCTGTGCAGCTCCAATAGACATGAACTTCCTCCTTCAGTTAACTTCTCACCTCCATCTGATACCAATTAAACCTTTCAGTATTCAGCCACTATCTAACCTTCTAATAAGACTCCAGCTTCCTCTAGGCCACATAATTTTGAATTCACTCACAGCCCACCACTCTCAGTTACAGCACCACCACAGGACTCTCTTTCCTTGATTGACATGTCCACTAATTCAAACTCAGAAATCATCCTGCCTGAGTCTACCAACTCTGGCCCTTCCACCACAATCAATAAACATCAAAAACATGCATGTCCCAATCCATCTGATAGTGACACTAACTCTGACAGGCAGCTGTCCATCCTTGACCTTCCCAGTGAAACCATAATGGATCCACTTCTGGAACCTAGGGCAAGTCTCAGACATACAGAATGTAAAAAGAAAAAAAGGATTCTTTCAACGAAAAATTTTCTGGTTTCAACCCGGGCCTCGTTGGCCTCCTCCCTTCGCACTCTCTTACCCTCCTCTGCTGAATTTTTTTCAGACAGTGGTTCATCAAGTGACATCAAAAATGAATCATTGTGCAATTCTGGCAGGAGAAGAAAAAACTGTACTCTTCACATCTCTCCCAGCCCAGTTCATGCCCGCTTACCATAAAAATTTCTGAATTCCTACTGTTTCTCCATTACTTATGTTCATATTTTGAGGTCACATATGCTTATCTCTGTTGTTGGTTTAAACATTTGGGGCCTTAATTTAATCCATAGGCTCCTCACTCTCAAACATTGGTTTGAACTCAACTCTCCCAACATCCTCTTCCTTGCCGAAATTAAACTCTCCACTCACTTCAACTACAGCATTTACTCTACTTTGTCCACTTTTGGTCTATTCAAGTATTCTACTGCCTTGACTTCTGTTGGAGGAGTCACCATCATCATTAATAAACATGCCCCTCCCTCCACCTTTTCCATCATACATATCGATGCTCACTCTATTATCTTGGAGGTACAATTTGGGTGCTTCAGAAGTTTTGTGATTTATTTATATTTGCCCTTAAATGACAATGACAGCCTCATTAAATCTATTATTCACCAAATCAACATCACAGCTACCACCTCCTTTCACACGCTTCTGGGTTACTTCAATATGGGCTACCAGTCCTTTACAAACACATATCTACATCTCTTCTCCATGGGCTTAATGTGTGGCCAGGGCTTTTTCCCAGACCAAGCCTACTCTTTCTACATTGATAAGCATCAGACCCTCATTGATTTAACATTCTACTCTCCTGATCTCCCATTTCATGATTGAATCGGCCCAATTCCACACCATACCTTTTTCATATCACAAGGTATCACACCTTTCCTTTGACATTAACTCTGGCCCTCCAGTAAACCTTGGCCTCAGAAGAACAATATGATTCCTCAACAAACAAAATACACCAATAGCACTGCTTTCAGAATATCTTCATAAAATCAATATCCTTCAAATGGAGCCCATCTCTGCATGGTTTGCATTTGTGAAAATCCTGCAAGCTGCCATCCACAAATACATCTGGAATTCCCGAGGGCCACTCAAATTGCTGGCTTCCATGGACAAAATTTCAGAGCAACTAAATAATCAGGAGAGTGGGCCATTAGATATTAGCACAATCATGCAATTGAAACTTCAATACCATGTTGCTCAAAATGCCTTGGCCGAGTACATCTCGGTCAAATGCACCCAGACATATGTGGGTAATCAGCATTGTTGGACCAGAAGTTACCTGGGGTGGGCTCTTGGTTCCCACAGGAAGAAAACCACCCCCTCATCCATCACAGTCAGCAACAAATTCTACATAGGTCAGGAATTGCTCCTTCATTTGAGAAACCATTATAAGTGCATGCTTCTCAAAGCTGACATCCCTCCTTTCACTATGCCATCAACCTTGAGTCAGCTTTCATCCTGGCATCACCCAGATCATGCTACTTAACAAACTGAAAAGCTTTCCTGACCATGTCCACCCCGGTCCTTATGCTATCCCCAAGTTTATCCTTCTTCACCTAAGTCAGTTCACCATCCCCATTACTCTCAACATGATCAATAAGCTGGCCTCAGGTGCTTACATCATTGAGGGTCTCTATCCGGCAACATTAGTCTCTTTCCTTAAGAAAGATTGGCCACCTACTGAGGCTCAAGAGTCTTAGGCTTATTTTGATGACCCCTCTGCTCATAAAACTTATTGAGTCTACCATCAAAGGGTCACTAGAACAATTCATACTACCTGAACTTTCTGACAGTTTTTTGTAAGGAGCACTCCACTCTTGGGGCTGCCCCACTCTTTAAGATGGCCACCGAGCATATTAGGCAGTCTCGAAATGGCAGGCCCATCACTGCCCAACTAGACATACAGGCAGCTTTCGACTCTGTTAGGGTCAACCTGCTCATTGGTTTCCTCAGGGACCTGAACATTCCAGAGGCCCTTCTGTCCATCCTCTACAATCTTCTGTCCAACAGAGAAATCCTAGTTACTCTGGATGGGAAAGTTGCCCCCGGCTTCACACCTAACATATCCATTCTTCAGGGCTCTCCACAGAGCACTTTGTTGTTCACCACATTTCTGAATCTCCTCTTTCTCAGGCTGGAACATGGCCTCCCTGGCATCCTCATTCCTGCACTGGGAAAAAGCATCAAATGCCTTGCTTATGTAGATGATGTGGTTGTCTTCCTTCCCTCAGTTTATCTCATCCCAAGGCTTCAACAGATCATCACCTGGTACACCAAAACACACAGGCTGGAATTTAGCAGTGATAAATCAGTGGCCTGGCAACTATCAACTGGTAAACAAATCCCTTCCACCTTCGATGCCAAGCCACACAACTTCCTCATATTCCCCCTCATGCTCTGTTCTATGGACATGAGGGTACAGGTCCAAAACACACTGTATCAAAACATATCATCCACCCTCAGTGCTATCACAGGCATCTACCTTTCTCTTTATGGAAAAGTCACTCTCCTAGTGTTTTCTAAAATAGCATATTACCTCCCCATTGTTCTACCTACACATTCCTTTATATCCAAAATCAATTCCCTTTGCACCCATTTTCTCTGGGGCAGAAAGGTGGTGGCCATCAGCCTAAAAAGTTGTTTTTCTAAAAGCCTCAATGGGGTAGGCCTACACTCCATCGATACTCTTCTGATCCAGAGATCTCACAACATTATCCTCACACTCCTAAATCATTTTCCTGCCAACCTTGTGCATATCATTATCACACCCACTGATACTCCTCCCCCAGTGGCAGGCCCAGGTCATGGACTTCACTCATTGCCAACATCCTTCAAAAGGCTGGCTTTGTTATACCATCCATCAGTGGTAAACTAAAATACTGAGAGGTTTTCAATTAGACTGCAGACCTCTCCATTGGGTCCCCTACATTCCTCAAACTTACCAATGCTCAATTAATCTGCAAATTCAAAAAGTAGTCCCTTGAGGCAAAATTCCTTGATTTCCTCCTCAAAACTCAATCACTCCCTTCCCACAAATCAATTTTTGGTCAACCATAGGGGCTTCACCAAGATCTCTTCCATATGCCAGCTCTGTAAAACTGACAATGAAACCCTCCAGCATTTCTAAATGTCCCTTTCTGCTTGGAATGAGACATGTCATCAACTTCTGCCTTTCCTTGCAAAGTAATACCATCTTCAACCTCCACGAATCCATAGAAACAGGGGTCTTTGCAACTATTAGATTATCAAGTTTTTCTCAACTATTAGATTATCAAGTTTTTCTCACCTATGCACTCTGGTTGCTCCGATGTGCCATTATTTTTGACCAGAGAATAAACTCAGTGAATCAAAAGCTATTGGACCTAGTTTGCTCTCTCAAAACCAGATATACCAAACTAGCCCCACCTCCACTCATCACAGACACTTGGGCAATCTTCAAACTCCCATCCTCTCAGCCTCTGTCATAGGACCCAATCATTCAAATATTTATGACTCATGTGGTGCTTACTCAACAAAGACAAACATCTTGGACTGGCCTGGACTATACACCATTTCCCCTTTCACTTCCTATTCCCTTTTCACATGTATCCTTCCCTCTTACCATGTTCCTTTGGAAACTTCAATTTATCATGTAATCACTCCCTTGTAAATCTTTTTCTAACTGTATTTTTATGAATAAACTTTCATCACTGAGAAAAAAAAATAAAACAAATTTTACATACTTTACTTAAACAAAAATTTAAACTAAAAAATAAATGAATATAAATGATGGAAATAGAAAATCATAGAAAAGATTATTAATAGTTTCTACTAGAGTCAAAAAAGTCATAACATGAAGAATGCAAATTTACTTAACCATACTGAAGACAGTGTTACAAAAGACTTCTATTCTTAACATAAATAATTGAATCATCTTAAAGTCCTTGTGAAAATATATTCCAAGATAAATTCTAATCAATATCAATAATATGACAGTGATAGAAACAAAGCAACAAAGAGGTGGAAATTTCCACAGTTCAGTGACTTTCCCAATCAAAATGTAAAAATAAGAAGCCACTTTATTACTTGACATTAATGAGCTAAACAGGCAATTACTCAAGAATATTTTACCACTCAAGAATATTTTACCCCATCTATACCTGTTCTGTTTCCTTCTGGATTCCTTTTTCTTTAAGAAGCTACTTTATTACTTTACATTAATGAGCTAAACAGGCAATTATTCAAGAATATTTTACCACTTAAGAATATTTTACCCCATCTATACCTGTTCTGTTTCCTTCTGGATTCCCCTTTCTTTAATATATCTAACTTCTCTAATGTTAATTTCTCTGTTTATCCACTTCTGGCACATTTTTTCTACCTGTACTATCTTCATCTCTATGTTATCCATCATAACACTATCTTATTCTAACTCATCTCTCTCTCTTTTACACCTTTCATCATCTCAACTTTCTGAATTTCTTTAGTTAAATCTTTTTCTATGGTCTCTTGATTTTTCTCAACTCTTTCCATTCTTTTTAGTCTCATTCTTTTCTTGTATCATTTCCTGCTGACTTTGTTTCATTTCAAGTAATGTGTTTTATTTCTCTTGTTTTTCATTATTTTGATCATCATCTTCATCATCATCTGTATCTCTGACATTTCTTTTTCCTTTTCTACTATTTGGGGATTTTTGAAAGAAATGACTTTCTCCCAATAGTACTCCCCTAAGAATTTCTATACTGGATTCCATTTTCAAAAATGAGATCAAATCCAAATTTATCTACCTTTTATTAAAACATTTTTTAGTTTAAAATATATAAGTACTTAATATTTATTTATCTAACACTTTCTCGTGTTATCCAAAAGAAAATTCTATTTGACTGTTTATTTAATTATTCATTTGGAAAAAGATGAACCCCTATTTCAAACTACTCCAACAATACACACTAACTAGCATAACTGATCCCTAATACTAAATTTTGACTCACTACCTTTCAAAATATTCAACTGTCTGAACAAAATCTCATATGGGTTTTCAATTTATAGCCCCATGTTGGGCACCAAAAGTTGCTTTCCATTGTAATGGTCACTTCTTTTGATTACTGAGGGCTCCATTCGGTCACTAACTACCTAGAAAATTTAATTTAAAGTGATCCAAAAGTTAACAATGATGATCAATGCTACCAGCTAGACTCAGAGAGAGAAAGAGATCTTTAACATTGTTCAAACAATTGAGGAAATAACACACAGACAAATGTCAGCCAAATATAATAAATAATTTTACAATCTATTAAATCTAAAATATTTTCGAACAAAATATGAAAATTTGACCTAAAGTCCTCCACCTGGTTTATCAGAGAGTGTACAAGAGTATTGTAACATTAAACACCCTGGCAGATAAGTTCATTTTCTCACCTAAGAGTTAAAAGGGATTCATAATATCTTCCTGTTAGTGATTTATACAAACAGATTCCAGTTTCTTTTTGTTAGAGATTTAAAAACAAAACTGTCTTGTACAGAATACAATGAATCAGCACAGTAATCTTTTTCTACAACCTGACAAAACCTTGGGATATTACAGGAGTGTCATTTGGCCACAAACACTTTTGAAAGGTCATGTTTAAGATCTTTGAGTTTGATTCCAACAAAAGAAAAAAAGAAAAGATTATGGTATTATGTAATCTGAAAGATAGGAAAACCCAAAATCTGTTTAATAAAAACAGAACAATACAGTCAATAAATCACTAGCCAAAAGATTTCATGGCATGCAGGAAATTCAAGTCAAGATTGTCTAAATTAATCATAAGGAAAGAATAAGGGACAGGAGTTAAAAAGAAAATTACTAATATCTTCCCAAGCATTTATCAAAGGTTAATAATATGAAAGGAGAAAAACACTAAGCATATAAAATATAAACTTGTCATACACTCTTGGATAAATAAATTTAAAATATGGAATCTTAAAACTATGTCCTCAATACATGTAATAATAAGAAAAATACATAATAAAATAATTAATGATCTTTAAATGATTATACATCTTATTATAGGTGCAGGTTTCCTTTTAGATTAAGATAAGACTTTAATGTAGAGATTTAAGTAAGAGATTTAAGCCCTAGTTATAATATGAAAATGTTTGTTACCTTTGAAGTATATTCTGTCCAGCTGATTTCTTCCAGTGGAGTGTGCACAGTTTATTTCTCTTTAGAGTTCATTACAAAGGTTTTGACTTTATTTCTTGGATTGGGAGTATCGTGGCAATATTCAGAATCAGTTCTGGACTAGCACATTAAGTCATGTTCATGGTGGTGCCATTATGAAGCTCCAGGTTCATTGTAAAAAGGTTTTAGCATGGCAAATTGTTAATCTGGTTTTTGTAGGTAGGTAGTTTCTGCATTCTGGATGGACAATTGCTGTTTCCAATATCTTAGCATATTCACTTTTGTTAGCAAGTAGCTAAGTAATTATTTCTGAGCACAGCAAGCAGGAATCTGCAAAATCTCCTATTAGCAGTCCACAGAAATCTAACTTTGACAATCTGTGAATATAAGTTAACAGTCTGCCATTAATAAAGTCAGATATTTAGTGAATTTAAGTTAGAATAATAACAGTAAAAACCCTAGAGCTTTTATATCCAATTGTTATCTCCTGTCTAATCTTGATTAAATGTATTGTTCAGGTAAATCTATCTCCTGCTTAATCTTGATTTAAAAAAAACAAAATCTGTTCAGGGCTCTTATCTATTTCAAAAGTAATTTAAAAAATAAGTCTCAGCTTTTAAAATCAACAAAATAAAAAGGATTGATTGCAATTAAAACTTTTTAAAATTAGAATGTTTTTATATACCTGTCTATAATCAAGTGTGTTATGGCATGTACTTTTAATAAATAATAATAAAATAAAGTACAAAAATGTTTTAATTCAATTTCTTTCAAAATCTTTAAAATTGTATATTCTAATTTTGAATTTTCCAATGGTGCTTTAGAAGTAGATAAAGCATATGGTTCAGTATGCTGCACTATTTAAAATATTAGGTTGAAAATTTCACAGCCTGGAATTTAAATATTACTGGGGCTTTTAGAAAATTAATGATATATCAGGTATTTAGTTTAGAAATGGATATCTGGAAAATAAAGATATCACTTCAAGTTGATTATATGACTGCCAATCTGGTGTCTATAAAAAAAAACATTTGTAAAATAAAGGGTTCGACACTGAAAGAGTGTCTATGTGTTATACACCTATGGTATAAACTTTGTTTTTCCAAGAGAACTTCAGGATTATATTTTCTTAATAAACTGCTATTGATTAAGATGGAATAAAGCTTTATTTTAAAATAGGCAATGTTTATTCATACAGTTTGATTTTAAACTATTTGTAAGTGATTAATATTTAATTTTATTGCTAATGTTCAATTGTATATATTGATCATAGTATTTATTCATTTGTTTTATATAATATTCTGCAAATTTTTTGGTTTTATAAAAAATTGCACATTCTGTATACTCTTTTATAAAATACACAATTAGGGTATAGTTAACACAGTTTTTAGATATGTTCCAATTGGCATAGTTTTCCGGAAATGTTTTGAAATATCATTATGGGTAAAATATTTACAATTACTGAATTTTATACAAATTTTAAAAGATAGTTCTATACATAATGGCATAATGAATTTTTCATATTTATTTTGAGATTAGCAATTTAATTCTAGACTGGGAGTAGTACAATATTTAGTATAACCATTAATGTCTGAATGCAACACCCTAAGGAAACAAAATTTCTAATGATCTTAAGAATATGAGTATTCAAAATAAAGTTCTCATATATTGACTTAAAAAATGAATAAATTTTTTGAGAACAAATGTTTTTGATAACTTTTCTTAAAGTCATATGTTTGTCTTGGTTTACAGGTTTGGTTCCAAACCAACAGACAAACGATGACAAATTACTGACAATTAATATGTATAATTTATTTGTTACAAAAATATACATGCATGTTAGTTAATCAAACATATAAATATGGTTTATACAAGTTAATACTGAGGTAATCATGCTGAGTAATGGAATTCACTTCCATCTATATAACTAGCCTGCCTCGTGAGCTCAAGTAAGACTTTTCTGGCTGCACCATACAACTTCTCTCGAGTTGGCTCTAGTTCATATTCTTCTGAGTGCACTTAGACAGCTTGCTTTGAGTCGGTTGTGGATATAGCAGTTTTCAGTTCTTATGTGGACTTGCCTCACTGTAGACATTGATAATGACTAGAGAAAATACCTTTGTTGATGGCACAGGGTTTATTGGAGAGCACATTCAGTCTTTCAGGTTGACAGAAGTAATTGCTTTCTGTGCCAAAAGGCTGACTATTTAATGGCAGATCCCCTATCTTATTATAAACACTTGGATTATGTGTGTGAATCACAATGAAGGATTTATTTCCATTGGATAGTGACCAAATTCCAGCCAATTAGGCAAGAAATCAGGAATAGTCCACTTCTAAAAAAATATATCTCAACTCCAGTTTTAAATAATTTTTTAGTCACAATTGTATTTCATCATATTTTATTACCTCATGAGATTTTACAGATATCTGATATTAAACCACTAAACATCACATGATAACCTTCTCTATACTAGCACATAATTGTTGTAAACAAAGGCAAAACTCTCCATACAGTAGTGCCAACCTGTGCCAAACAGAGTAATCAATGGATGCCAGAAGGCTTGTGCATAAAATCCCTATCTAGTGCCTACTCATCCAATATCCCCAGACTAGTTTCTGGCTTGTGGCCATCATCAGTGAGGAGCCTTGAATCTGAAAGCACTGCACCTAGATCTTAGGATCTAATGCAACCCTCCAGCAGCCACCTTTTAACTCTACTTTACTACAAAACTATGAGAATAAAATTGAAAATATTGTTAATATTTTCAATTTAAGCTCAATAGCTTGTATAGTCATATGGGTCTGAACTCAATTCAGCTCCCATACATTTTGGTGTCTTTGGCTCTTAAACAACCATAGCCACCACTATGCTATTAGGCAGGATTAGTGTTAAACCACTAAACATTACATGATAACCTCTATACTAGCACATAATTGTTGTAAACAAAGGTAAAACTCTCCATACAGTAGTGCCACCCTGTGCCAAACAGAGTAATAAATGGATGCCAGAAGGCTTGTGCATAAAATCCCTATCTAGTGCCTACTCATCCAATATCCCCAGACTAGTTTCTGGCTTGTGGCCATCATCAGTGAAGAGCCTTGGATCTGAGAGCACTGCACCTAGATCTTAGGATCTAATACAACCCTCCAGCAGCCACCTTTTAACTCTACTTTACTACAAAACTATGAGAATGAAATTGAAAATATTGTTAATATCTTCAATCTAAGCTCAATAGCTTATATAGTCATATGGGTCTGAACTCAATTCAGCTTCTACATTTTGGTTTCTTTGGCTCTTAAACAACCATAGCCACCACTATCCTATTAGGCAGAATTAATGTTAAACCACTAAACATCACATGATAACCTTCTCTATACTAGCACATAATTGTTGTAAACAAAGGTAAAACTCTCCATACAGTAGTGCCACCCTGTGCCAAACAGAGTAATCAATGGATGCCAATTATGTGCTAGTATAGAGAAGGTTATCATGTGATGTTTAGTGGTTTAACACTACTCCTGCCTAATAGGATAGTGGTGGCTATGGTTGTTTAAGAGCCAAAGACACCAAAATGCATGGTAGCTGAATTGAGTTCAGACCCATATGACTATATTAGCTATTGATCTTAGATTGAAGATATTAACAATATTTTCAATTTCATTCTCATGGTTTTGTAGTAAAGTAGAGTTAAAAGGTGGCTGCTGGAGGGTTGCATTAGATCCTAAGATCTAGGTGCAGTGCTCTCAGTTCCAAGGCTCCTCACTGATGATGGCCACAAGCCAGAAACTAGTCTGGGGATAGTGGATGAGTAGGTACTAGATAGGGATTTTATGCACAAGCCTTCTGGCATCCATTGATTACTCTGTTTGGCACAGGGTGGCACTACTGTATGGAGAGTTTTGCCTTTGTTTATATCTGATATTAAGATGAAAGAATTGTATGTAAAATTCATAGTTAGATGATGGACCTCTTTAGAGCTGTATTTTGTATAGTGTTTACACTATTTTGTAGAAGCTCAAACAAGAGAATATTTTGATGAAAAATTCAAACTATTATGAGATAGACTATATCTCATTTATACCAACTTAATTGTTTATAACCTTATTGATAATCAATACTTAAAACTAAAATATTTTGGTATATTGTTTTTAGAGTCAGTAATTAAATTAGAACAAAATGTTTATTGCCATAAAAAACTACATCTCATACAAAAATTGACTTTTAAATGTTCTTTATTACAGAAAATATTTATGAACATTTATCCTTTAGAACAGTGGTCTTCAACCACTGGGCCATGGGCACAGAAGTTTTCTGTCAATCCACAGCTAGACTAGCAAGAAAGTTTGTAATAACAAAATAATAAAATTTTAAACTTTTAATTAATATGAACTTTAACAATTTTTATTTATTTTTTCATCGCATTTTTTCCCGATTTAAAAAAAAGAAACAGAACAAAAATAAAATCTAATCAATCATACATAAATCAATTTGTTTTTCTATTTATCACCGATGTTTATGGGGGGGGGGGTAGAAAAAAGTTTTTTATTATACAAACTCCGGTTGTCTTTTGATAGCCAATCATAGCTGCTTATCAGCATTGTTAAAACAATAAAATGTAACGTGACTTTTTTTGATCTCTTAAATATTTTCTATGGCGATTTTTTTTTTTTGGCTTTAAATTAATTTTTATTACCTTTTTTTAAAAATAAAAACCAAAAAATAAGTTCTGTCTCTAACTTTTACAAAGTATTTCTCAATACACCCTCACCACTCCAAAATAAAGTAAGATCAAAACTTTTGACTTTTTCAAGTTTGTTTTTCTTTTTTTTTTGTTTAAAAATATGCTCACTTTTTTTTGGCTTTATTTGTATACCGCTAAAATACTAAAATTTTTATTTTTAAAACCAATTTCTTTTACCTTTTTTTAAAAATAAAAACAAACAAAAAATAACTCTGGTGTCTATCTTTTGTCTCAGTATTTCTCACCCCCCCCCCAAATAAAATAAGATCAAAACTTTTGACTTTTTCAACATTCAGGTGAATAACATTTTATTCTTGCACATTTTAACAATGAAATAATAAACGTAAAATGCAAGCACATTAATGAGAACAATTGTTATTGTATGTTTTCTGTAGCAGTATGACTGCGCAACTCGAGTGTTTAGCATGTGAAGATAAGTAACACCATTACAATACACAATAACTAGTGTGTGCGCAACTCGAAAAAGAGTGTTTAGCATGTGAAGGTAAGTAACACCATTACAATACACAATAACTAGTGTGCTGTTTTGATCAGTTAAAACAATTATGCTTATCTAACGCTAAGCAGGTTACATCTTTAAGAAAATTTATCTAAACTTCTGCCGGTCCATGAAATCTTATCCTTATTTTTACCGGGCCGCAGATGTGAAAAGGTTGAAGACCACTGCTTTAGAAGATCACATACTATCCTTACTTTTTCAGCTTTTCAAAATAAGAAAAAATAGAGAAAATTTTCACTTGATCTGCGAAAGACCTTTCGCCTCAATGAGAAGCTTTCAAAAATCTTAAAGTTGTTCTTTTATAAAATATGTTACCTATCGACTTAACTTTTAGCCAACTTTTAAAGGTTACTAAATATCTTAGATAACTGTGATTATTAATTATTTTATAAATTATGCTATTTATCTTTACTCTTATTCTTCTCCTTTACTTTCTTTTGCATTTCTTCATATATTAATATATATTGCTTATAATAACTTCTTCTTTCATATACACCTGGGTCTCATTTTATATGGTAGATAGGTTCCTCAGAAAATGCGCACAAAAGAAATTGCCCAAAAATAGACTTAACTTACCTTGGAAAATGGGGGATACATACTGTAATTTCTCAAAAATCGCATAAAAGCAAAGCAACAACATAAAATTACTTTAAAATTCGCATAAAAAAAAAAAGGAAATAAAATATGACTAATAAAAAATTTCAAATTTGAAAAAAATTGATACAAGACAAACTTTTTTACTTTTTTTATTAACTACAGTATTTAATTTTATTCAAAACAATATATTTTTATGCGTAATTTACATTTTTTTCATATATGTACGGTATTTTAATCATTATCGCTATTTGAGTAATCAGATTCATCATGATATGATGTGAGGTACTGTAGCTTCTCCTTAAACGAAGTCAAGAGGAAATACAACTAAAACATTTTCCAGTCGCTGTTGATCCTTCCCATTTCGCTAAGCAATCTAAAATTGAAATTTTTGTTTACAAAGAAATTCATTTTCTTGGCTGTTTTTTCTCTCTTCGTTAGAGTAAACTAAAAGTTTAAAGTAAAAATAAGAACTTAGACTTACGATAATAAAAAGACACTGACTCACCATTGTTGGACAAAATTTAATTAAAACTAAGAATTCAAAATTAAATT
The DNA here is from genome assembly GCA_028023455.1 of Epiperipatus broadwayi. Classification (NCBI taxonomy): domain Eukaryota; kingdom Metazoa; phylum Onychophora; class Udeonychophora; order Euonychophora; family Peripatidae; genus Epiperipatus; species Epiperipatus broadwayi. Next base: position 3,181,053 of record JAQFVV010012519.1, on the reverse strand, counting down.
CTTATTTTTGTCTTCAATTTTTTAATTTTCAATTCCATTTAAAAATCAAATTTCATCATTTCACATCACCTTAATTTCAGATCATGTTACTTAATTTTAAACTGTTAATTAGAATTAAAAATCAGATGTTACTCACCTTTTAAAAATAAACTTGCAGACATTAACTTATGTATTCTTCTTATAAAAAGCAAAAATAGAACGTGATTTAAAATTCAAAAATAACAACATACATAGTATTTTTCATCTATAACGTTTGAACAGATTTACATTATAGTCTTATAAAATTTAATGTGAGTATCTAAAATGGGGAAATCCTGATTTTAAGTGAATTATGAACTTCTTTATTGCATAAAATCTATTACAGTACTATTATAAAGTGCTGAAAATATTGAAATTATTAGATGGAAGTCGAATTCCAATAATGCGCTATTACTTTAAATATGATGTGAGTGCACGAAATTTATAATATTTGAAGTAATAGTGCATTATCGGAGCTCGACTTCTGATCTAATAATTTTTATTGCATAAAAGAAAACTGCATACAAAGATATTAAGAAGAAACATGAATTGCCTAGCTTCAAAATTGCATTAAATAAATCCGCATAAAACGAGACCTTGGTGTACACTTTAATGCAAAAAAAAATTCTTAATAAAACTTCTTTATTTTTCTGACAGTTTCAACTGTCCAGCAGTCTTCATCAGTGCATTCGCAAACCTCCTCTGCTTTTTAAATAACTGTCAGGAAAATAAAGAAGTTTTATTAAGAAATTTTTTTTGCATTAAAGTGTATATAAAAGAAGTTATTATAAGCTATTTAACTTTATTAGTCTTTACTATCTACTACAAAAAAATACAGCAATTTAATAGATTGGTATTATTTGTTGAATCAATATTTTGAAGAAAATCTAATCATATCTTTATAATAGTATAATTAAAGTCTTTACAAACTGCCTATTTTTATTGGGAATGTTTAATGTAGATAATCTGACTATTACTTAAAATGTAAAAGATTATTCATAGAGAATATAAATTGCTTGTCTTTTCATTTTAACTTTTTAGTAGTTAAATGTATTTGAATTAAATAATCTTAATTTTAAAACATGTCTTTATAATTTTTTTTATAAAGGGTATTTTATATATATATATTCGGAACCTATTTATAATTATCTCATTATTTTGTAAATAATACTGCTTTTATAATAATTAAACTTCTAAAATGAAAACAAATAAGATAATTAGAATTAATAAATCAAATGTATAAATAAATAAGAAATTAAATGGCACTATTGCTCATTTTATAAGAAGTTTAAATAGCCTATAGCTAATGAAGGGCTATGAAATCTGTTCATTAATACTGCTATTGTTTTCAACTAGTGAAATGAACTTCTCATTAACCAATAATCGTGAAATTTTTACAAATTTTGTCAGATTCTAAGAATTTTTAATAATGATGATGATGATGATAATAATAATAATAATTCTTTTTTTCTTCTTCTACTCCTCCTTTTTCTCCTCCTCCTCCTCCTTTTTCTTCTTCAAAGCTACATTAAAGCTAGAAAGAGCAACCTTGAAAAGTGTATTTTTAATTTCTTTAAGTGATTTCATAACTAATAAAATGTTATAAGATCTTCAATGCATGGTTTGAAGCCATTTAGGCCCGAGACTTCAAATCACATTGACTTCTCAAATATACTGTGATAATATTTGTGCTTAATCCTAGAAGATTCTCCTTCAAATTGGGATAGATATCTTATTTGAACAGAAACATATTTGTAACAATATATTATTAAAACTATACTGTCCAATGATTATATTATGTACATAAATCCATCTGTTTAAAGTTTATTATTATGATGATACGAATAGTCTCCCTAAATGAATTTTTAGGAATCAAGAATAATAGGATGTTAAAAGTATCATTTGATGCTTTATTAGAAATATATGAGTAAGAGTAATAAAATAGATTTCTGCTTCTAAAGCAGATGTCACTTTGGTTGTCATGTGACATAGCTCCTTTTAAATTCATTCCAGTAATTTCAATTTTTAGTTGTATGAAAGTTTTTGTAATTAAACATCATTAACCTTAGGATAAAATAAGGAAAAGATTTTTGACAAGAAATATATTAGATAAAATAAGTCCATTCCCCTTCCCTCTTTTTTTATTATTAATTTGTAAATCATGTAGCGTTTGTATAATAAATTCAGCACTAGTTTATTTTCAGAAACGGAAATGTTTATTGAAGCTTTATATGGACTATAACTTTTAAAAAATTGACATTTATATTTTTTAGGTCAAGTGTATACTTATAAGTAGTTCTCAATCAGAATTTAAAGTAAATATCATTATTCAAAAGATTGTTAATATTAGATATATTGGGTTTTTTTTTAAAAAAATTCATTTTTCTAATTTTCTCTTTTTAAAATTGCATTGGGGATTTTTTTTAAATCTTTAGATCTGCATTGAATTATCACAAATATGTTATCTGGTTACTTTTAAACAGTTACTTTCAAACTCTTAATATTTCTAGAATTATTTTAGAATAAGATAGAACTGATAGTGAAAAAAATACAAAAAGAACTTAGCAATATAATATTAATATCACTTACTTTCTTTATTACTTTTAGAATGCTTTCTATAATTACAACCCACTATTGATAGTTTCGATTGTCGCAGCAGTCTTCTTCAGAATTTTTTCATGAGACTGCCATTTTTCTCATTAAAAAAAATCTGAAAAAGACTTTTAGGACAACCGAAACCATCAATAGTGTGTTGTAATTATAGGAAGTATTTTAAAGTAATAAAGAAAGTGATATTAATATTATATGGATTTGGCAATGCAATAAAAAAGATAAAGAATATATAAATAAACATTTATTTTAGTGCTGTTTCTAATTGTAATACATTTAATCAGCCATTCAAGCTATTGCGTGCTTTTTACGAGTGTTAAATAATAAATGAGTACATTCTAGATAATTTCGTCGACGTTATTCATTTAGATATCGTAAACAGTGGTTTAAAGTGAGTGGTCTATCCTCATGCTTTCACTTACAGATTTGCCCATATATAAGCATTTGGGTTGGATAGAATAAGTGGATTCATTTTATTTTTTCCTAAATACTATATCTTGTGTTGGGAGTGAATGTACTCATTTCTTATTTAACACTCGTAAAAAGCGCACAATAGCTTGAATGGCTGATTAAATGTATTATAAAGAATATAATATTATTTATATTTTATTAGAAAAATTAAATTTTATATATCTGATAATAAGTAAAATCTAGTTTTATCTGTATTCTGAAGAGGAACTAGTATAATTATCTGAGGTGTTATATTTTTATGGTACTATTTAAGCAGGTTCTATTACTTTTACCTATGAAATAATTTTTAATTATTGCTTTCAGTAATTTCTGTGTTTTATTTATTATAATCATCATTATTTTTTTCATTCCCTTTTTTTTTATTAAACTAATTCTTCAGTTACTTAGGTTAGTATTTAGCTTGGTTGTCTTGGACTTTTCTTGTTATTTCTTCGCAATAATTGTATCAATGAAATTATATGTTTGTATAACCACATTTTCATCTTTTAATTACACACAAGTATAACAATCCTGACTTCAACGTTTTTTGCTTGCTTTCTAATTTTCTTCTTTTTTGTCTGTTTCTCTTTTTATATTTTTGCTTTTGGATTACTTATTCAATTGTGGCTGTTACTGATAGAAAAACTTTTATAGAAGAGTATTAATCACATTTTTGGCGAATTTACACAGTTAAATCTTTGATTTGATCAATATTAAATTATATGGTGTGTAAACTATTGCAGTTTTAATAGCATGGGATAATGATCATTAATAGGAATTTACCTTAGGAAAAATGTAATCTAGATTTTGTTAGACATCTTCGCTGATGTTTAAGTAAAATGCATTTTTTTGTGTAAATAATATATTTATTGTGGAAGTGCAAAAGCCACTGCAGATATATTAATAAAGTACCATAGAGAGAATGAAAGAAATTATTACTTCATTTTTTTATTTTATTTAGAAGATCAAAAAAAAAAACTTGATCTGAAGAAGACTGCAGGTCAGTTGAAATGTAATAAAGAGTTTTGCTAAAAAGTATTTGAAGCGGTTTGGATAAATTGTATTTATTGTAAAACACTTAAATTTTTATATCATATCGAGACAAACTAGATAAATATTTTCAAATGAATATGTATATTGAATATTTGTTAATTCTTAATTTAAAGAAATGCAGCCTCCTTTATTGTTTTATTTAATTATGTCAATACTTAGATCAGAAGCCTTAATCGTCAATAATATTAAAGACTGGCCAGAAGGTATTGGTAGGAAATTTTTGGATAAATCTTGCCTATATTACGGAGCAACTTCGGATATTATTTTCATCCATACATTATCAAATGTAAGATTTTTTTAAATATTTAGATAATTTATCCTTTAAATTTATTAATAGATTATTAATATAACCTTTTTTTTTTAAGCTAAATATTTCGTGGAAGGTTGAAGATAATGAAAGTGATATATATGATTGTGAAGTTGGATTAGGAAGCACAGAAATCTCTCTAAATCCAGATATTTTACCATATACTTCAACTAAAGGTCACTCGAAATTTTTTAGCCATCATCCTAACCTTGAGGGAGGTGAACGCTTCTTCTTATATATTAAAGCAAAAAACAAAGCTGGGAAAGAACATATTAAAGTACGCTGAACTTTGAAAAAATTATGTAATTATTATTAACAATATGGCTTAAGATAAATAGTATTCTAGAGCAATTAGTAAATAGATATGTATATTTTGGAATTTTATAATAGTAATTTTAAAACTTTATAGATTTTTAAACCTATGAGAATGAATGAAATTGGTATGATGAGCATTTGAAATACCTAAAATACTTTTATTATGGGGCCACCTTAATACTGACTATTATAAATTATTATTTACTAAGGCAATAAACCTAAAGCATGTGCAGTTGAAAATGCAAAGGTAAGGACCTCTACAGGTCTTAACCACAAGCTTATACATTATTGTACAATTATATGATCTCTTTATAGAACTGTAATATCCAGGGGTAACTCTCATTACTGGTTGAATTTCCCAGAAATATTTAGGCTTGGTGATGTGGACTACAAGCTGAATATGCATAAAAAATCGTAGAAAATGTCCTTCAACAACTAAAAACAATTTACAATATGATTTATTAAACAATTACTAAGAAAACTGGCATCAAACATATAACAATTGCAAGAGCTCTGACAATCACGAATACAGTGATTAATATTTTATATATACATAGTATGACATTATATATAAATAGTACCTTTATTCTTGGACTGTCTGTATATGTATTGTTTATAATAATCAATAAAGCAAGTCATATATAACATGACATTGCCTTTAAAAGTTTGTATTTACAAATATGTAATATAGGGAGTGTACCAATAGCTCAAATAAGCTCTTAGGAAAACAAGAAAGTGAAGTTTTAGGGAGTTTGATATTTAAAGAATATAATTTGGGAAACTTTTAAAGGGGGATGGGCTTTTAAATTGTAATATTATCAAAAACAAGACGAATGGACGGGATAAAAGAAATAAGCAAAAGATGGTTGATGTAGATATAAGTGTAGATGTGGAGAGGGAATGGTTTTGTAAGATTAATGGTAAGAAAGGTTGTTATAAATGTAATGAAGAAGAAAGAATCAAAAGAATTTATAAAAGAATAGTTAGGAAAGAAAAAATTGTTAAAATTGGGTTTTTGAATATGCAAGGTGGTAGGAGACCAGAAAAGTGGTTGGAATTAAATAAAGCAATTGAAAATGAAGAGCTGGAGGTATTAGCAGTAGTGGAAACTCATCTAAGAGAAGAAGAAGAACCTATTTTGGAAGAGGTGGTATGGCAGGCTATAAACAGAAAAGAAAAAGAAAAAAGGGGTGGTGGTATAGGTGTTATATCGAGGAAATATTTAAATATTGTTAAGTGTCAAGAGCATTTGTGGTTTGAAATAAGGTTGGGTAGACAAAAATGGATGGTGGCTTTAATGCATATAGCTACTGGAGATAGTCAAACTGTAATGGAGTGGAACAGTAGTATATATGAATGCCTAATTAAGGATAGACCAATTTTTAAAGAAAAGGGGAAGAGAATAATGGTTATAGGGGATATGAATGGACATATTGAAGAAATTGATGATGTAGATAATAAGAATGGTCAGTTGTTGAAGGAATTTTGTCAAAGAGTAAATTGGAGCATTGGGAATTTATCAAATAAATATGAGGGACAATACACATGGTCTAGGAATAATGTATTTCACACAATAGATTATGTATTGGTAGAGAAAGAGGGAATGAATAAAATACGGAAAATTAAGGTGTTTGATAATGAAGAGAGGGTATGTAATAGTGATCATAATTTTATTGTAATAGAAATGGTTAGTAATGTGATGGAGGTTAGAAATAAAGGTAGAAATAATAGTGAAAGATGTGGATGGAGAGTGAATGATAAGAATAAGTTGGAAGAATATAGAATAAAAATTGAAGAAACCATGGAGCAGATAGATGGGGATGAGTATAAGGACTGGTGTGGTGAAATAGAAAAAGTGGCAAATAGGGTTTTGGTTGAGAATATGCAGAAGAATAAAAGTAATAAAAAAAATGAGAGTTAGTAAAAGTGTAAAAGAGAGGAAAGAAGCATGCAGAGAATATAAGTGTGCTATTAAGAACAAAGAAAGTGAAAATGATATTAACGCTAAATGGGGAAAGTACTTAGAAAAGAAGTTGACTAAAATGGATAATTATAGAGAGAGGATGAAGTTAAATAGTAAATTGTTAGAGGATATTAATAAAAGTGGAAGAGATGGGAGTAAAAAATTTTGGAATTACATTAAAAGGAGAAATGTAGGGGAAAGAGAGAGAGTATTATTAGATGATGAGGGAATAGAATGTAGCTCTAGAGAATAGGTAGAGAGAATCTTAAATAGATATGTAATGGATATAGAAAAGATGTTAGATGTGAAGGAAGTAGTGATAGAAAAAATGGAAGCAGTTAGTAATGGGAATATTAGGTTCACAAAAAATGAATTGAATGAGGCAGGGAAGAGATTGAGAAGTGGAAAAGTGAGAGGTTTAGATGGATGGGCAGCAGAGATGGTAATGAATTTAGGGCATAGAGCAAAAGCAAAGTTATTATTATGTTTTAATAAAATGGCACAGAAGACAGTTTTTCCAGTTAGTTGGAGTAATACAAGAATAAGATTATTATTTAAAGGAAAGGGTAAGGATCATAGAAAGTTAAATAATTATAGACCGATAGTGGTAACATCCGTTTTATATAAAGTTCTCTCATATATGTAGCTGGAAGAGTTGTAAAATGGATGGAAGAGAATAATGTAGTGGGGGAAATGCAAGGAGGTTTTAGGTCAGATAGGCGTATAGGAGATAGTTTGTTTGTAGTTACACAGCTTATGGAGATGAGTAGGAATTCAGGTAGATCATTATATATGAGTTTTATAGATATAGAGAAAGCATATGATAGAGTAAATAGAAATAGATTATGGGTAAGGTTAACCAATTTGGGAATGGATGAAGCTTTAGTAAATATTATTAAGAAATTATATGAAAATAATTATTATACTTATCAGTTAGGGGATATAGAATCAGTTAAAGTTAAAAATGGGGTGGGATTAAGGCAAGGATGCCCTATGTCACCTATTTTGTTTTTGTTGTTTTTGAGTGAAATGGAGAAAGCAATAGAAAGACTAGGAAGAGGGTTAGAGATACCATTAATAGGTGGCAAGGGAGTATATATTTTGTCGGGTTTTTTTTTTTTTTTGCAGATGATATCTTTTTGTGTGCAGAAAGAAGAGAAAGATATGGAAATTATGTTGAGGACATGTGCAAGGGTGGGTAAAGAGATGGGGATTAAATTTATTGAAGAAAAATCAAATATAATGATGGTTAATACTGGGGAAAGAGAAGATGTAGAATTTTTATTGGGGGATATAAAGTTAAGTGTGGTGGATAGATAAAGGTATTTGGGAATCATCTTATGTAATCAGGAAAATTGCTTGGATGAATGGGAGAAAAACTTGGTAAATGAAGCAAAGAAAAGAAAGGGTTTGGTAAAGAAACTAACAGTATTTTCATATAATAAATATGATGTAGCTAGAATAGTATGGAAGGGAGTTGCAGTAGCAGGGTTAACATATGGTAATGATGCATTATGGGTTAGCAAAAGAGTTTTAGAGTATTTAGAGAAAGTACAAAGGGAAGTAGGAAGACATGCATTAGATGCAGAGATGTGGACAGCAAAGGAGGCAATTCAAGGAGAAATGTGATGGCCAAGTTTTTATATGAGAGATGCAAAAAGTAAAATGAAAATGTTTGGTAGGTTGCAGTTTATGGATAGTAAAAGAAGAGAAAAAATAGTGTTCAATTGGGTTATGAGTAAAGGGCAGGCAACAAGATGGGTGAGAAAGGTAATGCGGTATGCGAAAGATTTGGATAAAGAATTTATATCAATATACTTGTATAAAAGATGGGATTATTGTGTTAGGAGGATTGTTGAGTGTTATAGTGGTAAGGAATGGGATAAAAGAATAGAAGCATTAATAAAAAATAGGGAGATGGAGAACTAGTATGGAGGGTAAGAAAAGTTTAAATATATTGTGCCGGACGAAATCTTTTAATTTCAGCTATCAATCTATTCTGAAACAAAGGGCGCCACCAGACCACTACATGTCTGGAAAATTTGTTTACTGTGATCAGAATAGATGAATAGATAATGATGATGGTTTGCGCTGACTAGACTCAGGGAGAAACAAGAGATCTTAAATTGTTTAGACAATTGAGACAAAAAATCACAAAGACAAACGTCAGCCAAATTAAGTTTAAACATATTTCATAAATTTTATTATGAGAAAATAAATTATTAAATATAAGTTTATGATACAATAGATGGGGGGTTAACTCAGGCATGTACCAGACATACTAAAGGCAAAGCTATGACAGACTGACTGATCTTCTAATAAACAAATTTAAAAGGGAGGAAGCAAATTTCATTCAGCAGAGGATTCACCTAAACATTGGTTTTCACTTTCAGATATTTAAACCATATGCCCCTGAAATAGATCAAAGAACCCAGTGCCGATGAGCTTTCCGAGATCTAAGCATAGTCAGATCTCAAATGTCCTTATATCGGTATGAACTGCACCAATTACTACGTTTAAAATAACGGTGATTGATCCATCTCAAGAACAACCGACAAACATGACTGAAAGGAAGAAAACAATAAAAAAACTGGTGAATCCCAGCCAAACGATTGGCGAAAATTATTTTAAAATTAATAAGAAAAGGTCTCAATAGGAGACAAGCAAATAATTAGAAAAACAGTTCCGTCTGCCCCAGCAATTAAAGAAAAGAAAATGAATTACAAACAAATTCTGAGTACATGCTCTGATAAATTTAAAGCACACGTAATAAATACAAAAATAAATCTATTGGAGAGTGCACATGAGTACGAGAATATTAAAAGTTGTAAACACTTTAGCAGAACGAAAGTATCGCTCACCTGTAATTTAAGAAAGGATAAATTTATCTTCCTGCTGACAACTTATAAAATTACAAAGAAAAACACAATTCTAATTTTTGCCTTTAGAGATTTTAGAAACGAAATCTCCACCTGCGAAAATCAGACAATAAAGTCATCAGCCAAAAGAGTTTTGGAGGTTTAGCAAGAGGGCAAACATAGAGTATAAAATTAATTATTGAATACTAAATAATTACAGGTAAGCATAAAAAAAATAGATACAAGACTGCTAAAGCATTTACAAAAGCGAGGCATAAAAAATATAAAACTCATTCGTCACTCTCCAATAAACAAAACTGAAAGCAAATTGGAAGCTTAAAACTAAGATTCCAAGACACACTATAAAATATTGGAAAACACAGCAAATGTTAGATATGAGGCTATATTGATTTAAAAAGACATATTTATGATTAGATTGAGCAGAGATTTAATGAGAATTAATTTACCCTGGGAAAAGTTCACGTAGAGTGCGCACTTTTACTTAAGTTCATTTTCAGGTTCTTTAGGCAGCAAGGTAGATGTAGAAAGGTTCCAGCTTCTTTTAGGTGTTCAAGGCATTACTGGAGTAAACTTAGAAGTCAGGGATCCGTCTTTTGTGGAGTTAGCAAGCCATTCAGGTGGTAGTAACAAGTATAGAATTTTTCATTTTGTTGTAGGCAAAAGTATTTAATCACAGCTGATGTCCTTTAAGAAATTAAATGTCCACGCTGATATAAATTCTCACTTGATAAACAGCTTGTCTATCAATGAACAATGAATTAACTGACACTCCAAATTTTCGGGGCTATTTATACGTTGCTCCATTTCCCGCGAAACACTTTCCTTGTTGTTCAATTTCTTCGCCTTAGGCAGGGCAAATATTAATCTCCCACTCAATCTATCTAGGAATTCTACCCAGGGATTATTGAAATGAAAACAACTACATAAAAATCAAATCTCCACTCTTTAAAATAAAAGCCACAGGAATGCAATTAGCTAGCCAGCTTGTTTTTAAATCAAATGGATTTAAAAACAGGCGGTATATGAAAACTATTTTAAAATAAATCGATAAATATTTTTAAAAAATCTGTTTTACATATAAACGCATGTATACTTGGATACACACATTCTTTTTAAATAATATTGCAAATTTAAACTCTACATTTAATTAAAATTAAAAGCTTAATAAATTTCTTCTTTTTTTTGTTTAATAACAACACTATTGAACCGGATTTCAATCAGCGAAAGATTTGGATAAAGAATTTATATCAATATACTTGTATAAAAGATGGGATTATTGTGTTAGGAGGATTGTTGAGTATTATAGTGGTAAGGAATGGGATAAAGGAATAGAAGCATTAATAAAAAATAGGGAGTTGGAGAGATGGAGAACTAGTATGGAGGGTAAGAAGAGTTTAAATATATATAGAAGTAAACGGAATATTGCATGCGAATTAATTTATGATAATAGTAAGGAAAGTAGTTTATTATTTAAGGCTCGAACGGGATCTTTAGCAACAAGAGAATATACATATAAATTGAAAACCATGGATAATTTAGTGTGCAAATTGTGTAAGGAAGGTATAGAAAATATTAGGCACCTGTTGATTGAATGTAAATGCTTGAAAACAGAAAGGGTACAGATAATGAAGTTATGGGAGAATAGACATGAACAAAGTGACTATACAGAAAATGAGTTATTAGTTTTTATGTTGGGTTTGCGAAGAGATAAGGGGGTTTAGATATAAAGGCCATAGAGTTGACAAAGATTATGTTGTGGAAATGGGATGGGGCAGAATATGGGAAGACTTGAGAATGGGGAATGGAGAATAAAATGGCTAACAGGTTTATCTGGGCATAATTGCTGAGATATGCTTGACTTTGTTTAAGGAGAAGCCAAAATACATCACATCACATCTTATTTAATAAGTGCGGTGAGAGAAAATATTTAAAATTTTAAATTGCTCTGGGGATAAGAATATTCTAGATAGAGATTTTAAATATTTTCTCTTACCATGCTTATTAAATAATAGCTTATTTGAGCTATTCGTATGCTCCCTATATTACATATGTATTGTTTATATACACAATGTAAGTAATGTTCATTATTTAATAAGTATGTGTTTGCAGAACAGTACATAAATAAAATTTCTTCTTCTTCTTCTTCTTCTTCTTCTTCTTCTTCTTCTTCTTCTTCTTCTTCTTCTTCTTCTTCTTCTTCTTCTTCTTCTTCTTCTTCTTCTTCTTCTTCTTCTTCTTCTTCTTCTTCTTCTTCTTCTTCTTCTTCTTCTTCTTCTTCTTCTTCTTCTTCTTCTTCTTCTTCTTCTTCTTCTTCTTCTTCTTCTTCTTCTTCTTCTTCTTCTTCTTCTTCTTCTTCTTCTTCTTCTTCTTCTTCTTCTTCTTCTTCTTCTTCTTCTTCTTCTTCTTCTTCTTCTTCTTCTTCTTCTTCTTCTTCTTCTTCTTCTTCTTCTTCTTCTTCTTCTTCTTCTTCTTCTTCTTCTTCTTCTTCTTCTTCTTCTTCTTCTTCTTCTTCTTCTTCTTCTTCTTCTTCTTCTTCTTCTTCTTCTTCTTCTTCTTCTTCTTCTTCTTCCTCTTCTTCTTCTTCTTCTTCTTCTTCTTCTTCTCCTTCTCCTTCTTCTTCTTCTTCTTCTTCTTCTTCTTTTTCTTCCTCTTCTTCTTCTTCTTTTTCTTCCTCCTCCTTCTTCTTCTTCTTTTTCTTCTTCCTCCTTCTTCTTCTTCCTTCTTTTTCTTTCTTGTTGTTGTTGCTGTTGCTGCTGCTGCTGTGGCGGTGGCACTGCTGCTGCTGCTCTAGAAAATCTACATATTAAAAAGTAATTATGTAAATGAGAAATAATTATGTAAAAATGGACTCTTATTTTGAAAAAACCTGCCGAAATTTATTCATTGTGTGAAGTATTTAATATACCTTGTTAACAGTGGATTGTCTATATACTGTTGATATGATAATTAATCACTGTAGTTATAATCAAAATTGCTTAATAAAATTTCTCAAAAAATTGTATTCCACAATAAACACCAAGTCTCCAAACCATAACAGTATTAACTGGATTAGCCTTCCATTTATACTCAGTGTATCAGAAAGTTTTAAAATAATTTGCTCTGAGAAATTCAAGGTTAGCTTCAGAAACCTCTTAATCTAAATCAATATCAAACAATGCTAAAGATAAGTTGCCTCCAGACGAGGCTCTCCAGATCATCTACAAAGTTAGTTGCAATGATCATACTTGCAATGAACGTTATTATGGTGAAATCCACAACATATATATATATGAAAAACAAAAACACAAGTTAAAACTTGCTAACGCTTGTATTTATGCTTGACGGTGTTTTTGGTAGAACGCCATCTATTGTCATAAATACAAGCATTAGCAAGTTTTAACTTGTATTTTTGTTTTTCATAAATGTACCTTTGAGGTCTTTCTTGCAATGATATATATTGCAGAGGCTTCTACTATGTGGTGATGCTGAACTGAGATCAGACCCATATAGCTATCTGGCTTGCTATGCTGAGTTTGAAGACATTACGTGTCTAAAAGATTCATGCTTGCAAGCTGAATAGAAACTGTTTCATAAATGCTCAGAGTTTGTGTTTGGATCTATTTTCTTATTCCTGTCCTTCACTGACGATAGCAAATAGCTTGAAATCATGATCTATGCTTGATGGTGTTTTTGGTAGAATGCCATCTATTGTCATATATATATATATATATATATATATATATATATATATATAGAGAGAGAGAGAGAGAGAGAGAGAGAGGCATGCTAAAACAGACCCTAATATAAAATTAATATTTCTGGAACATGAGATTGATTTTGGTCACAACTTCAATCTACTTAACATCAAAGTAGATGACATTAAGTGCAATGATTGAAAGAGAAAATTCAAAGAAGCATGGTTTATCCCTGTAACACCCATGTGATAAATAAACAGGATTAATTCCTTTATATGCCAATTTTCTGCTTCCTCTCCCTCACAAATCTAACTTTATATAGTGTTATGAATATGACCTGACAGTCAAAAGCAATGCTAAGCTGTAATATTATTAATCTTTCCTTTATAGCAAACTACTCTTATTTATTGAATTACAAAATAATAAGGGAAAAAGTTTAAGTTGTCAAAGTTAAAGTTTGTCATTCATAATGTATATTGCAATCATATTAGAATTGATTTATGTAAAATTTTAATTTATTTAAGATATAAAAGCAATGGATTACAATTATCTACTGTGCATATGTAATATGGGACCACATCAGCAGAAAGAAGGTTATATATAGATTTTACAGGTTTCCAATGAAATTAATAATTGATTTTTTACTCTTTATTCCATTTTCTATTTTGTTATTCAATGTTGAAGAAATTTGTTTCGTTACCTTAAATTGTAATTATTTAAAGTGACTGATGCTGTCTCTTGAGACATAGCAGAACAGCACAAATTGGCAGTTGAAAGTACTTGTGATATACAGTGGAATGGGGTTGATATGAAAATAGTTATTCTGACAAACAAGAAAAATGGTATAACTAAGGACCAACATTTGTGAATTCAATATGGACAACATCAGGTTTTGGAAGTGTTATATGGATCATATTGAAAGATATATGTTCATAAATAAAATTAAGGATAATGAAATAAGAGTATCTATGCTTCTGTGATTTATAGGAAAAGAGCTACTGAAATGAGAAAATCAACCCTATAACTCTAGGACCACTGAAGAAGTTCCATATCAGGATTGAAGGAAAAATTATTTCATATTTGCAATAACGAAATAGGTGGCACAACTGATACTTAAGAATAGAAATCCACTTTCTCATAAAAGATATCATGATTATGGTATAGTACTAAGGCCATTAGCAAAGGATTGTGATTATGGCCTAGAGTTAAATATGTTATTAGAACAACTATTATATGGAATGATAGATGATAACCTTAGACAAATATTATTAAGTAAACTGAACCTTAATTATAAATGCACAATAAAAAATTGTGTCATACAAAAAACTATATTAGATAACATTTCAGAATTTCTATTCTTTAAACAAATGGATAAATACCCAATAGTAGTAAAGAAAACAGATATACATAGACCAGATGGCAAGAGTGCAAAAATGTTTTAATATGTTATTGCTTCGGAAAAAATAATCTCTTCTAGAGAAATTACAGATTTTTTTTTCATGTGTCATAGCATCAGCCGGGAAGCAAACCCGCTAACAGGACAACTGCTTGTAAAGCAACTGTCACTGACCTCTCAAACACCAATGCTTGACAAAAAAATTACAGATTTAGAAGTGAAAAATACATTATTTGTGAAATAGCAGAACTTTAACTGTATGCCACAGTGAAGACAGGAATATTAAAATCAAAATTAATGCTGGACTATAAGTAAATATAATATAAAAATGAAATAATGACCATATTCTGATGGATCTGAATGTATTTGGGCAGAAAGTTACTATGAAAGTCAACAGTAGAGCAGGTTTGTCATTATTAATCAATTCTAGATGAAAATTAGTAGTAGAAGTAAGAAGAAAACATCTTACTAAAACTGATGTTATCACTACATATGAAAATGGATATATAAATAATAAAGATGTGTGAAATTGTGAAAGTACCTGTGAAATAAAATTTTAAGATTAAATTTTTATCACTTTATATTGTCAATAAAGATTTTAACCCATTTCTAGAGAGAAACCAATTTTATTCTTTAGGAATCCACCTAAACATTATTAAGAATATAGTCATTGACATATCTAGTTGACATTAAGCAAGCCATGAAGAGTTCCATTTGCATTAAAAAAAGGGGGAAAGACTACCAACAAAAAGGTTCACAAAGCATATTAACACTGATAGAAGACTCTTTCTGGACTTCTTTGGTAATAGTTATTATGAAGCCAGATGAAAATCTTCACTCACATGGAGGCTACTATGTTGTACTAAATACATTTATTAATAACGTGAGCCTATCCCATTCCTAGCAAACAGCATCTTTGCAAAAAGCCTAATTTTATGCAAATATAAGTCTCATGTTCCACCAAATTTCTGTTACTAATAGAATGGCAAAATTGCTAAATCTGACTACTCATTTGGGACTTTACAAATGTACGAAGTTATTCTTTGGCATTTCAGTTATGCCTAATATCCTCCAAGTGAAAAATGGATAATTTATTTTGTAGCATAGAAAGTTTCTCACATTTAAATATCATATTGGTTACTACATAATCTGAGCAAGAACAGGCATTAAGGAGAGACAAAGTCTGTTCCAAATTGGAGAAAATATGAGTAAATATAAATACTGCTAAATATTTATATGGTCAGTGTTGGAGGTAAAGATTTTAAGCCATGCAATTGATAAAAATAGAAAATGTCCTAACCTGGATAAAATAGAATAAAAAATGCTGAGTGATCTAAGAATGTAAAAGATTCGCAGGCATTTTTAGGCATATTGAACTTATTTGAGAGCTTTCTAGAAGTGAAGTCTTATATGTTGTTATCATCTTTATATAAATATTAAAAACTGACAATGATGGAAATGATCAGAGCAACATATTATTTTTCACTGAGGTTATTAGGGAGTTGTCTGCATGGAAGTTTTGGCTAGGTCATATTTGATGACTAAGGCTGAGTCAAGAAATTAAATAAATGGCAAAGAAATATATACAACAATCAACTGCTAATCTACCATAAAAAAAACTGGAATCTTTGCCTAAATCTATTCAACAATGGAAACATCTTCATCTAAGTTGCACTGGACTTATGAATGGTTACATGTAGTTATGGATTCATGTTGATGTGGTGAATGGAATATAAAATCATCGAAAACACTAATGCAGAGAACATCATGAAATAGATCTTTGCAAATCATCATTATCCTGGGAATATTGTGACTGATAATGGAATCTTAGCAATATAAGAATTTTTTTAATAGATAAGAGGATATGCCAGGTACTTATCTCACCATATCATCTTGAATTTAATGGTCTTAAAAAAAGATGATTCAACAATTAATATCTACATCAAATAAAACTTTCCACAAGGATATTAAGGAAACAAAAAATGCAAAGTTTTTCTGCAATTTAATCCATGTACAGTTCCTAATAAGACACAAGCTGAATTCTTAATGCACAGAAAATTTCATACTGATCTTTTTAAATTATTGACCATTACAAATGAAAATTTAAATGATTCTGTGAATTGTCAAAATTTTAAAGTTGGAAAACTGTTCCATATGTATTACTTTAATTAAAAAATAAATGGCTATCAAGAGAAATATTGAAAATCTTATTTAGACAAATAAGATTAATATAATTGGATAACAAAATATAGAAGACATAATTAGGAACATATTTTAATTAATTACTACACCAAATTTTTAATTATACATATTTTTTCATTTGCTTTAATTACAACCTTAAGCTTATATTTAGATATATTTTAATTTCCATTATTTTGTATAGATAACAACCAATACATATAATTTTAATCCTACTTTATAGATATAGAACTTTATATGATATTTACAAAAATAAATATGTATAATGTTTAATGTATATTATAGCAAAAACATTTTTGATATTTAACAAGTTATACATTTTGTTCAATTACTAGACATAACAATCTTTCTCTCATTCTAGACAATTACTTAAGTGCATTTGCAAACATAGTCTTCCACTGTTTCTGGCCTTTTTTGATTTATCAAAAGATGCAACAAGTTGGACCTCTTCATCACTATTATAATTACCAATTTCTTGATTCTGCTATATAGTCCTCTTCATTTTGTAATTTAGATGTTTCATTGAGATTTTCATTCTTTTCTATTAAATTCACTTTGACTTCCAATGATTGGTGAACAAAGTTGATCTTTTACAGTCTTTATATTGGATCCATTTGGTGGCCCTGAAAGGGATTTAGGTCTTAGGATTTTATCATCATTGGATAGCTTTATCATTTAATTGTTTTAAAAATATACTCTTTTAATTCACTGCTGCTTTTAATTAAATCATGGAACCATACTTGTTCCCCGATTTTAAATTTTATAACTTCTATTTTAGTCTATAGGCTTATTGTTCTTGAATATCAACAATAACATGTAAGTCAATAGTCTTCATCTCATAAGCATTTCTATGGGTGATTTTTTTGATAGTAATCCATTTGACTCTAGGTGATATGGATTGTCAAAACATGGCACATTTCTCAGCTAAATAAAAAAATTTCAGATGTCATGATGTAAACCCAGTTTTATCATAAAATATTTCTGGGTAATTGTGATATACAAACAGTTTGTTAAACATTTTTATATTATTTTCTATATATGCATTTTTTATTACTTGATACTATTTTGAATAAGCATTTATGATCACCAAAATTAAATGGTCTTTACATGGGTCAATATGATCTATGTGCATCCATAGCTCAGTAACTTGAGACTATGTTTCAATTTCTTGCATTTTAATTTCAAATACATAAGGGACCTTTTTAGAATTACAAATGTGGACATTTTTTATTAATCTAATATCAATAGGCTGTGTGATTAATTTACAGGGACCCGAGTTAAATAATTTTGAAAATCTCTTCTGAATTAGATTCCAGTTTTACTTGCTTAATAATTTTTGTTTTATTCTATTCTGCATAATATATAGCTTATATTTTTTGTAATGATAACCAGAAGCAGCTTTCTCCCTTGACTGTTCGTTTTTACAGATACATTTACAATCCTTACTATTTTTATGGGATTTCCAGTCATATCATTTGTTGAAAAATCTATTTTAGGGATGGGAATTAATTTTTTGCTTTTATTTATTTTGTGATGTTTACCCAATCCTTTTCTAGTATTAAACTTACCCAGGCTTCATTGCCAATCTCCCATTTTATTTTTCTGTTCATAGGCAAAAACATCATGTGCAATTTTGTCATTATTATTGATATATGTGTTTTTGACATAGATTGATAAGTAAGTATTGGATTAATATTATTTTTCTCTTTTTTTGCAAATGAGACAAATGACTATTAATACTACATGTTTAACAATGGCCATTTTTATATTACAGTTGTTTTTATATGTCCCATTTAACAAGAGAGATGCTTGGGGATTTCTAATTTCTATAGCACTTTGGAACTCATATGCTTGCTTAATAATAGCTGCATATTCTACACATGTGTCCATAACTCTCATGTCATTTAATTTTGATTCCTAGCTGATCATTCCTCAAAATAATTAATCTTGAAACATATTCTCTAACCTTATGCCAAAATTATATTCTTTAGCAAGTAGTCACATATTTTCTTTTATGGTGTGGTGTCTATTTTTAAATCACAGATGAATGTTATTGGTTTGAAGTATTTATTTAACTTTTCAATTAGTTTATCATAAAGATAAAATTTTCTGAAATTTTCCAAATCATACAACCAGTTAGCTACCAGTAACAATCCTTTGCCCACTAACCACATTAATGTTACAACCCACAATCTCTCATTAACTACATTGTTAATTAATAGATACTTCTCCATGTGTGTGGCATATAACTGACATCCTTGTCCAAAGCTAATTCCAAATGCTAGTCTGGTTTAAAACACTTCTAAGATTTGGAATAACATCACTGTGTCAAACCACTATACATCACCAAATCAAGGTTTAACTATTAAGATAGCATCAATTTACTATTAATTCATCTCAGATTAATTGAATTACTGTCCTAATTACTATGCAACAATTTGTAATTCTATAACCCTGTTAGATGTTATTATGTCAACTATGCCAATCGCAATGTTAAGGGGTAGTTCTTCATTACCATTTGGACTCTTGGGCAAACAGACTACCAACTGAATGCAGATTAAAAGAAATCTTAATAAACATTGTTTGACAACTGAGACAAATTAATAATATATAATTTTGAGAGCTCAGGAAACTATTTCATATATACCTATTATGACATTATAAACTGTTATTATTTATCCAAAAGTTTATCAAAATTGTAAAAGATCTATGTGATCTGTGTAAGAATCCAAAATCTATTTTTTAACCTTCTGGGTTTATTGCTAAGCCTTTTTACACTCACAATTTTCTATAGTGTAACTTCATGGGAAAGTCTAAATAATTTGTTATATGGCATAGGAATTTTACATCTCCATTTGTTTTATCATTACAGTTATCTTAGAATAGCAACTTTAATCTTTTAATTAGGGACTTATTCTAATTACTGCTTAAACTTTTAAATATGCATAATTTCACATTTTCTTTAATTACAGTCTTAAGCTTACAATTAGACATGTTTTAGATTTTCAATGTTTTCTACAGATAACTAATGCATAAATTTTTAATATTATTTTACATATGTGGAACTACATTTGATATTTACAAAGATGCATACAATTTTCATTGTATATTTTATGAAAAACATATTCGATATTTAACAATTAATATATTTTATTCAATCAGACATAACATAGTATAACTATTAATAATAGTAATTACATTAATTATAATCATATTATTCTAAATATTAATACTGATAATTACTTTAATTAATTTTTATTACTGATGGCATAATTATTAATTATTATCTCTATTTATGAAGTATTATTATTTAATTTTAAAGATTTTAGGACCCCTGATTGTTGCTGCAACACCACCTGTTTTTAACGGCCCCATAAATGTAAAATATGTTGAAGTAGCTGGAAATGGATATTTAAGAACAACTTGGAATCAGGCGACCTTTACAAGTCAAGAATTTTCTAATGATAATGGGCATTTTGAATTTAGTATAGGTAAAAATAGCTTTTGTATTTATTTGTGATTTTATTAATACAGATTTTTAAATGAACATATTATTTGTTAAATAAATTATTTGTAATATCCATTATTTATTCACATATTTTCATTGATAAAATATGATTGCTTATAATATTGTAATGGGAATATATATATATAGATAACCAAAAACGATTTTGATTAATAATAGTAACTAGGCTTAAATTCTTTTGAAACAGACATTGATCTGTTCTGTTTAACTACTATGAATTGTAAAGCTAACCAGAAACTTTTCCATTTAACTACACGATAGTAATGAAATAAACTACTTTAATAATTTTTTTTAAAAATGTATATATAGCTGACATAGACATCTATTTTAAAATAATACTAAGTATTGGCTAAAAGTCTTTCATAAATGGTTTCTAAAGTTGAAATTAATAATTTGTTAAGCACATACTCATTACATAAGTAATATATATTAAGGTTATAAACTGAAGACTATACACCTAGATGCGACAGTAGAGACCTCTACAAATCTTACCACAAGATTAAACTTTAAAAGACAAGAGTGGCCACTCTTATCTTCAACCTATTTTCTAATTATATAGGTGAATCTAAAGCATTTTGGTTTCTACAAAGCACAAGTTATTTGGTGGTTAAATTCTTCATAAATTAAATTATTTCTATGTTTTCTTTTACAGTAGTTGTTTTTTTTTAATTATACTAGATTGTGTTAGTTACAAAACAAAAGAATATACTATTTCATAATCAATGGCATTCAAATAATAATTTAATAGCAAAGTGAATTTAACAGTCTTTGAAGATTAATAAATAAGATATAAAAATCTAGAATTATCATCTTGGATTCTATCAATGAAGAACTGGAAAAATTTTGGCCTTTTTTAAGGTTTTTTTTTTTGTATTATCTTCAGATATCAGATGCATAACTTTATACTTAATGATATTCATTGAGATACTGTCATCATACCAAATTGAAAAAAGTCTGATTTCTAAAAATATGAGATAAAAAGATAAACAAAACTAGCAATATCACTAAAATTTGGACTCCATTTTGAAACTTAATTCAAAATATCAAAATCCTCTATCAGAACAATCTTTACAAAAATTAGCTAACTTAAAGATAGTAGTAAGATAATTTTATAACTTCTAGAATTTTCAGTGAAAATATTTTGAAAATCAAGGTATTTGCAACACTAAATTATATATTTCAATCAACGTGATATCGTTTGAATTTACTATTACTTATGTTTTCTTAGAAAAAATATAGGTTTTATTAAATATGAGGATTAATGATTAAGCATTGATTTTAGTTATTAACAACATTCTTGTTTTTGCAACTGTTATCATTATTGTGTGATTATTCGTATGATAAACAAATGTGAATCAGTTGGTCATCAATTTGTATCCGCCAGTATGATAAATTTAGTGGATTTTTATCTCAGAGTTCAAGATCAAGAACCATTATGGGCTTTCTTCTCTGTCACCTAATAGCTCTTAGGGGGAATATTATTGAATTTCTTTGAAGGCAAGGTGAATGTTTTTTATTGATATTTACTTTTATTATAGACAATATTAAATCATGGCTTTTATTCTCAGAAGGCTGTAAATTTTTTTTGAGGCAAGATGAATGTGTGTATAAATGATCTTTGTTTTTTGTACATATTTACATTTATGACAGAGAAAATTAAGTTATGGCTCTTATTCTGAAGAAAATCTGTAGCAAACACTTCATACAGTAATGTCACCCAGTGTAAGCCATAGAAATCAATGGTTTCTAGAAGGTTTCATGCCTACTCATCCACTATTCCCAGATTCAAGGCTCCTCACTGATAAAAGTCATAAGCTAGAATCTAGTCTTCTAGAATGCATTGATATATATTATGCCTTACATTAGATGGCACTAATGACCATGTGATGTTTTAGTAGTTTTATTTTCAGGAAGCTGTAAATTTGTTAGTCTAAGTAGTAATAGCCAGCCAAAAGCAGAATATACTAATAATTACCAATTGCAGATCCAAGCTTCCATTTTATGATGATCATTTATTTAAGGATCTACAACTAAAAATCATTTTCAAATAATGGAAGATTGCCTGAATTGGAATGGGCCATTATTGAACTTTGTAATGTTAGAATAAAAAGTGAAGAGGAAGTTGATTTAAAAAATGGTGATATACTTTACTGGAATGAGGGGAAAACAAATTGCAGAGATTATTGGTTTATTGGACATAATGACAAGTTTAGTTATTCAACTTAAATCTAGATACCAAATGCAGTTGATTCAAATTTTTGCCCCAACAAGTTCTCATTATAAAAAATGATTTTTTTAATATGAATATACAAAGTGTTTTGGTCAAATCAAAATGATTAAAAAATAAAAGTGTTAGAGATAAATTTGGTTACAGTGAAATAAAAATTGTATATATGAATTCTTTCTTTGAAAAAATATTGTCTGGAAATGGATACAGAAGCATTCAAATAAAGTACAGGAGAATTGCATTATAATTTGACTAGCTGAAAATATATACATCAAGTCTATAATGTTCTTAATTTTATTCAACAAATGAAAAGATAATCAATTGGTGAGACATGTGATACATATGTCATATCTCACCTTCAAATAATGAACTAGTTCAGATTTCACTTTAACTAGATTGGATTGAGCATTTATCACCATGAACCTATGTGTATACCAATAGATAATGCATAGAAATGACAAGACTGGACCAATAGGCAATGGTGTTTGCTGAATTCAAATGTTTCCATTAAAGATGGGGATCTAGCTATAAATAGTCAAATCTTTTGAAGGTAAGGTCAGAGAACTATTGTCCCAAAACCAAAAGGCAGAATACACATTCTCTATATACATTCTGAAAGAACTACTGTCACAGAGCTGAAAGACAATTCTCCAGACAATAGAGTTAAGCAATAGCAAGACAAGTACACATTCAGGACTGGAAGCTTCTAGAGCCAAATGCTGACACAACACAGGCCAATAACTACAGCCAGAAGTGTCAATGCCTACTTATGAGGCAGACTGTCACAAAAGACCTGGAAGTTGTAGGAAACCTATAAGGGCTATATTATTCCATTCTTCTATATAGTTCATCCTAAAAATAGGAGCTATATCTCACCAATGATAACAGGCAAAAGTATAGCCATTGTAAATAAGCAATGTAAATACAAAAGTAGTTATTATACTTCTTGCAGAAGATAAAGGAATACTGGAAATGAAGCTTGGATAAGAAGAAAGAAGAAACATTGATATAGATATATGAGTGGATACATGGAGCATATAAAGAATAGTAAGAATTTGATAGACTATGTTAAAGAGAAGGAAGTTCTGAAGAATATTGCTGGAGAAATCGAAACTGTAAACTGTAAGAAAGGGTGGTAAATAAAGCATTGTGTAACAGTAGTAAAGTGCTTTATGTTTCATTAATAAATATAGTATAAAACATATTTATACACTTTTGTGTTTATTTATATAATCAAGTCTAAACACAACAACATGTTAATGCAAACTGGAGAGACAAAACTTATTAAGAAAGACAGTTTTAACAGATAATGTTCATAATTTTCGGAAACACTCCAATATGATTTAATTTAGAACTTACAAATCATTTAAAAATATTAACAGTCTTCTAAAATGGTTTAGACTTGAATAAAATCAGTAATATAAATGATACTCTATTAAAAATTTAAATAAAAATAATTGGTGCAAAAAATCAATTTACAAGTAAATTTATGATTGAGACTAGACAATGTACGATAAAAAGAAGTATGAAAAATGTTAGGTATGATCCATTAGGAAGTATTGAATATCTAGAAATTTGTGAAATAGTATGAAAAAGAATTAATTCATAAGACTTTATATATTGAAATATTAATTGTTGCTTTTAAATGGCGTTTTTCGTTAAGATCGCAAATCACATTTTTATTTTATTTTAAATGTACTTAAAAGTTGTTAGTGTCCAAGTCATACATATTTGAATGTCTTGTTTAAAATTATATTATGTTTTTACTTTTATTTATTTTTAGTCCTGCAACATGGAGCATGTATTAGACCTACTACACCAGCTGACACTCATATCAACCTCCCAATAACTTTGTAAATCTTGCCAAAATACCATACACAAGATCCATCTACATGTTTTTTTTTTGCCAAAAAAAGTCATGTACAAGATCTATGGACATGTTATTTTGGTCACCAGATTACAAAGTTATCAGTGGATTGATACGAATGTGAACAGGCACCTTAGGCCTAATACATCCTCTGTGTTGCAGCTCTAATACCAAAGTACCATTTAATGTATTTCAGAAAGTTTTAATTGATTACAAAAAAGATTAGGAAAAGCATTTTTTATTTCTTTAGAATAAAACTAAAAATTACTAGTTTATCTTGTACAAAAACAACTGCTGATGTTTCTTATCTTCAAAATTTTACAGATGAAGTAATATTATCTATTTGTTCATGGGCCATTAAATAATACTGAGCAAAAACTTTTAGTTATTTTGCTGTAATTCAGGACTAACAATGTTGCCTAAGTAAATAAAACTTGTATTTGGATAAGTCATCTTAATCAAAAGTGGGAAGCCATGGACAATAGCAACCAAACAATAAATCTCTATAATCTGAATAAAATAATATCTAGACTTAAATGAAATACATGGTGGCCATAAAATAATGACTTAGACAGATTAATCTTTTGATAAAAAGAAAAAAATAGTTTTGAATTTATATTATTCCTTTGTCCATTTTCATTAATGATTCAAATCATTATCACAAAAATTTTGTATTACTCTTATATAAAATAATAAATTAATTAATTTTATATATCAAGAAATTACCTTGTTATGTAAATTGCATATATTTAAAAAAAAAATTTGAGGAAAAAATATTTTCATAGTCCTTATTTTTATGATTTTTCAGAATAAAAAACTAAAAAAAAAAAGATTTAAAAGCTCTCTTACATTTATTCATTTAAAGTTATAAAACCTATCAAAATTTATTTAAGCTTATAATCCATAAAGAGAATGTGTTTTTGCACTTTGAAATGCTATTGTTTGAAAATATACAGTAGTGTTATGGCAGAAACATTTTTTAAGGAAATGTGCATGCTATGTTATTGAGCAGAACAATTTTCAACCATCCACATGTGTGATTAAAAATATTTAACAATATTCTACTTAACAACACATTAAAACATTATCATGTCATTGTAATTTTTTTGATTTTATGATCCAAAACTTTTTTAATAATATTTTATGTCACTATAATTAAAAGCTTTTTGAACGTTGATGAATTTATCAATATTTAGTATTTTTATCAATCTTTTCAGAGGAACTCAAAAATTCAAGCTTTAAAATTTAACTATAAAAGAAATTTTTACTTAATGAACTCAAAGTAATTTCTCTATGTTTACATTTTTCATGCTTGAAAATTTTTTATTCAGATTATAATTAATAAATACAGTGAAACCTTTATTCATCAATTGTACATAAATGGTTACCATCGATATACACATTATGTTTTATCAGCTCTATTATTTCTTGAATTACCATTTTATCATATTTGACCAATCAAGATTCTGGCAATATTTATTTTTTGCATGGATTGGTTTTTATTCAAATTTGAAATGGTATTTAAATTATATTATTTCATTTCAAATGATCAAGTTTCAAGCTTTAAATATCCATAATATTTTGGCTTATAAATCATCAATTAGTAAATTGATTTATTAAACCACTAAACATCACATGATTACCATCTCATGCTAGCACATAACTGTTAGTAAACAGGCAAAAACTCTCCAAATAGTAGTGCCACCTTGTGCTAACCAGAGTAATCAATTGATTTATAAGAATATTTTTTATTGGATGATATGAAAGTGTCTTGGAAGAAGGACCTGAATTTAAATTTATTACTAAATGGTTCAAAACAGTTAAATGATTGCAAATCTATTCCTGGAGTACTTTATAACATTCCTTGCAGTTGTCTTAAAATATATACAGGTCAGAGTAAATTAAGCCTTAATGAAAGAGTTAAAGTTCATAAGAGTAGAGTTAAAAATAGATATCATAACTCAGCTTTGGGTATTCATGAACTGAATATAGTTCATAAAATATTATTTAACAATGCAGAGGTAAATTGAAATGGAAAATAAAAAAACATTGATGACAAAATATTTTGAATCTGAGGTCATCAATCTCGTGAAAACATCCTTTGATGTTAAAGGAAGTTGGGTTTTGAAGTGAATGATGGAAATGCTATTTTATTTGGTGTATATATACATATAGGAATCTTCTTGAAAAGGACTATTTGTTAATGAATGAAACCATAGTTGTGGAAGAATTTTAATAAAGTTTAGTTTTTTGGCTAATATTGTAATGTTATATAAATTTTTATTTTATAATATTGTGTATATATATCAATTAAAATTTTTCTTATTTACATCACCAAATTAATTTTTATTTCTTAGATAAATCTTTTCAAGTTGCCTATTTCTAATTATTACATGGCATAAATTATTTTTATAATCACTGTTGAATGGTCCTCACTGAAAACATAATACACTTAAAATAAAGTAAATAAACACAAAATTATTTTCTGTTTTATTCTTAAAACAATCAAATCTATATAAATAATAGTTTTAAATCTTTCTGTTGTTTAATGGGTTAATAATAGTCATTTCTCATATAATTATATTGGTCCTTTAACTGTATTGACACATTTGTACTGTCTTATTTTCTTAATAATGACAATTAAAATAGGTTTTGTAGAATAATTTGTCATGTGACCAAAGCAACATCACAAATCATACTAGAATTCTTTATTTTAGTCTCTAAAGTATATAAAGTTTGTTACATGATTTAAACTTTGCTGCAGGGAATCTGTTATTCAATATGAATGAAACTGATGGACATTGATTGAATTACATAATTATCTTTACGGTGGACAAATCTATATAAAATGTAGCCATTTAGCATGGAATAAATCAATGCATTTGGCTTAATGGTATTTTTGAATAATTCTCAATAATTCTTCATTATAATATGAATATTTTTTCTTAACTTATGTACAGTCTAATTATACAGAATTATATTTAGAGACTATAAATCAGTAATATCTATGTAGTATTTTTACTTGTTCTGTTTTATAAAAATAAGTGAAAAATATGTAAAACCTTTGTAAATATTTATCTATGTAAAAACATTTTACATTACATTTATTACATAATAAAAAGCTGCTCATGACACCATCTCTAATTCAAAAAATGTGTTACATAATGATATAATTTAATTATATATCATAAGAATAAGGCATTAGCACGTCTGTACGCAAGTTGCAACATGAACTATGATAACGTGTTTTGGTTTTTGAAATCATTTTCAATGCTCTTTCTGACATCATGAAATTTTGCAAATGTTGCCACTCATAGTTTTGTAGCTGTATATAGTTTGAATTATTTTAAACACTCCAGTAGCAAATTTTTTCAGTTTCAACAAAAAGTTAATGTTAGTATGTTATTTTATTGTGGGTTAAGATACATCACATTTCATGACATATATTGTGGTCCAATCATGTTAGCACTTGTGTAGATGAATTAAGTTAATATGTAACACATTCATTGACTTAGATATGACAAATTAGAGAGAGAACCAGCCACTCTGCACTGAGTTTTGTTGGGTTTCCTTTTGTAATCATCTTAACATGACCTTATCAATGGAAGCCACTGCCACTCATGAGTATAACAAGATTAGTCAGATTTTGTGATAATGTGAAACAAATACATCTTTAATCTGGATGAGTTACTTGATGTCAAATCTGATTAATGTGATGATCTTCATACAAGATACTGATCTATGTCTTATATAGAGTTTACATATTTCATTGACAGTTCTCTCTTTCCTCATTATTTTTATATATAAATACTATGTGGTGTGTGATTAATGTAATTACTTACATAACCTTAACCTATAGTTCAAGTTTTGATAGAATTTGGAAATTTTTTGAATAGCTGAGGAGTTCTTAGAAAATATAGGATATTTTAAAATACTAGTAGAAGTATAATATTGGTTTCTAACTGAATCTTTATTTTTAGTTGAAAAATAAAGATCCCCAAATAATTTCTAGATTAATCAAATTAAATCTCAGTGAATTGACCATCAAGAAAAACATGTTTGTAATGCTATAAAACTTTATCTTTAATATCGGTTATATCATATACCTGGATGAGCTGACAAATTATATCTCAAATATGTATTACTGAGACTGTATAATAATATTTATGGTGAAATAAAATCTGAATGTGCTTGTTATAATAATTTACAAGTCGTACTAAATGGAACCATTTTAAGTTATTTGAAGTTAACTTCTCCATAAATATTATTATATATTCCCATTTGTAAATATTAAACAATTATTGATTTTTATAGCGTTATTAAATATTATTGGAATATTTGTATAGAATATATAGAAACGGAGTGCAGATGGTGTGAAATAAACAAATTTACCACAATATGATAGTAAATTAAAGAATAGAGATGATTATTGTATTCTTCAGCTTGTTAGTGCTATGTGGTGGATTTGTTTAATCACATCACAGCTAAATAGGGCATGTCTGTTCTATTTTTATATACATTCAATGTTGTTCAAAGTTAATATATATTGAAAACTTATAGTATTACTGTAAATTGTCTATTATAAGTTTAAAACTAAAAATTTTATTGGTTTAAATTTTTATAGTTATGCAAATATATTCATTGCTGCATAGAATATGATCATTGTTGTGTTTAATAGTTTCTCATAGTAATATTTATGAGAAAATATAATTTTATAAAGCATTTTTAAATGGCTTCCATAGATTTTTTTGATCCATGCTTCTATAATAAATAAAATACATGTGCTCATATCTTGCTGTTATTCTTATGAAGAAATAAAGTTATTGAATTGTATAAATCAAAAGAAGTTCTCACAAACATGAAACAAATAATTCAAAACTAGAATTATAGA
This sequence comes from Epiperipatus broadwayi, assembly GCA_028023455.1. Taxonomy (NCBI): domain Eukaryota; kingdom Metazoa; phylum Onychophora; class Udeonychophora; order Euonychophora; family Peripatidae; genus Epiperipatus; species Epiperipatus broadwayi. Next base: position 3,151,678 of record JAQFVV010012519.1, on the reverse strand, counting down.
ATGGAATTATAAACCCAACATTACAACACTAAAATATTTTAATAAGGGATATAACAAACATCTCTTTCATTTTTATGTTTAGATTTTTATTTAGCAAAGATTGATTTAGTTGCTAAAATATTTATTAAACAATAAATTATTTATTAACAGGCCAACTTATAATCCATTGAAATAAATGTCTGCAAATTTTACAGTTTTATGATTTATTTATTTTAAGTAAATGTTTGCAATATTATTTTAAAACCCAGAAATAAACGTGAAATAATTAAAGATTGAAATTATTATTTTCTTCATTTTTGAATGGTGTTTCTAAAATTTTACCACATTTATTCAAAAATCTTAGCAACTACCATTTTGTCCAGCAAGAACTAAGTCAGCCTCTTCCAATATTTTACAGACAAATGAAGATACTCCAGTGCATGATGAAGAATATTCTGTAATCCAGACATTATGTGATAACTAGTAAGCTGAAGTTATGGACCTAAACAAGTTCAAATTTTTTAAATAGTCATTTTGTTTGCCATCTATATGATGATTGGCTAGATAAGCAGCTAGGCAGTTGCCTTTGCTAGGCAAAATGACTTTTTTTTAACGTACTAGAAAAAGATGAACAACAAATAAGACAGAACCATCATTGATCAATTAATTAATTCTTTATTTTAAAAAATCTCATTTATTACAGTCAATTGTTAGTGGAAAAATGGATAAATTGACTTATGGAATGCTCTTTCACAACTTCAACAATAGATTGCTGAACTTTTTCAATTGGAAGTAATTAGAATTGGAAAATTATATTTATTAATTTCAAATAATTTACTGATGTTTATTTTCAAAATATTGTAAAATAATTGTTCTTTTATTTCAAGAAATATGCATATATGTCTCAAGATTGTGAATTTATCGCATCTTTAATTATGAAAGGAAAATTTTTAAATAATAATTTTTCAACTCCAATATGTTTCCATAATCTTGTCATTTAGAGAAATGAACTTTGATGCAAAAAGTAATGGTAATCGCTTGGATATAGTTGTTAAACTATTTGCTTTATCAGAGATATGATCAGAATTACTGGCATCATGATTAAAAATCTATAAATGAATAGATTAATTATATATTTCAAATTAAAAAATTAATGAACACTAATCTTTGGGATAAAATTATAGCTTCTGTTCAAATGAATTAAACACTACATGGAATAAATTGGAATAAATTACGAATTTGTATCCAGTGTTTAAGAATTGCATTACAGATTATCAATGCTAAATATTTTAAGTAATATTCTATGAGTAATGGCTTAGGAAAGATAAATATTAAAATGTTATTCATCAATTATGTATTATCAAAATAAACACTGAAGCAATCTTAAAAATGGATTAATATGTTAAATATAGATTACGGAAGATTAACAAGGGTGCTAAGTCAAATTTATTCATCTTTATTTTTTTTACCAGAAAAGATTGTATTACAAAGTGAAATCATTTGTGCTTTACACCATCTGTAATGTTGATAAAACAGGCAAAATCACTATACGTATTGCCACACACAGCAAGCTAGAGTAATCAATAGATGCGAGAAGGCTTGTGCATAAAATCCCCATCTAGTGCCTACTCATCCAATATCTCCAGACTAGTTTTTGGCTTGTGGCCTTTGTCGATGAGGAGCCTTGGATCTGAGAGCACTGCACCTAGATCTTAGGTGATCATGTAATGTTTATCGTCTGTAATGTTGTTATTTTAAGTGTTTGTAAATTCCCAAGAATTCTGAAATATTTTGCAAATGCCAATATTTTATTGGGATAAATTTTAATTGTCACAACTGTTAGAGGAGTGTTTAATGTATTTTCATATAATTGTTTCTTTTGTCACACGATTTCCTTTCTCATCATTCTTAGTCTTAATTAGAAATAAATATTTTTTTGAAATAAACAACTATTATAAGTTTTTCTTAAGTCATAATAAACCATATTTAAAATTCAAGCAAAAATAGATCTTAATATTTTTCATTTAGAACATGAAACCAAATTATTTTCACCAATTTGATTATTTTTTATGTGATTTTGTGTGAATTAGTCTAGTCACTTTGTATATTATAAAAATTATCAACAGCATATAATCATTTTTGTTTACTTAAAAAATAAATTGTGTATTCATAATTTTACTTAAAATGATCATTAATTAGTAATTATATTTATTATATTATCCATTAGAAACCAGTCACCATCTAAATTTACCAATATAGATAGTAATCAATATTGATATTGATTATTATCTATATTGGTATGTTTAGGTGGTGACTGGTTTCTAATGGTTACATATTATCCCATTTAGCTTTAAGCATTATTTCACTTATTATTATATTATGTGTAATGTTAATCTAAATTTAACTAGTAAAGTGTATTTTCTACACTTATATGTTTGTTAGATTAAATGATATCTTGAACATAAGTACAACTAATGATAGATTGAGGATTTTAAAACTATATGTGAGTTCACTAATTTTTTGCTCTTAATATAGATTTTGAAAAACAACTCTGACATTTAATTAATCCATTAAAAAGAAGTGTCATTTTACACTGAAATTTCATTAATCCATTAAAAATAGTCATATTATATGTTATTGCTTAAATGGTTAAGTATTAGTACATTTGAATATTATATGTATGTATATATATAACTTTTGAATTTTGATTGCATTATTAAATAATAAATTTTTCTGCACTTCTGTTTGCTAACAACATTTTATTGATTGGTCAAAAACTAAAAATTACATATAATTTTGGGAAAGTACTGTATTTAAATACATATATTTATATATACATAATTCATTTATATTTACGATATTTGATTCTGAATTACGGTTGGGCACCAAAATTCATTGGTAAGGAATAAAGCATATTGTTTTAACATACACATAATATATATGTGCATGTATATATGTACGAACATATTTAAAACGTATAAAACACACATATTGTATGTGCTGTGCATGCACTGCAAGAAAAAATTAAAATGTGAAAAAATAATTTCTTAATTTCTAATTTGTTTATATTTTATTAGGATTTTTTAATTATGGATAAATAAAATCATAAATAATGATGGAATACTGAGCACATAAATATATATTTTAATTAGATGAAGTCAATTTTCAATGTTTTATCACATCTAAGACTACTTTTAAAGTGTTTATTGCAATATAAATCTAAGGCTTTATTACATAGTGAGATATTTAATAATCTTTTTTGAATTGATATTTTATTAATTATATAATATGATTTTTGATATGATGAGGATAATTAATTTTAAAAAATATTTTATTTATTATACTTTTAAGACGGGCTTTAAACTAAATCATATGCACCTTGAAATTTATAATAGTCAAACAATATCTTTAATTGTCAGTAGAGGGACCTCTCAAACCACAACACAAGATAGCAACTTTTATAAAGATAAGAGCGGCCATCTTATCTTTAACCTAACTTTCCACTTATATAGGCCAATCTGAAGTATCTTGATTTGGGAGCGTGAAGCTGTTGTTCTCTCCACTGTTTAAGTTCACTACCTTCATGAAATCTTGTGGTTTACAATAAATTAATATTAACCTTCATGAAATCTTGCGATTTACAATGAGTTAAAATTAACCTTCATGAAATCTTGAGATTTACAATGAGATAATATTAACTCGTAAATCGCAAGATTTTGCGAATATTAATTTGTAAAGGAAATAGTGGACCTAAACAGTGGAGAGAATAACAGCTTCATGTTCCCAAATCAAGATGTTTCAGATTGGCCTATATAAGTGGAAAGTTACGTTAAAGATAAGACAGCTGCTCTTATCTTTATAAAAGTTGCTATCTTGTGTCATGGTTTGGGAGATCCCTCTGTCAGCAATTAAAGATATTGTTTGACTATTATAAATTTCAAGGCGCATATGATTCAAGTTAAGGCCTGTCTTAAAAGTATTTACATATACTTCCTGTGCACTTAATAAATAATTACAACTTTATTTACACTGATTTTTTTTTAATTCACTGTTATTATACTATATATTTTATTTATAGGATTGACTGAAGGAGGAACAGAATTCAAACCATTCACCTCCTTAGATGAGTTTCACAATTTTTCAAATATTTGTGATAGTATAGAATTTTGGAAATGTTTTGCCTTTCCTGTAAATGATCTAAATTGGAATGATCATGGAAAACACCAATATTACATATCCATAAAATTTATTAACAATGCAGGTTTAAGTACTGTTAGAACTGCACAACCATACTACCATGATGTTGTACTGCCACATAAAGGAATTGTTCATGAAATAAGAGCAAACACAATTAATGTAAGTTGAATTCATAATTTTAGGGTTGAACATGAAGTAATAAGTGTGTTAATGAAGATTTGTTTGTTTATATATCTATAATAATACAGTGAGTAAAGAAACTGAAGGATAGCTATAGAAAAATTATACAAACATGAATGTTTCTGTTGTTTTTCCAATTTTGAGGCTCAAGAAAGCCAACATCAAATGTAGGAAACAACATATAAAGATTGCACTGTGATCTTAAAAAATAAAATATATGTATGTATTAAAAAAAAGTAATGAAGTCATTTTAATTTTTATTTACATGAATGTTGACTTTGCAAAGAAATAAATTTACAAAAAACCAGAGCAAGTATCCATTCTAGTTTTATCTAGTATAAGCTTAGGATTATGAGACACTTATGCAACTTAATCACAATAAAGTTCACTTGTGACAAGATTAGTCTTATTTAAAATAAAAAACTTTTTTTTAAATTATTATAAGTTATATTTAAACTCTTCTGGGCTTAATTAAATATACAGTTTATATATATATCTATCTTGTAACAATTATATTGGCAATACCAAAGTTACATTGAAATACTTTTGAAAATCAAGGTGCGTGTACTCATTTAGAAATATATATATACATACATATAGGATTGAGATAAAGAAAAGAGAAATAAAATATTCATAAGTTGATATATTTATTTAGTTAATTTTCCCTTTATTTCAAAACAAATAGTCTTTAAATCCATTATGGAGATGACCCCCAAAATTTGCAAAAACAACAAAAGATTTGATATGTAAATGAGGTTGAAAAAATTGAAATAAGATTTTTTCTCTCTCACTCTTACTCAAAACACAGGAAGAAGTAAAACAAAATATCTATTAAGTTAAAACTATACAAGAAGTGTAAATTTATAAATACTTTAATTTGCTAGAAGTGATGAAAATACTCTGGATATTAGAACTTTTATGTAAGATGGCTTGCTAGATTAAAACAAATAGCCCACCAGTTCCTATCCCTAGTACAATACTCAGTATCTTTCCTATCAACTAGTAAAAAAAACCTCTAGAGATAAATGGGACCTTGCAAATTAATTATCAAGAAGACCTTTTTAAGAGGAAATAAAATACCAATACTATGTGTAATTGCATTTAATATTTTGTTTATGGATGCTTAAAGGAAGAAGGACTTTTAAACAAATAGTAAGAGAAATCTAAAGCAAAAAGTTTAATGTTTTACCTTGTTACCTTTTGAATATTCAAGTAAATAACAGAAAAGGAAATATTGAACTTCCAAAAAAAACCTAAAGGGCGAAAAACTGAACTTTGAAACTGTCAAAAATGACATTATCTTTTATTTATGAATGAAATAGAAGAATAAAATATTTAAAATTTAAATGGTTCATGGAGTGAATTATGATTATTCATAAAGAATAATATAAATTAAGTTATTTCCAGAAAAACAGTATAGAGGTAAATATTTTTTTTGCTTATATCTATTTGAAAAGTAATTATATAAAGTCATATAAAGGAAAAGACTTGATCTTTTATTATAATTTCCATCTTGAAAAGTATTTAAGAAAGAAATCTCTAAAGGAGATATTATCAATTTTATCATTTATTTATTTATTTTCATTAATAAATTATTTCAGTATTACTAAGTAGTTGATGGTTTTTTTAAGTCTATATTGAAGCAAGTATAGAATAAAATACCTTGATACTTCATAAAATACATGAATTACTTACACTTAATTATCACATTGCTATAGTACTTTTATTTTATACCACACATGTTAATGAATACATATAATTAATGCCACACACATGACTTGTAGAAAGAACCCCCCATAGCTCTGAGAACATGCTTTTCAATGTGTGACATTTGAAATATATGATACTAGAGGCAAATGAGTATTTGTGTATAGAGCAAGTCTTAGTTAATCAACTACTAATCTCATATCATTTGCTTATATATTCTACTTCTTCTGCTGCTATTTCTCATAGGTACCATTACAATATATACATACACAACTGGGTCTCATTTTATGTGATAGATAGGTTCCTCAGAAAACACGCGCAAACAAAATCGCGCAAAAATAGACGTAACTTACCTTGAAAAAGGAGGGATACGGACTGTGATTTTTCAAAAATCGCATAAAAGCAAAGCACCAACGTAAAATTACTTTAAAATTCGTGCAAAAAAAATAAGGAAATAAAATATGACTAATAAAAAATTTCAAATTTGAAAAAAATTGATACAAGACAAACTTTTTTTAACTATAATATTTAATTTTATTCAAAATAATATATTTTTATGCATAATTTACAGTACAGTAATTTAAATTTTTTTATACACGTTTTAATTATTATCGCTATTTGCCGATAAACACGTTCGTTTGTAAACTGGTAAAAAATCAGATTCTTCACAAGAGGAAATACAATTAGCGCCAACTTCACATCACATTAATTTCAGGTCACCTTAAATAATTTTTATATTTTTAATTACAATTAAAAATCAGATTTTAATTTTCAATTGTCAAATTTAATTGTGCCCACTGCTACTCACCTTTTAAAAATAAACTTGCGGACACTAAATGATTAATAATTGATTACGTTCTTTTTTAAAAAGCAAAAACAGAATGTGATTTAAAATGCAAAATTAACACGCACTATGTTTGAACAAATTTACATTATAATCTTGTAAAATTTAATGTGTGTATACATAAAATGTGGAAATCATGATTTTAATTTCATTATTGCATAAAATCTTACTATTATAAAGCACTGAAAATATTGAAATTACTAAGATGAAAGTCGAATTCCAATAATGTGCTATTACTTTCAATATGATGTAAGTGTGCGAAATTTATTATTTAAAGTAATAGCGCATTATCAGAGTTCGACTTCCGAAGAAACATGAATCGCGTAACTTCAAAATCGCGTTAAATAAATCCGCGTAAAACGAGATCCAGGTGTATATATAAGCTAGATCTAAATAGTGCAATCTTAATTATGAAATAATATTCAATCACATAAGAAATAAAGAGAGTATCTTATTTTAAACAACAAAACTCTTCATTTGTATATCAGCATACTATTTTAAAAATAGAATAGCTAGCTGTTATTCTTTGCAATCTGTTGGTTGTAAACTTAGTTCAATAATGATATTGAAATTTAGAAGTGAAATTGACATATAAACCACATTTAAATATTACAATCTTGATTTTGAAATATTATTCAGTTATGTAAAGATAAAGATGACTTAATTTAAACAACTTTTACATTGATAATGAGGTTGAATGACATGAGAGAGGGGATAAAAGTAGAGAATCAAAATATGATAGAATCTGAATGGAGAGTTTTGAAAGAGGATTTGACTGACTTGAATAAGAAACAAAATGAATAAGAAGAAAGGATAGGAAAAATAGAATTCCAATTCAGAGTAATATGGTTTGTTATTGCCTGTATGACATTTCCTTGAATTTAACTTGGTAAATGACATTCACATAGACTTGGATACTTTAGACATTTTTTGGTCAAAAACATGATCATCATCATTACAATGAATGCTTTCAAGCTGCAAACAGATTTGGAATAGTTTTTTGGAGGGTGAAGTAAATGAAGAAATAATTCAAAATCGCTTATCTATTTTTGCCAATACTGTAATTAAAAATCATAATATTAAAAAATAATATTTTCTTCTATTATGTAATCATAACATTGCTTAAAACTATTTTTCTCAGCTCATTAATCATTTTCTCAATAATTTAGTCAAAATACCATACCTATCTGCCATCACAAAACCTTGAATTTCATTATTTTAAAATAAGATTTTCTCAATTAAAAAAAAAAGTTAATGTATTATACAATTGTAGATTAAGATACGAAATACACTGTCACATTTCATGTCATAGCTCATGATTCAGACATAATACATGAATTAATCCAGAGATGGTGCTGCAGGCATCTTGGAGAGAGAACCAATCACCAATCATCTTTTCACTGGGATGTACTGTATATTCATGATTGAAAAATCGGTTGTCAAAATTCTAGATATTAATATTTTAAAATAAATTACATCATTTACTTGAATAAAATAGCAATATAGAAGGTGTTAACTGTGTAACAATTGCTTACAGTGGTTTTTGAAAAGTAATTAAATTTATAAGCGAAGGATATGCATTGTAAAAAAACCTCTCATTATTTTAGTCAACACAGGCAAAACTCTCCATACAGTAGTGCCATTCAGTGCCAACCAAAGTAATCAATGGATGCCAGAAGATTTCTGCATAAAATTCCTATCTAGTGCCTACTCATCCAATATCCCCAGACTAGTTTCTGGCTTATGGCCTTCGTCAATGAGGAGCTTTAGATCTGAAAGCACTGCATCTAGATCTTAGGATCTAATGCAACCCTCCAGCAGCCACCTTTTATCTCAACTACAAAACTATGTGAATAAAATTGAAAACACAATAATATTTTCAATCTAAGCTCAATAGCTTATATAACAAATGGTGATCATGTGATATTTTAGTCAAATTAAAAATATGTTTTCATTTTGTAAAAACTGACTTATATATGGTTATGTAGCATCATTCATAAATAGTTTAATTCTGTACTTTATTCAGATGATAAAATCTATTAATAAAATTATAGTTCTTAATTTTTTTAAGTCTATAAGTTATAGATATTTGTTTGTTATGAAATAATTATTATGCGGTCATTAAGCAAAGTATTGAGTTATTAGTTATTCTACATTTTTAATTAGATTTGAATGAATAATACTTTGATATTAACTAGAGATTTAAGAAATCAGAATATTTTTTATAATTATTTTAATTGCAAAGAAGCATAATTAAGAATTGGTATCAACATAACATCACTCGACTCTCAAAGTTTACTATATTAAAGAGCATTTCTCCTCCTTGTATCCTGGTGTCATTTATTGTAAGCTTGAATAGTTAGTTATTACCAGATGTCAGTGTAATTTTAATACTCGTTTTCAGATCAATTACCTGTTTTATTTTGCCTTTATCAATGAGAAATCAACCACAGGGATTATAATATATAAGCATAAAGAATGGTGATCATGTGATATTTGGTGGTTTAACATGGTTTTGTTGTGTAAATGCTAAAAGTAAGATCTCATACCACACCTAAGAAAGGTATTTGTTTTATATGATTATTAATCTAAATTTGATTTTTTTTTATTATAAGCATTATTCATCATAGACATTAATATATTTGTATAAAAAAATTAAAAAAGTATAATCATAAATTGCAAAAATGAAAAATAATATCACTTTTATTTAAATAGTTTCTAAACAGAATTTTTTTTTTTACAATCAGTTATTATAAAGAAGTATTTTTTTTTATTATTGTAAGTATTAGTTACATTAAGTATTATATTTGTTTAACAATGTTGAAAATAATAGTGGTAATTTGTTAAAAGTCATGAAAATTTACTTCCATTTAGACTATAAGTAGTATAAGATACTGCTAAATTCAAATAAGGGAGACAGTAAAAATGATACTATGTGAGCTAAATTCAAACTAATTTAATTTTTTAAAAAATAGAAACATGTCTGGAAAGATACTGAGATAGCCATCTATTCAATTAAAAAAAATTATATGAAATCAGGGCATTTGAAAATTGATATCAGTCTCACATATAGATTGTAACTGTTATGAGTTAAAATTCAAATCTGAAACCATATCACAACTAATATTAATTTGCCTTTTTTTACTATTAAGAATTTTGATTGAAATTTAAAAAATCCTAAAGCTGTTGAACACAATCCAACTAGTATAGTTGAGTTTGTAAATGCTATTAAAAATAAAATTCTAGTTATAAAATTGTAATCATGTATAATGTTCCAAAAAAACCTCCTGATTGACTATAATTAATAATTAGACAGAAATACATCATAGATTGAAATTTTCTATTCATTACTAATCTATGAATCTAGTGGGCATTCATTTCATAAACGTCCATTTAAAACTTACGTGACTACAATCAGAAAAATAAAATACATCTGATAACTTTTCTAAATTAAAAAAAAAAAAGACAAGTAGCAGCTTTTCTTTTAGATTCAAATTTCACTCAAGTAAACTAATATTAAATCATGCTATCACACTTCCAAGTAAAGCTGTAACAACAAATAGAAAACTAAATTAAATGGCTGAGCGCTTTCAAGATGTACTTCTCATATTCATAGCCAGTTATGATTCTTTCTTTGAAATCATTATATAAATAAATACCATATGCAAATGAGTCACTAAGACCATCTTTTAGATATAGCAAAACATGCATCCTTATGATTAATGGAATGATTTCAAAGAAAGAATCATAACTGGCTATGAATATGAGAAGTACATCTTCTTGAAAGCGCTCAGCCATTTAATTTAGTTTTCTATTTGCTGTTACAGCTTTACGTTGGAAGTGTGATAGCACGATTTAATATCATATTGAAGACAAACATAAAGTATAAATCTACAGGTTATTACTCAAGTAAACTAAGCAAATAATCTATGTTTAGCTCTTAAGTAATGCAGCATTGTAAGTGTAAAAACAATATTTTGTTTTATATAATTTGTTTTATATATGACCATATATATTGTAACAATCTGGAGAATTTAGAGCTAACGTCAGCTGCACTACAGGGCGCCATCTAGGCATTTGAACCTAGAAAAATTTATAAAGTAGACAGATACTTAAGTAAAAAAAAAATTATTTTTTTTTATAAATTTTGATTCCAGTCGTTAGCCCATTGTCACTACCTCAGGGAGTAGCAGAGATTTAAATTTCATAATAAATTCTTATCTAAGAATATATAAAAAAGAATAAAATAAGCCACTGCCAGTAATTAACACAAACATTTATTTACGCACATATATATGTAAGATTTAACATTATTATTTTAATATGTTTACTTTAACATTTAACATTATTTTTACTTTTATTTTAGATTTTTAATTTACATTTTAAATTTTATACTATTATTAGTTCGCACAGATTTGTTTAAAAATGTTGAGTATAGATCGGTTACATAGATTTTACGGTCAAAAACATTTCAAAATAAACATAAATGATCAAAATACAAAATCATTGATACCGTCAATTGCAGAGGGAAATTTATAAGTAACCCAATAGCATTCACCATAAGATGCTTGCATTGACACCAATAACTTAAAAGACCTCTGAATAAATACATTTTAGATACTCACCGTAAGGTATCATTATTTATCGAATGTCTATATATTTTGATCAAATATGAAAACCCAAAACATAATTAACCGATAACGAATCCATGCAAGCGTCTATAAACAACTTAAATTTAATGCATTTTTATTTAGTGTCGAGTATGAATAGACTACATAGATTTGCATTTGAAGATAAAACATTCTATCCCTATTTAACCTTAGGCTAAAAGTTCGCAGTCAAACTGGCGTCAATCCATCTGATATATCAATGTATTCAATGTAATACAAAATACGGCAGCACAAAAAGTTAAGAGAAGAAATTGCCTCTCGTCAGATAGGAATACTACATCTATCTGACAAGAAGAGCAATAAAAAAAAACTCCATAGAAAGGAACTGCGTTCTCCATCTTATAATTCCTTCCATAGGCAAACGGAAGTGTGCGGCATATACTAGCGATTCTGCCTGTAGTGAATCTTGCATTACATCTATTAACTATACCAATATATTCAATCCATTGACCCAATTCAACAATGACACAAATAACCTAAGATTACCTCCCCTAATATAACTTTACAAATCTATACAGCCATTCACGCCTGATTTAAGTTTAGCATTGATATATTTTAATTTATCGGAAAACAGAAATAATAATAAAACTTAAAGAACAAAAAATATAAATGGAAATGATTTAAAAAAAACAAAACAACAAAAACATCAAATAACACTATTAATAAAGAATTTAGTTTGGTCAGATAGGATTCTATTGCATTATTTACTAAAAGGTTTTAAAATTTTGAGTTCTTATTTTTTCAAGTGAATATAAAGTTCTTACAATTTTTAAAATGTCCAACTTTATCCGTTACTTGCCATGAACGTGAATTCCCACATCGTACTGAAGATATTGGTATCCAGTTAGCCATTGTTTTTATTTATCCAGAGGTCTTTACTTGAGCTGGTCCTTAACGTAGAAAACGATGTCATTTCTCTTTCTTTTTTAGCAGAACTGAAGGGATTGAAGAGTGCGTCTTTTCAATCCCTTCTCCTTCGACTCCGCACTAACACATATCTGTACTCTCATAATAACTAATTAATTCTTTTATTTTCAAACCTTTCCTTTTATAATAATTTTGTGGATTAACTCAACATTACGTCATGATGGTGAAAACCTTTTCGTTGAGGTCCAATTTCCCGATGGATTTCTTTCATTTGCTAAAAGTTTCTATTGTTTTCTATCTGACCATTGTTTATACATTTAAATGCCCAAGGGCTTGTTCATATTTGACTAATTAAATTAATCATTTCCATTTTTTCAATAACATTTTAATTTGTTTTGTACAGACTTAGATATATTTTTATCTTTAAATCTTTACTGACAATTTAGTTTTAAAATACTTTTTCTTTTTTTTAAACAAAGTTTTATTTTAATAATTTTTTTTTTCATCTGTGTGATTATATAGATACAAGTTTAGCATAGGATTTTAATTTTTAATTCTTAAAAAGAGAAGTTTTATTTACGAACTTTTATTTTTTTCATGTTTACTAATAAAAAAACAATATAACGACATCTGTGCTCATTACAATATATATAAATATAAAGGATGAAGTTATATTGTTCTAGAATAATGAATACTATAGAATTAAATTAATTTTTAATCCAGTTTTGCGAATTCAAACCTAGTCAAAGTGGCTTATTTTAAATTTCAGTCTACATTAATGTATTTAACACTATAATAAATTGTAGAAGTAATAAGAACTCGGCACTAAAATTGTGTTCAATAGATTTTTTAGAAGAAAATAGTAATGATTGATAATCATAAATTAGAAGAAATTAACAACTAAATACCTTGATCAGATTATTAATACATATAGAAACACAATGGATGAAAATAATCATAGAATTAAAGATAAATGGAGTCCTTTTCAAAAAAATAATTTAATACTAAAATAAAATGTCTTTATGTTTGAACAGGAAGAATTTTAATAATTATGTTTTATTAGTTTTTACTTAAAGATATGAGACATGGAAACAGAAATTCATAGACTTCAAAACACTTAATAAAATATGAAGAGATGTTCATTGGAAATAACAAAAATGGATCAAAAGTGATATATTTGGATGAGATAACAAACAAATATCAGTAACATCACTGAACAAATTAGGAGACTAACATGGAAATGGATTGAACATATTGTTAGAAGAGGCAATAATAGATAGGCAGTTGAAGTCTTAAACTAAATCCGAGTAGATTTAAATGGCATAAAAAGAAATCACATGTGACATGAATGGATAAAATAATTTGTTGGGGTGTTGTGGAAAAGAGATACTATGAAATGGAGAAACTGTATTGGAGAGATTGTCACCCTGCAGTAGATTGATAATGATTGAAAATAGTGATAGTAGGAAATGAATAATTTGGTTTCTAATTTTTGACATCAAAAAGGATCCAAATACTTGAATTATCTTAAACAATCGTATAGAAAAATAATTAGGATAATCATTGGTAGTGATTATACTTCTCTAATAATTAATAATACATTAATGCATATATTTTAATTTTATCAGGAGTTTTTAAATAAATTCATTTCATTTGCAAACATGTACTTGATATTGATATATTTAGTAATCCACATTTAGTTAATTTATAAACATAAATTATCTCTTTGATTTGTAGTTCAACATTTTTTTTGTATGTGTTTTTTTTTTTAAAAAATAATATATATGTATGGAAAGTCTTATGGTGCAGAAGTAGCATATTTATTTGTCATGCCTATTACTTGAAATTCAAATCCAAACTGGATGAAAATTTTTTTTCGAGTCTTGAAATTTTTCTTTCAAGTAACTGGCTCATAGCTAATCCAGATGACCATTCAACACTGGTCATTTAATGGCTATCAACTTACATTTAGCTAGAGATCAAACTATAGAAAATTGTTTAAATTTTCACTACTTTGCAATTGGAAAACCTAGTGAGTAATACCCTTTTTTTCACTATTCCCATTGAAGACGTTGTTAAAAAAACCTTTTCTGTATTGGAATACTTATTCAACTTTTTTATCTTTATGTATATAAAATTTTATTCACATATGTATATAATCTGAACAGGCACTAACCTGTGTTCAATGCGCTTGAAAATTCGCAATAATCAAGCATATTTTGCCGATAGAGGGATCTTCCAAACCACGACACAAGATAGCGACTTTTATAAAAATAAGAGCAGCCGTCTTATTTTTAACTAAATGTCCATTTATATAGGCGAATCTGAAGCATCTTGATTTGGAAGCATGAAGTAGTTGTTTTGCCCACTGTTTAAATCCACTATTTTCTTTACAAATTAACTTACAAATTAATTTACATAAGCTCTCTGTGCGCTCTATAAATTAATTACTACTCACATATGTATAGTATTTTATTCGAGATTTTTTTTTTTGTATATGGTTTAGGAATCTTTTCCAGCTGATGTTGATTATCAAAGTTCATTCAGTTCAATTTGTATATTTTGGTTTAATTTTGCAAATGATTATGAACAAATCTCTTATTACGAAGTTGGCCTTGGATCAGATGTTGGTCTTACTGATGTGTCACAGTTCATCAAAGTATCAGCTATTACCAATAAATATCAATTTACTAGTCTTTCTTTGAAGTATTTTAAGGTAAAGTGTATTTTTTTAAAATTGATTTAAATTCTAATATATATATGAATTGTTATAACATATATACACACACATTTAAACAACCTGATACACATTTAAACATTGACTGAACATCAATGTACATAAATATTTTTGAGACAATTTATTTATATTTTTAAAATTATATTAATTCTATACATTTCTGTTTTTTCAGCATTACCTTTTACGAAACTCATTTAATTAGCGTAAATATTTTTTTGCTTCATCAAAATAATAATAACAACAATAATAAGCTCTATAACAGGTTTAAAAATGTTGCTTTCTTTCATTGATTATTGATTAACAGAAGATAATATTTACAAAAAATTATTTTACTATATTTATTACATACGTTACTACACTATATATAATAAATCCATAATAATTTAGTTATGTATCAGCTTCATTAATAATTAAACGTTAACTTTATCAACGGATGAATGTAAGTTTTGCCTGATAAAAAGAGTTCATTTGTCAAGCGTTGGTGACCGAGTGCAGTTGTCCCGGATTCGCGGGTTCGCTTCCTGGCCGATGCTTTGACACATAAAAAAAAAAAAGTCCATTAAAAACACATTTTTAACATTTTAATAGCTTTTGTTTAACTTCAAATCAGTATTACCATTAGCAATCTTTCATAAACGACTGTGAATATTTTAATTCCAAGAAGAAGAAAAAAGAGAAGAAAGGGAAAAACAAAAAGAAGTAATTGCAATTTTTATACAACGACTTCATGAGTCATCAATATATTCATGTATATCAAATACTACCAGGTGTTATAATTAGGCTACTGATGGGTTCATAAGTGATAGAATGACTTTCAGATGTGAGAATTAACAAACAAGTAGTCAATAATTTTATAGAATAGATGTTGTTTTACCCAAGGATAGACCTGATCATTATAAGCCTCTCACACCACCCTTTAACTACATGCATAACATTTCTGATTTTACCCCCCCCCCCTTTTTATTTCAAGTTCCAAGAATTAAAACATCAATGATAGGAATAGATTTAGTTGGTTGGTAATCCTTAGTTACGACTTTTGCTTAAAGCAATATAAATTAATTAATGAATCTACTTGGATCTGATATTTAGATATTTTAGCTGGGCAATGATCATATATTTAGAACACTTTATTTAGGACCCCCCTACTTATCATGGAAATGGAGATGACTTAGAAAATGTGATTTAAAAAATGCTATATCTCTTACAGTTTTGTCAGATTATTTATTAAAATTATAGAAATAATAATATCACTAATAATAATGTACTGTATATCATACCATTTACAACTTTCTTTAACATTTTAACAATACTGTTTTTTATATTAAAACTTTATTCTAACAGTTTCAACTGTCCTGCAGTCATTATCAGAGCTTCAATATCCAAATATATAAGTATACAATTATGACATTTTATACACATATTTATATACATAATTAAATACACAAATAAAATATACATTTTAACCTAACAATTATAAATAATCATTTTATATGATATATAAAAGTAGAAAACAATACATAAGAAAAGGAAGAAAAAAAATAATAAAGTAGAAAGCAGTTATAGTATTAAAGGTAAATATCATGAATCTATTTGTTTTTAAGTTTGGATATATGAAACACAATGGAAAATAGTACTGATATTAAGGAACTATCAAGACTTAGAAGTTGATATAATTGCTGTTAGTGTAATTTATCTTTTAGACGAAAGTAAAATTTAATACAGGTAAATGGTTGAAAGTTTTTTTTATAAGATAAGATCAACTAATTACAAAAGAATTCATGATATTGGACTTGCTGTAAAGACTAATTTAGTATCTTCTGTTCTTGGCATTTCCCAATTTCCAATGAAAGGCTAATGGGGCTAAAACTTGGCTAGAAAAATGGTTATCAGTACTCATTTTATAATTGCATATGTTCCAACCTTAGATTCAGACAGCTCAGAGAAAGCTTTTACTTTTTAATTGAATAGTGTTATTATAGCAATATCTTTAAAAGATTGAAGTTTCCTTTTTGATAATTTTAATGCAGGTATCTAGTGCAAGTAGGAGATTTTGGTAAAGGTTATTAAAAATAATATTATTGGTGTTGTAAACCTATATGATCTGCTGTTATTAAATTTTTGAACATCACTTAGAAGAACTATTCCAAATACTTTGTTTAGGGAGAAAAACTATAGATGCATTTATGCTCAAAATAATGGCATTTAATGCATTATATTATAGTTAGAAATTATAATGTACGAGAAATCCATGTTGTATGAGCACAGATTGATGGATGGATCATAGATTTCTATGTTCTAAGAATAAAGTAATTGCATTAAAAAGTGTTTGCAAATTTGGATTTTCATAATGATCATATTATAGGAGTGTCTTATGGATACAAGAACTTATATTGGGGTTCATTAAAAGTAGAATCATTATTGTTTTATTTTTTGACAATGTGCTTATTATTAGAGATAGGAAATATAACATTTTCTACTTGGCTGAATGATAAATTAAATATTTACTAAGGCTGTAAACCCCAAGAATATGTGTGTGAAAATGCGAAGGTAGGTACCTTTACAGATCTTAACCACAAGCTTACACTACTTTGGAAGAAAAGTTTACAGCCTTAGTAAATATTATTTACATAATTAATGTGTGTTTAAATAAACAAATACAGAGTTTTGAAGATACAAATTCAACAACTGACAAGAAGGATTTAAAATAAATGGTGTATTAAAGATGCAAAGGAAATATATATATTTGCTGATTATAATCACTTTAGATCTTATTTTGATGCAGTAAAAGCAACATATGAATTTAAAAATAGTATACAATTTCATTAAATTTAGCAATGACACTTTTTTAATATGATCATTATTTGAATGACAGTAGTGAGATGAATTTTAGTGATATATTTTTTATCCATTTATTTAGATTTGGACAAAGATATTTAATGTAGTGAAGATCAAAAAAGCTCTTTGTAAACTTAAAAATTGAAAGGCTGATGTTCCAACGAGATATTTGGAGAAGTCATAAAATATGGTGGTTAGCAAGAATATTGAAAAATATTTTAGAAAGATGGATTTTAAGGATGCTTTTGTTGTTTCAGTTTTTAAAACTAAAAAGAATACATAAGATGGCAGCAACTATCATGGAATATCATTAATATCGACAACAACAAAGGTATTTCCAAGGATTTTACTGAATCTGTTACTTCCAGACATAAGTAAATAGTTTCTAAAAACTCAATGTGGATTTAGAGAGTCAAGGAACACTATAGACAGTTTAGTTACTAGCCAAATAAAGAAAAGTATCAGGAACAAAAGAGTGAGTTATGTTTTGATTTTGTTAATTGGGTCAAGACATTTGACTCCAATTATTGACCAGATCTATGAAATTGTTTGAAATTAAAAATTTTTTGTATTATATAACTTCTATATGATAGAATGAGAGGAAGGATTCTTACTACTGGTGAAAAATCTGAGGCATTTGAAATAAATATTGATGTCAAACAAGAATGGATATTTATTCTAACATTGTTTTTAATTTTTACATTACTTATTATTAGAACTATTTAGAGATAGCTTAATGAAATAAATATTACGATGTGATACAGGTTTAATGGGATTTTACTTTGAATTGATTATAAGTTAAAACAAGAACTTTATCATCTTGGATTCACAGCATTTTGATGATTGTATTATCTTTGCCTGTTTGAATGTACTTACTTTTCTGAATGCAATAAATGAAGATTTTGATTTACTAATTAATGATCATAAAAATAATTTTCTTTGTACCAGCTGGTCATAAGAGAAAAATGCCCAGAAATCTTTAGATTGGATTGTAAGCCATTTTAAATATCGTAATAGTTTTATAAATAAAAAATTGGATTTAAATGAGACACAGATACCTTATCAGCACAATATAAAAGCATTAAAAAAATTTCATTTACAATTTCTCCATAAAATTTTAAAATGCAATGGCAAGATCACATGACTAAATGTTCTTCAACTTAGTAGATGTAATATTAAACCACTAAACACATGATTACAGGGTCAACTATTCTAAATCACGTCTTCATTGTACTGGACATATGAAATAAATGAACAATGCAAAATTCCTAAAATTATATTTTATGCTGAACTTAGCCATGGTTTGTGTGACAAAGGTAGATATTGCTTGCATTGTAAGAATTATCTCGGAAACATTTTAAACAATTCTATGTTTTTATTAATCACATTAGGAAGATATGAAAGATAATATATTGAAAAGCAACAAATAAGTAATAGTTCTGAAGTATTTTACAAAGGAAAATCTGCAGAAGAAATTAAAAGATAGTATTGCAAAATATCAGACAGAAAAATTGGCTGTTATGTTCTGAATTTGGTTGTATTTGTAGTGAGAAGATTGTTTTATATAATCATTATAAACTTAATTCTGGTGTAGTATTTATTTTTTTTTATTTTGTCTCGCAGTTGGAATGGCCATACTCATTTGCAAATGGTGACTGCTAAACATGATAATGATGTCAAGATACTTTTGTTGGCAATTTATGTCATAAACAAAGCATTCTGGGATTCTTTAGATTATATTTATTCAGAGTTCTCTTTTTCTCCTTTCTAATTATTTTTTGCAAGCATCTAGTATCAATTGATCACTGTGCTTACATAGAAATAATTATAGAGATGAGAGGGAGATCTTATTTGAGATAAATTGGACTTTTAATCTTTCATTATCAAATTTCTCTTATTATTTATGTTGCAAGACTCTACAGTCATTTCTTGCTTTTTTGCTTTTTCCAGATGTTTCATTTTTGCAATCATCTTTTCCAAGATCATTTTTGCACTACTTTATTACACCCTCATTCCAGCTCTTCTTATAATTATCTTTCTCATGCTAAATCACCAGACACATATAGGTTTTGGTCTTTATAATGTCTGTATCATAGGAGCCATTTTATTTCTTCATTGAAATTTTGCACAATTCTTAACTTTTATTATCTTTCTCATTCATCCATGCTTAACTAACTTTACAACTTTTAGATATATATATATGCTTTCTCAAAAATACACCTTGACTACTCCAATACTTCTCTTTTTTATTTTATTTAAAATTGATCCCTAGATGACAATGCTCTTTGTTTTAAAAATAACAGTAGTAAATTCTTCATACAGTAGTGCTACCAAATGCAATCCTTAGTTTATCAATGGATGCAAAAAGGTTTGTGCATAAAATCCCTATCTAGTATCTACTCGTCTAATATTCCCAGATTAGTTTCTAACTTGTAGCTTTCATTGGTGAGGAACCTTGGATTTGAGAGCACTGCACCTAGATTTTAGGATCTAATGCAATCCTCTAATAGTCACCCTTAACCTATTAAGTTAACTTTAAGCTATGAGCTCAAGATTAAAACATAATGATGTTTTCAATTTAAGCTCATTTGCTTGTATAATCATATAGTTCAGTATCTATACATATTGGTGTCTTTGAGTTTTCAAAAAACCACAGTCACTACTGTATGCAGAGTTTGCTAGTGTTATTAACATCCTGTGCAAGCATATGAAATGGTGATCACATGATGTTTTAAAAATATTTTTTTCATCATTCCAAAAAAAATATTTTTTAGATTTTCTCCAATTGCCTTTTTTTGTGTATAGCTTTCACTGTTTCTATCTATTGCAGTGATATTTTAGATATTTAAACATAGTTATATTCTGAACTGTTAGATTCTTCAATTGTCTTTGTCTAGCAGATATTCTGTGAGTTTTTTTGAAGTTACATTTGGAGTATTTTTATGAAGCTTTCTCTTCATAGACATTCATATTATTTTGATTAACTACAGTTAGCATCATCTGGTGGTAAAAACATGTAATAAATGCAACATATTGTTAGCCATTATCATACTCCCTCATTGACATTTTCTGTATTATCAAAATTCTCTGGAATAGATTTTAAATAGAATAAAGACAATATTCCATTCTTAATTCAAGAATTCCCTGATATTCTTGTTGTTAGCTATTAGAGATAATGAGATTGCACTTGAAGTCTTTTAACCCATTAATTCTCATATTGTTAGAAATGGTTAGAATTGTATTACAAGTAAGAATTTTATTTATCCGTGTGTAAATTATGTTATTCTATGTTTTCTTGGAAAATGTGAAAACAGTAAGTATTATATCTCTTTAGGATAATGCAATTGTTAAGAAATGCAAGATATATTCAACCATATTCAGATGACAGAATTAAGTAGAACTAAAAGTTCTAAAATTTTTACTATCCAAATTGACAAAAGCACACATAATTCCTTTTTTTAAAAACAAAATTCTTAATTAGTTTTCTGGTTGGTTTATTATTTTTTGCTAATACTCTAGTATCACATGATCACTATCTTATACTCTCAGATCCAAAGCTCCTCACTGACGATGGCCACAAGCCAGAAACTAGTCTGGGGATATTGGATGAGTAGGCATTAGATAGGGATTTTATGCACAAGCCTTCTGGCATTTGTTGATTACTCTGGTTGGCACAGGGTGGCAATACTGCATGGAGAGTTTTGCTTTGTTTAATACTCTAGTACTTTATATTCTGGCAGTAAGTCTTTTGTGATTTCATTTAGTATATAGAATACAGATAATCTAGTTCATATCAGAAGGAATGCTGGTAGCACATCCTGTGCAAGATACTATTGCAACTTAAGTATATTTATATGTAATTGTGGTTATCTATTTACCATTTATATCTTCATGTTTTTTCTTATTATTATGAATAATAGTCACCTAACTACGAGCCAATGTATACAGATTATTTTCATGTTATTACTATAATGATATACGATTCTTGCTGTTTGCTGTAAGCAAAGCAAACTCCTTTGAGGAAAACCAGCACTTTATTTTGAAGTAATGGACCATAGAGTGACTTTAGGTAATTATCTGTCTATTACAGTTGATTGTTTTATTTTCATTACATATAGATGGGGTTTTCCCCACTAAATATATACCTCTAAAGTAAGATGAATTTATAATCTGAATAAGTTTATTTAGTCATGCTGAGTTTATTGACTGGGCAAGTTTCCTAAGGATCTTTGCAGTCCTAACCTTTATTTGATAATTGAGTTACATTTAGCAGATTACAAAGTTTAAAATAGATTAATCAAATTAAAATACATCTTGATAACTGTTATTTGTTATTACGTTAGTAAAGCTTTTTTTTTGTAATATTTTTTTAAAAAGTAATCTTGCTTTTTTTTTTTTTTTACAAAATATTATTGATCAGCCTATTTTAAAATTATTGGAATAAACAAATAATTTACATAATGAATCAAATTATTACTTTTAATTATAAGTTGTAATATATATATATTAAGGCTATAATCTTAAGACTATGCACCTAGATGCAACAGTAGGGACCTCTACAAACCTTAACACAAGATTAACAATTTTAAAAGACAAGAGCCCTTAAGACTACAGGCCTAGATGTGACAGTAGGCACCTTTATAAACCTTAACACAAGATTAACGACTTTAAAAGATGAGCTGCTCGTCTTTTAAAGTCATTAATCTTGTGTAAAGGTTTATAGAGTTCCCTACTGTCACATAGTGCACCCTAGACACATAGAGTTACGGTTATAGTCTTAATATATATTACTTATGTACGTTTAACAAATTATTAATTACAACTTTAAATTATAAGTTGTTTGTATTTCCATTAAATGCCTTTAGAAAAATTCATACTTTATTTAAATTTTTCAAATACATTCAATTATTAGTAATATCATACAGATTAATAAATAATACATTTTGAATAGTATTATACTCCTTTCTTCTTCAGTTGTCCCTAGTCTGATAAGTGGCAATAGAATTGAACTTGGAAAATTTAGATTCATGAATACTAAATTTAAAGTTATGCTACAACCAAGAAGGTTATGTTATCCTAAATTCAGTATTTATTGAATCTAAAGATTCCAAATTCACTCCTATGCTAGTATTATTCAATCCAGAAACTCTTGAAGAAAAGGGGGAAATAATACCACTCAAAATATTTATATAAAATTGAATGTATTAAAACAGTTTAAATAAAGTTTAAATTTTTCTAAAGGCATTTACAATTAATTCTAGGTGGTGGAAATAGTCCCACTTTATAATTTAAGTAAACTGATAACATCACAAACTTTTAGACAAAAATAGATTAATACTTTGTCCAATCCACAGCCATGTAAAGTTAAACTGATTTTCAGTTATGAAGTATTCTACAAATCACGTAATAGTTTCAAATTATTTAAATAACTAATTTATTTAAGTCCACAATTATATACAGACATAAATTTCAGAATTCAATGCCTCAGCAGGTTCAGTCTTAAACATTAAATATAAAATACAGACATTAACAATATCTACATATAGACATATTTACACAAATGCCTATGTGTTTGAAAAGGAAGATTTTTAATAAATGTCTTTAACCAGTTCTTACTTATGGATCTGAGACTTGGACACTTAATAGAAGAGCAATACAGAGACTTCAGACCACTCAAAGAAGTATGGAGGGATGCATGTTAGGAGTAACAAGAAAAGATTGAAAATGCAATATATGGATACGAGGACAAACAGGTGTTACTGACATCATTGAAACAATTAAAAGACTGAAATGAAGTTGGGCTGGATATATTGCTAGAAGAGATGATAATAGATGGACACCTTGAAATCTGGTGACAAGTATTTTTTTTATTAGTTGCAGATTCTCTGGAATACATACTAATTTCAGAGAAGCTTAATCAGTTTTTTAATTAAAATTAAAGGAGTTAATTTTCTATTCTGTTTCTAAAATAAAATGTTTGTTAATCTTTTTAATACATAAGAATTGAAAATAATCAAAATGTTTTGTGCGAAGTTAAACTAAACTGAATTACAACTGGTATCATTTTTAATAAATTTCCCTGAAGATATAACTCATTTTTTATATTTATTTCTCTATAATTTTTTTCAATGATATATTTTCAAAATTAATTAGCCATTTTATTTCTATATTTGTTAATATTTTAAAATATAAAGATTAAGAAATGAAATACAATATATATTCGTTATTTTTAGAAATATTATGCAACAGTAAAAGCAGTTAATAAAGTTGGTGCAGTTGAATCTACGAGTGATGGTGTTTTCATATTGCCAGATGCTCCTGAAATCTTAGAAATTACAGTCAATGATGGTCTTGGCTGTGCACTTTCAGGTAAAAATTATAATAAATAAAATCAGTATCAAAATATCCAAAATTAAAACATTAAATATTAATGCAATTTGAAATGAAACAGCATTTATGGGTAAATTACATTTG
Source organism: Epiperipatus broadwayi (assembly GCA_028023455.1). NCBI lineage: Eukaryota > Metazoa > Onychophora > Udeonychophora > Euonychophora > Peripatidae > Epiperipatus > Epiperipatus broadwayi. The sequence goes on along the minus strand of JAQFVV010012519.1, from coordinate 3,127,188 downwards.
CTTTAATATGGTTATTTATTTAATACCTTTTACAAGTTTCACGTAAAACTTTATTTCCTTTCTGTATAACATTTAATAAATTATAATACATTATTAACTTAATTTTTCAATCACTTCATGCAAAATATATAATTTATATAATTATTATGTATATAATTTTATGCATTAAAATTACATTTTTTGGTTTATTCATGTTTATTTAACTATAATATGGCATTCACCAGATTTCACCTGATTTTGTTTGTATTCTGCAGTAAGCTGTTTAAATTAATGCACTATACAGGTTTAAACATGCATATATATGTATGCAGGATTCGAACTCAGACTTTCACACGACCCTTAACTCTCCATGCCATCTAATGTTTTTATATTGGTTTCTTATCCAGTCACTGTCAAATGTTATCCAGCCCAAAGTCAATGTAAATTTTCCTATTAATATATATATATAATACAAATAAAAATATCTGTTAATTAGAAAATATGTAATAATAATAATAATAAAAATAATAAATATAATGATTATCAACTATATTTACTATCTTTATTATATATGTGTGTGTATATTAATCCTAAATTTCTCACAGATAAAAGATGAATTCATAGTACTATTTCCAGGAGCTTTAATGTAATAAAAATATAATAGCTAAATAGCTGGTATTTTAGTACAATAACAATACCCTTTCTCAGAGCTTCTTCTTTGTCAAATCATAAGAATGTGTGTGCTAAGATTTAAAATCGTTATTTTTTCTTTGTTACTTTCTCCTCATTCTCAAATTCTATTGGTTGAGAAGTTTTAAAAAATATTCTACCCTCCAATATATATATATATGTAAAACAAAAATAATCACTAAATGAAAATATTTAGTGTTAAGTAGATCGTTTAAATGGTAAATGATCTATTCAACATTATATATATATATATATAAATCATGAATGTCAACAGTCCTAACTAGCTATCATATATAAAACTCGGTTTGTAAAATCACCATAGAGGAATATTAGTTATAAATGCACTTCTTGGAAAACTTAGCTAAGATGAAACCATAGAGGATTTCTTCTCTTGTAACAGAAGTCAATAGCTTCTACTCAGGCAGATTTATTAAGCATTCATGTAGAAGGGAAGGAATGCCAATAAAATGAGGAATGTGTGTGTTAGCATTGTTAATAATAGGTTTAATAAGATTTTTATAGTTTAGTTATCTTGTAAAACTTAGAAATTATAACATCACAATTGGAAACTGAAACAAACAATGGAATTCAATCTGTGCAAGATAGAATTCAGTATATGTATTATGACAGCTAGTGGTAATGTAATGCCAAAGTTTATTTTACAGCCTTTGGATTTTTTATTATAGTCTACATTGACAACTTTGTAGAGTCATCTACATAAGCCTAAATTATTTCCTAATTATTCATGCAAATATAAATTATTTCCTAATTATAGATTTCAAATGTAAGGAAATGTAATAACTGGAATCATAAATTTTTCAAGCTATTATTATATCAGTGCAACTCCCTCTAGTGGCTAATTTGTTTTCCAAATGAAAAATGAATCCACTTTCATTTGCATGTCCAAGATCTTATCTAGAAAGTATGGGTAATATTAGAGTGAGAACCATAATTCAGCAGAAAGGTTCACACATCTTTCAAACTGGCTTTTATAAATTCACTTATTAGAGATAATTTCTATTCATTTTGATGTTCTAGTAAAGAAACAACTGAATATTAAATATATAACAGTGCAATTAATATGTAATGAGTAGGAAAATAAACTTGGGTAGTGATGGTTATATCAATGTAATGCTAATGAAAAACATTTATTTGAGATTCCACAGTCTTATATGAAAAACAAATTGAACAATAATATTTGATAACAGGCAAAACTCTCCATACAGTAGTGCCACCCTGTGCCAACCAGAGTAATCAATGGATGCCAGAAGGCTTGTGCATAAAATCCCCATCTAATACCTACTCAGCCAATATCCCCAGATTAGTTTCTGGCTTGTGGCCTTTGTCAGTGAGAAGCCTTAGGTCTGAGAGCACTGCACCCAGATCTTAGAGTCTAATGCAACCCTGTGCTCTCAGATCCAAGGCTTCTCACTGACAAAGTCCACAAACCAGAAATTAGTCTGGGAATATTGAATGAGTAGGCACTAGATGGGGATTTTATGCACAAACCTTCTGGCATCCATTGATTATTCTGTTTGACACAGGGTGTCATTACTGTGTAGAGAGTTTTGCCTGTTTAATAACAGTTATGTGCTAGCATAAGAGATGGCGATCATGTAATATTTGATAAGGTAAAAATAATTCTATCATATAATACTAAATCATCCATGCACTTTACTATTGTTACACAGTGCTTTATTTACCACCCTCTTTTACAGTTTACAGTTTTGATTGCCCCAGAAATCTTCTTCAGAACTTTTATATCTCCTAACTAAGATATGAGTTCTGAAAAGAGGTTGTAAATAAAGCATTATGTAACCATAATAAAGTGCATGCATGATTTAGTATTATATGATACAAGAAAGAGTAATAATTATACTTCTTGAATAAGATAAAAATAATTATTTTAACAAACACCCAAATGTATAAATATTATAATATAACACTGTATTAATAATATAAACTTTCTAAGCACTAGTTACATCAATGGGGGCTAAATCTGCTATGCAATAAAACATTTTATTTTTAAACAATGGTATTTACTAATGTGAAAAACCAAATCTGGCAGAAATGATCACTTGGGTTTATTTAAATTGGTATATTATTTAAATTTACAAGGTAGAGTTAATGGCTACTCAATTTAACTCTTTCATAAACAAACAAATATTTTAATATATAAATATCAAGTAATATTTACATATTTGATTATTTGTTTACAAGAATGTTAAAATGAATAGATATTAGCTATATGTTGTGAATTTATATATAAGATAATTTGAATGAATTTTTCTCAGATTTAAAATGTTTCTATCTTGGAAATGTAAATGAGAATTATTTATTTTTCATTTGTATAGCTTTGCATTAATATAACCATTATTTAGAAAATTTATTATTAAATATTATTAACACTATATTCTTCAGTATATATTGTGATGGATTGGTCTCATGGTACACAATACAGGTGTGTGTATACATATTTAACATTTAAAAGAAAAAGTAGAAATTAACACAGATGTCAGTAGACATATAATTATTTATAAACATGGAATGAAAAAAAATCTCTTTGAATAATATTAATTGTTTCCTTGCTTATGCTCAATGAGATTGATTGAAGCATTGAGATGTTTTGAGAGTGATGCTTTCCATTATTCTTATATTCACTTTGTTGATACTATTACGAATGATGCAATCAACATGTGGCTGGAATATGATATATGTTTATCCATTGATTGATGGTATGTGGGATTTTGAGGATTTTCAATTACTCATGTAATCCACCTATTATATAGCATTACAAATAATACCCAATGTGGAGACAATGATGACTGAGTTTTGATGATCATTATTACAAAATGACACATAATTCTGGGCTCAAATATAACTTTACCCTGGAGAAATAAGAGCCTACATTTTTATGCAAAATTAGTAGAGAAATGAATTATTGTAAAAGGTGTAACAAGAGAATATGTAATGATTAGATTTATAAATCAATTTTTAGATTATAACATAGTGATGTTAATAAATATATAAAAAGAATTCACATTTTAAGTAGAACAGAAGGAAAAAAATAAGATTTTTGGAGTTTGGATGAAACTTTTGACTATAGCAGTTTATGTAGCTCTATTTTCAGTACTGGTAATGGATAAAGGATTTTGTCATTGGCTTTAAGGTGCAATGTTTTCATGAAACTCTATGGAGTGTTTCTATTTCAGGCTTTACACCAATCTGTCTTCCAGTTTTTATATTTACTTGCCCTTAAGCCTCAAAAAGAAACAAGATATAATTTTTGAGTTTTTATATTTGTATTAGTTTTTTATGGGTTGTTAACATAGCCCTGTCATGAGCCCCAGCCTCTAAGATTCAAAGGGGCGAGGCTTAGCTTTAAGAGATTTCTCTTGTTTTTATATTTAATAAAAACAGCCTCTGCGTCACATCATATTTCAATGACTTTATTATAATTTTGCATTTAGAATTGTAAGTTATTTATTGTGTTTAAATGGAGATAGTTTTCCCCATGTTCATTCTGTATGGGATGGTTGGATTCTTTATCTATCTCAGGATTAAAGGCTAATCACATTTCTGGGGGGAAAGTAGCATAAAGGACTATATATGTGAACATTTTAAACATGCATATCATATAAAATATTACTTTTAGAAGTGTCCTGTTGTATTTCTCTTTTCCTTTTCCCAAGAAAAAGAATATGTTGATGAATTTATCTCAGGATACACAGTATAATGCATATGTGTATATATTTAAAGTTTAAAATAAAAAAATAAAAATGGAAGACAAAATTAGACATATAATTAATTATAAAATTTTGAGTGAAGAAAAATTTTGATTGATAGTGTTAATTGATTTTTTGCTCATGCTCATTATGATTGAGATTGTGGCGATGTTTTGAGAGTGATGGTTCCATTCAGGCTTTACCATTACAAATGGGGCAATCAACATATGACTGGAATATTCCTCCTGTGAACTCATTGACTATGATGTGTGGAATGATGAGGACTTTCAATCTATTACATACTATTACAATATATATTGTACCAGTATACAGCATTGAATGGGATGGAATAATATCAACAAGTACAACCACCTAATAAACAATTATTGATTATTACCATGGAATGGTTTATGGTTTATATTGCAATCATCATTACATGTTATCAGCCAGGTAGCTATATTAATTTCAAATAAGAATATAAACCTTATTCAGGTGGAGTATCTGTCAACTATGGCTAGCTTGTGGGATTTATTAGTTTAAGCTAACAGATTCCCCAAATGATATATACTGCATCATACTCATATTAACATTTCCATACCATTCAAACCAAACACTCTTATACTATAAAGAAAAATGCCCATGATCATCATCAACATCTAGGCAATTGTAGGCCCATTCACCTATAATTTAAACAAATGTCTAAGGTATATGTGACTAAGTCCTTCTACAGAGACTTGAGGAAAATCTATTATACACCTCAAGCTCTCTTTAGTTCACACTCAATAATCAAATAACTTATACAATTTACATAGTTATATCCCAACTATGGATGTGGGACTATTTCTATAAATCTCTATAATCACTTAATAATGTGATGATAATCATGATCTTAATATCCATATAGACATCTTACACACTCATCATTGATGATGATGAATAAAATATAACCACTAACATATAACTAGGCATGAATACATAGATTCCTATTAATTATGATATCAAATCAATGATGATGACAAACAACCACTCCTGTGATGATGATCAGGTATATGTATTGAGAATTAATTAAATAATAAAACTAAAAATAATAATAATACTCATAATAATAACACTAAAGTGAAAATATTATATAATTCTATTTATTAAGATTCCTTGCTTTTTAATAAAACAAATTTCTGATCATTCAATTGATTTTAATTATTATATTAATCAAAATAATACATCAATAAAAAATACTACATGCGTAACCACATAAGGGAATTAAATACATATGCTCCCATCTGTTTAAGCTAAGTTGGTTTAAAATGAAATAGTCCAATAACAAAAAAAAAACCATTCCATTTAATACTTATTCAATATTTTTTCCCAGCTTTGCTATATATGTTATAAATGCAATATAAAAATCATTTATGCAGTGTCTGTGTTCATTTTCATACATGTGAATCCATGCTCTACTAATTTTCTCCCTTAATATAAAACCTCTTAAGCACTAAGATGTTAGTCTAACCTATTCTAACTTATCTTAATTGATGAATGCCTGCATAAACAGTCATCCACACACATTCAGGATATGTTGACATATATGTAACATGTTAAAACATTTTCCCTTCATATTATTAAATTACGAATAAATCATATATATATATATAAAATTATTTAAATCTTGAGCAAAGCAACATTTATATCAAATTTAAATATGCAAAATAAAAAAAAACATTATAAAATATATCTGACAGATTGCTCAAGTACTGTTCATTAACCCAATAAATGGCAATAATAAATAAAAGACATATTAAATTACAATAAAAAAATAATATTCAAATATAATAAAAATTAAGTCTAATAACTTCAAAATGTATTTGTGATGTTGTTATGGATAATGATAATTAATAAAATAAATAAAAAAAACTTAATGTTTATGTATTAAAAAAACTGATGTTTGACCCATAGAAGGAGATTCAAATGATTACTTTAAATAAGTAAAAAAAATGATTAACAAATTTTAAAATTACCAATTCATCTTCAGTTCTTGAGAATGTCCAAGTAGAGACAAAAGACTGCTCTCTTGTCTATAGTTGCAAGCTGATTTCTGGCACTTCATTTTTTTTTATAAATTTCAGGCTTATTTCTGGCACTCCTAATGAAAATAAAAGAAAACTTTTAAAAACTGCTTAGTAGATTAGTTGAGACTTGATGTGTGGATTATTTACATCTTTTTCTTTTTTCTTCTCTTCCCTCTCTTTAAAGATGATAAGTCTTTAATAAATTATGGGATGGAAGAGAAGACTTTGAGACAAAATGTGTTTTTGGCTTGGTTAACTAGAAATGTGGCCATACTCTGGGTCTTAAATATATATATAGGTGTGCAGATAAAATACTTAATCCATGGTAGTCTGGATCTTGGGATAAAATAAGGCAATTTAACAATGCATTCCCCTTTTCTGACTCCTAACAACAGATACAAATGCCAAGTCCATTTTTCTTTGAAGCAACAATTTACATCTTATAACACCATTTTACTTTTGAGCTTTGTTTTGGGGATTGAATCTTTATTGATCCAGATGATTTATTTTCTTCCATTAAGTTTCCTTTCTTTTCTGAAACTCTTTTTGTAACTCATATATAGTTTTCTCTTTAATAACTTAAGTGCAATATTATTCATATATCAGCACATCTCCAGTTATAGTATATAAAATAAACTTCATCATTTTTCTGCTCGAAAATGTATCTTTTTTTCTAATAGCACATTAAACTTTTTTTTCTCCTTCAAGCTCTCAAACTTAATAATAATAAGCTCATTTTGGTTATTTTATATAAAGCAATATTTTAGTATTTGTTCTTTGAAAATTGCATATTTACTGATTAAAACTTGAAAAAAAGAATATAAGGTAATTTTTCTCTTACTGATGAGAACTTGAAAAAAACAATACTGAGACAATTTCTTTCTCACTCAGCCATTTTTATATCTTAATTTTCATAATTGATCTGCAACTGTGTAAGGCTATATGTTAATAAAATTATTTCATTAATCAGCCAAATGTCTTTTTATTTTACTGGCATCAAGTAATAAAAAAAACATTAATCTCTCCCTCCAATGTCAAAAATTGCCCTTCTCTTGACAATTTTTTGACAATTTTAGATGTGTAAGTAAAAACAGCAGTGTCCTTATCATTGATTTACATCCTTATTTCAGATCACATGTGCTTTGCAGGCTGTCTATTTGCTGACCTTTAGATTTGACAATTTAGCAAACTAGTTTAGCCTGTTTTATTTTTAAACAAACTATAATGGATATACTATATTATTTAATACCAGAGTCTCAAACAACTATCTCTTGTAATATTCATCTTCATTCATTTTTTTTCATTATTACTTACTAATAAATCTTATATTATAAATACACATAATACACACACAAACAAAGACACAATTTTTTTTTTTAATTTAATAATATATATATATATATATGTGGGAATTGGACTCTATTCCTACAATATATGTATATATAACTACAACCATTATATATATATGGGATTGAACTCAGCATTTCAAACACCCTACAACTATCCAATACATGTTATACATATGACCAAATAACATGTGAAAAAAATAAACGATCTCCAATATATATATTTTGTGGTGAACCAGCACTCATCAGTTGGTCCAGATCACCATCTTCCATACATATATACAATAAGTGCTCAGTTTATATTAAGATAGCAAATCTTCAAACTTTAATGGAAAAGCTTCAGTTTTCTCCACTCTTCAACTCTTCAGCCATCCATATTATTGAAAATCCAAAAATGGAATTTTCAAATCCCTTGCTGATGTGGATATTATTGTCATACCCATGTTGACCTTAAGTCAATCTGATCCCTCACACATAGATGAGTCCTGGTTCAGCATGAAATACATATACTGGAGATCATTTATCTTTTTCATATGTATGTGCTTATGTGTATCAGTTGTATAAGATGGATTGGGTAGTTGTAGGGTATTTGAAAGTCTGAGTTCATTCTTATAGTTACATTAAGTTTAGTATAGTAAATATACATGTATTTAAATATTATATATTACATTTAATGCTTTAACAGTTATATGATGTAAATAAAGTAGTTTTTGGGTTAAACCATATGGGTTTTTTTTTTTGAAAAGTTAACCTTGACAATGGCTGATGCTATTTTGTTAAAACATTGGATAGTAAGCAAAAATAAACACAGTTTACCCCAAAAACTACTTGGTTTATATATTACCATCTTGGTTTGGATTCAAACCTGGGTTTATTATATTCCTAAAACAACTTTTTTGTTGGTTTATTTATTTTTCAATTGTTTTGAAGGATCAAATGATTCACATTATTGATAAATGGTTATTGATAATATAGCATAATATAAAATGATATGACATTCATGATTTTTAATTTCTTAACAAATTCACAACTCAATCAGACTAGCCAAAGAAAATAAACTCTAAAATACAACCAATGGTTTCTGCTACAAGCAGACTTCTCAAGTATAAAAGACTACAAAATAACATATTTATACTAAACATTACAGAAATTCCATTTACATCCCATACATTCTTAATATTAACAGAAATTTTAAATAAGTTAATTGCTTCAGAATCATAAATTTTTAATAATAAAAATTATGTATTTTTTTTCTTTTATTTCTCTCAAAAAATATAATCTTAGCCTCATCAAAATTAATAATGTGGTCTGTATTTTTTTCATGGATATATAAAGTAGCACTAAGATATTTGTTTCTGACCCTACTTTTATCTATCTTTATTTTTTCATTTAAGCTTGAACTACTCGAATCTATATATACCTTCTTACAAAAACAAAGGATAATATACACTACTCCAGGATGTCTTTTGTATTATTTAATAAATTGTTCAAAGTAATACCCCTTTCCCAAAAGATCCCTCCAAGTTAATTACAACTCACGACACTGAATTAGATAAATTTTGATCTAGTTTCAGTCTTATGTAACAGAATAAATGTCAACTTGGTTCAAAACCTTAGCATCTTTAAGTACTTTTATATTATGAACTTCATTAGTAAAATAGATGTATATTTTCAATTCAGTGTTTCTTACTAACTATAAACTATAAATTTAAATGATATTTAACTTTAATATTTAATATCCAGAATACTGTGTAAAACATTAGTTTACAATATTTACAGTCTTTTTAGTAGATTTGTATTTAGAAAATATATTTACAATATTTACAGTCTTTTTAGTAGATTTGTATTTAGAAAATATATATATGTATATTTTTAGCAAAAAACAACTTTAATAAAGAATTGGAATCATTTATTCAAGAATGCCAGGATGACTTAGATTATCAAATAAGCCTCTCAACCATCAGTGCACATTGGATTATTCCTGAATATCTTAAAAATTATTTTACTCATGTTTTGTGGGCTGCTGAGAGATTTGATCAAAACAAGTACTTAATTTATTATTTTTATATTTAAAACTTCATAAATATATGAATTGATACTATTAAAATAAAATATTTAATGATTAAACTATTTAAATATCTTCAAAACTTATAATTATTTCATAGAACATTAAAACATGTTTTTGTAAATCAGTGTTTTAGAAAGATTCTATACCTGATATAAATTAAATATGTTCCTTAAATCATTGTTAATAAATGTAATTAACACAGGCAAAACTCTCCATACAGTAGTGCAACTCAGTGCCAGCCAGAGTAATCAATGGATGCCAGAAGGCTTGTGCATAAAATTCCCCATCTAGTGCCTACTTATCCAAATCTCCAGACTAGTTTCTGGCTTGTGGCCTTCTTCAGTGAAAAGCCTTGGATCTGAAAGCACTGCACATAGATCTTAGGATCTAAGGCAACTCTCCAGCAGCTACCTTTTACATCTATTTAACTACAAAACTATGAGAATAAAATTGAAAACACAATAATATTTTCAATCTAAGCTTGCAATAGATCCTAAGATCTAGGCAAAGTGCTCTCAGATCCAAGGCTCCTCACTGACAAAGTTTACAAGCCAGAAACTAGTCTGGGGATATTGGATGAGTAGGTCCTAGATGGGGGATTATATGCACAAGCCTTCTGGCATCCATTAATTATTCTAACTGTCACTAAGTGGCACTACTATATGGAGAGTTTGCCTGTGTTAATAACAGTTATGTGCAGGCATAAGAAATGGTGATCATGTGATGTTTAGTGTGTTAATAAATGTTTTGGATTTATTATGAATCAGTTTAAAAATAATAAATAAAAAACAACAATGATAAAAATGATCAGTAATTATAACATTATTTTAATTATTATTCACATGAAAACAACTCATGCTAATCAATATCAAGAATCTTTAGTCTGTTGTCATGGCAACCTGTTATTTATAAGAAATGGCATTCTTGTAGATTGTATTTGAAGAAAAACACACAAAAACAAAATAGGAAAAATTTTAAAGATGAAAGCAGAGACAAAAAATTGATGTGCAAGTAAAAAATTATTCTGATAATTGTAAATACATAAAATCCAATTTTGCCTTATAATTAGTGTCATTATTTATATATGAATTTTCAACCTTTATATATATATTTTGACATAATGAAAATGAAAAAAGTTTGCCAAACATGTAAAATAGTACATAGAGGGGTGATAGTCAGCGGATATGCTTGTATCTGGTGTCACAGGTATGAGTATACCCGTTATTAAAATTTTTCAAGTTTTCCATACTTGTTGTTAAAACAAACCCCACAAAATAGTAAATCAATTATGCCATTCTTTTCAAAAAAATGTAATAATAAAAATTATAAATAAAAGCCAAAAAAGTATGAGTTTTATATTTAATTATATCTTTAATATGTTACAATTTAGTTAAAGTCCATTATGATGCACTGTGGCTTCTTCTTTTTCAGAGTTAGGAATCTCTCAGCCATTATGCCCAGAGAAACCTGGTAGCCACCTTCTCTTTCCATTCTAGATCCTAAGTTTTTCCCATATTCTTCTCTATCATGGTCCATTCCATTTCCACAAAACATTATCTTTGTCTATCCAGCATAAAAACCAAAAACCACTTTCTGTATAATTACTTTGTTTATATTTATTCTTCCACAACTTCATTATTTGCACCCTTTCTGCTTGTAAGCATTTATACTCACTTAACAGATGCCTAATATTTTCTATGCCTTCCTTATATAATTTTCAAACTAAATCATCCATATTTCTCCATTTATATCTATATTCCCTTGTTGCTAATGATCGCGTTCGAGCCTTAAACAGTAAACTACTTTCCTTGCTATTATCATAAGTTAACTTGCACCCAATATTCTGTTTACTTCTATATATATTTAAACTCTTTTTACTTTCTATACTAGTTCTTCATCTTTCCAACACCCTATTTTTTATTAACACAACTATTCTTCTATCACATTCCTTGCTACTATAACATTCAACAAATTCTCCTAACATAATCATCCCACTTTTGTATAAGTATACTGACATAAAGTCTTTATCCAAATCTTCTGCATACTGTACTACCTTTTGCACCCATCTTGTTGCCTGTCCTTTACTTATAATCCAATTAAATACAATTTTGGCTATTCTCTTATTATCCATAAATTGCAATCTACTGAACATTTTCATTTTAATTTTTGCATTTTATCTCTCATCGAATTCCCTCCTTTGCTGATCACACATCTGCATCTAATGCATGTTTTCTACTTCTCTTTGTATTTTTTTTAAAGTAATCTAACACCCCTTTACTAACAAATAACACATTGTTATCATATGTTAACCCTGCTACCGCCACCCACTTGCATACAATTCTAGTTACATAATATTTATTATATGAAAATATTGTTAATTTTTTTTATCAGTCCCTTACATTTCTTTGCTTCATTTATCAATTTTTTCTCCCATTCATCCAAGCAATTTCTTTGATTACTTAAGTCAGTTTCCAAATAGTTATACCTATTCACCACATTTAACTTTATATCCTCCAATAAAAATTCTTCCTCTTCTCTTTCCCCAGCATTTATCATCATTACTGTAAAATATGTATTTTAAATTAAACGTACATACAAAAGTGTCTTATTCTAAAATATTGCTTTTAAAAGACATTTGAATTTCTAATATTTTAATTATAGATATAGATATTAATTAGTCATTGCCTGATTCGACTTAAAATGCAATCAATTGAAACAAACTAATCAAATAGATAATGAAGGAATTTAATTAGCAAAACTCAATTTAATTAAATTCCACCTTAATTTATGAATGTTACTCCAGAAAATAAAAGAAAGCAAACCGATAAAAGAGGGGGATTTAAAAATGAGGGACAGAGTGAGTATAGAGTGTATTCAGTCACTTCTAGTAGAGCATCCATTGCAAGGAAACAGTGTGGGAATTGCAAATTACTCTACATTGAGAAAGGAGAGACTTAAAATGTAGAAACTATACATTCAGGACTATAGTGTGAGTATTCATTATTGTGTGTACATAGTGTACTTTTCTAACACATCTCAATGGGAATCAAAACTTTGTATAAACTAATTAGCATCAAACTATTTTGAGAATTAAACTCAATTATTATTTGTGCACTGTAATTGAAAAGTCAATACGTAGCAACCTGGTGCAATCAAATTAATCGAACTTAAAAACCATAGTGAATTGAATAACTAGTAATTAATTATAAAATGTCAGTTTTCAGACAAAACTCTATTGAGAATTCAATGTGGAAAATGCGGCTGATTGGCTAATATATCTGTCTCAAGTTGAAAATTTCTTCATTTTAAATAGCATTAAAGACAACAAGTGGAAAGTAGCTGCCCTCTTATGTTTCTCTGGGAAAAAAAATATTGAAATAGCTAATAAATTATATAAAAATCCTGTAGATGAGAATGTACCATTCAAGGAATTAACCCAGAGGCTAAACAAATTTTTTAGCCCTCGCCCATCCTGCCACATAGCATGTCTACAGCTAAGAAATAGAAAACAACTAAATAGTAAAACAATCAAACAATATAATTTAGCACTCAAGGAGCTAGCGAAAGATTGTGTTTACGGTGATTTCATAGAAGAAATATTACTAGATCAACTGCTATGGAGAATGTCTGATGACAGGCTCAGACAACAGTTGTTAGCAGAAGCAGACCTAACTTACGAAAGCACTATAAAGAAAGGAATAGCCTATGAGCTAATTCTAGATACAGGCACAGGTTTTCAGATCAAAAGATCAAATTTACGAGCAAGTTTTCAAAACTGATAAAGAAGAAATAAGTTCATTTCAACAGGAACCCCAGAGAAATAACAGAATTAAATGCTACTGCTGCAGGAAAACAGGCCACATAGCTAAAGACTGCAAATGGAAATGAAACGTGTATCAAATGCTGAACTAAGGGCCACCTTGCATGTGTATGCAGACAATCACCAGAAAGGGACAAAGGAAATGTAATCCAGGCACAATTTGTAGAATGTATAGTATTAACTGTATATCTACCAAGGCGCAAAGCAGTGCCATGAGAGATAGGACCATTTCACAAGGACAAATAGAAACCATTAAATTACAGACTAAACTACAAGAACTGGAGTCTAGGAACCAAGAATTAGCTACCATGCATGAGAAAAAGATGCAATCTGAGCTACAACTCAACTTGCAGTTACAAGAACTGAAAAGTTATAATTTCAAATTACAAAATCAACTTGAAGAGGAATGAAAAAACTCTGAACAGAAGCAGTATAAAGAGCAAGGTTTTCTGAAGGAGCAATTCCAGGTTCACATATAGACAATAGAGATTTTGGTCGCAGAAAAAACTGAGCTGCAATCATCCCTGGCACGACGTCAGCAGGCCATAAAACAGAAATCAGCTGAACTCGAAGAATTTCAAGGAAGATTGAAGGCTTCTAGACAATGAGTAATAGAACTTGAACAGCAAACTCAGAACTTAAAAGAAAATTATAAAGTAAACTTGCAATGTCAGAATTATCCGAACAGGTAGAGAGTTGGCAGATGTATGAAATAGAGCCACAAGAAAAGATGGCCGAAAGTGAAAATGAACTAGACACTTTCAAACATTTTCTAGAAGGATGGCAATCTTTAACCAGTGAGCTTCCAGATTCAAAAACCGTAGAACAAGGCAAAATCCAAAGTCTCTCCAAGCAGGAGAAAAGGGCAGCGAGAAAAAAAGAAGAATTTACACAAATTTCAAGGTTACATCAGTTAATCATAAAAATAAAGTTTTTCTCCAGTTTGGGAAAAGAAAAAACAAAGCACCAAGGAGTCACACATGGGGTTTTCTGGAGTAAGGGGATGTATTGTAAAATACGCATTTTAAATTAAATGTACATACAAAAGTGTCTTATTCTAAAATATTACTTTTAAAAGACATTTGACTTTCTAATATTTTAATTATAGACATAGACGTTAATTAGTTGTTGCCTGATTCATCTTAAAATGCAATCAATTGAAACAAACTAATCAAACAGATAATGAAGGAATTTAATTAGCAAAACCCAATTTAATTAAATTCCACCTTAATTTATAAACATTACTCCAGAAAACAAAAGAAAGCAAACCGATAAAAGAGGGGGATTTAAAAAGAAGGAACATATTGAGTACAGAGTGTATTCAGTGACTTCTATTAGAGCATCTGTTGCAAGGGAATAATGTGGGAATTGTGAATTACTCTATGTTGAGAAAGGAGAGACTTAAGATATAGAAACTATACATTCAAGATTATAGTGTGAGTATTCATTATTGTGTGTACATAGTGTATTTTTCTAACACAGCACATCTGGAATCAGAACTTTGTATAAACTAGTTAGCATCAAACTATTTTGAGAATTAAACTCTAACTAGTTTGTGAATTAACATTTGTGCGCTGTAATTGAAAAGTCAATACACAGCAATTACTTTTGATTTTCTTTCACTAAATTTAATCCCCATCTCTTTACCCACCCTTGCACATGTATCAGCATATCTTCCATATTTTCCCTACTTTCTGTGCACAAGAACATATCAGCAAATAAAAGACCTGATAATAAATACACACTCTTATCATCTATTAATGGTATCTCTATCTCTCTTCCTAGTCTTTCTATTGTTCTCTCCATTTCTCTCAAATATAACAAAAACAAATAGGTGACATAGGGCATCCTTGCCTTAGCCTCACCCCACTTTTAACTCTGATTCTATATTTTCCAATTGATAAGTATAGTAATTATTTTTATATAATCTCTTAATAAGATCCACTAAAGCTCCATTCATTCCCAAATTTATTAAACTTATCTATAATCTATTTCTATTTACTCTATATGCTTTTTTTATATCTATAAAGACTGTCTACCTGTATTTTTACTCATATCTATAAGGTGTGTGAGTACAAATAAACTATCTTCTATAGACCTATCTGATCAAAAATCTCCTTGCATTTCTCTCATTATATTATTTTCTTCCATCCATTTTGCCACCCTCCCAATCACTGTATATGCAAAGGTTTATATAACATTGATTTTACTGCTATTGGTCTATAATTGTTTAACTTTCTATGATCCTTATCCTTTAAATAGTAGCCTTCTGTATTATTCCAGCTATCTGGAAATTCTCTCTTCTATGCCATCTTATTAAAACATTATAATAGATTTAATTTTGTCCTATTTCCTAAATTCATCACTATTTCTGCTACCCATCCATCTAAACCTTTGACCTTTTCACTTTTGAATTTTTTCCCTGCCTCATTCATTTTTTGTAAACCTAATATTTCCATTACTATATGCTTTTATGTTTGTTATGATCCTGTCCTTCACATCTAACATCTTTTCTATATTCATTACATACTTATTTAAGATTGTCTCTAATTCTTCTCTAGAGCTACACTCTTTTTCGTCATTATCTAATAATACTATTTCTCTCTCCCCTACCTTCCTTCTTTTAATGTATTTTCAATTTTTTTTACTTCTATCTCTTCCACTTTTATTAATATCTTCCAACAATGTACTATTCGATTTCATTTTCTCTCTATAATTATTTATTTTAGCCAACTTTTTTTGTTAAATATTTTTTCCATTTAATATTAACATATTTTTCACTTTATTATTAATAGCACATTTATATTCTCTGCATGCTTTCTTCCTCTTTTTTACACTTTTAGTAGTTCTCACTTTTTCTATTTTATTTTTCTGAATAGTCTCACCTAAAACCTTGTTTGCCATTTTTTCTATTTCATCACACCAGTCTTTATATTTACACCCAAGAAACTCTTTCATGAGTTCTTCAACTTTTATTTTATATTCTTCTAACTTATTCTTATCATTCATTCTCCATCCACATCTTTTACTATCCTTTCCACTTTATTATTATTTTCCATCATGTAACTAACTATTTCTATTATAAAGAAATTATGATCACTAGTACGTACTCTCTTTTTATTATCAAACACTTTAATTTTCCATACATTATCCATTCCCTTTTTCTCTACTATTACATAATCTGTTGTGTGAATTATATGATTTTTAGATCTTGTGTATTTTCCCTCATAAATATTTGATAAATTTTCAATGCACAAATTCACTCTCTGAAATTTTTTTTGAAAAGCTGTTCATTCTTGTTATCCACATCATCAATTTCTTTAATATGCCCATTCTTATTCCATATAAAGTAATACAATTTTCTTCTTCCTCCTTTCTATATGTATTGATTTATATATTTACATGTGATACCATTTTCAACTTTTTTATACACTTAACAATACTATTTTTTACACCAAAACTTTACTCTTACAGTTTCGATTGTCCTGCAGTCATCATCAGAGCTACAATATCCAAATATATAATCATACAATTAATACATTATATTTATATACATAATATTTATATACATTATATTTATATACATAATGACCATTATAAATCATTTTCATTTTATTATTCTACTTTTAATTAATTTTATTTTCTTATTTATAGTGTTTTATTATTAAATTATTCTAAAACAATTTTATTAGAATTTTAAAACTCTAAACTCTACTATTTAATCTATCATTTTATTATCTTTTTAATTGTATTTTCTTAATTAATTCTTTTTATTATATATTTAACTATTAACTTTTTACATTATAAATTATCTTTTTATTACATTACTAGATACTTACATTTTTATAATCCTATTTCTAAAAACCAACTGACAAATTTTTCAAAAGTTCTTACACTTGTTTAACAACTTCCTCTATCATCATTTTCTTCAACTTTATTTTTAAATCTTTTTATATTCAAACTATTATTAATAATAATCACTATAATTATTCATAAAATTATTGTCTTTACCCCAAAATCCCTATTAAGATTTTGTTTTATATTTTTAATCAATATTGCCTCCTTAATTTTCCTATCCTTTCTATTACTTGTATAATTAATCATTTTTATACTATCTTTTTTAAATCTATGACCTGTTTCTAAAGAATGCAATAAATAGGTGACTTCTTACCAAGTAGAGATAAATTGTGGCTGCTGGAGGGTTGCATTAGATCTTAAGATCTAGGTGCAGTGCTCTCAGATCCAAAGCTTCTCACTGATGAAGCTACAAGCCAGAAACTAGTCTGGTGATATTGGATGAGTAGGCACTAGATGAGGATTTTATGCACAAGCCTTCTGGCATCCATTGATTACTCTGGCTTGCACTGAGTGGCAATATGTATAGAGTTTTGCCTGTTTTAATAACAGTTAAGAGCAAGCATAAGAAATGATCGTGTGATGTTTATTGGCTTAAAACCAATACTGCCTAATAGAATGGTGGTGGCTATGGTTATTAAGGAACAAAAGACACCAAAATGTATAGGTACTGAACTGAATTCAGAGCTATATGACTATATAAGCTCATGAGCTTGCATTGAAAATATTATTGTGTTTTCAATTTAAGTCTCATAGTTTTGTAGTTAAGTAGAGATAAAATATGGCTGCTGGAGAGTTGCACTAGATCCTAAATATCTAGGTTCAGTGCTCTTAGATACAAAGCTCCTCACTGATGAAGTCCAGAAGCTAGTCTGGGGATATTGAATGAGTATGCACTAGATGGGGATTTTATGCACAAGTCTTCTGGCATAGAGAGTTTTGCCTGTTTAAATTTTATTTTAATTAATTAAAATTAGTTTTTCTTTATTTTTCTAAAACAAAAAGTAATGTTTAAACAACGTCTAATTAATATTTTCTTGTTTTTGGCATAAGAGAAAAAATAACTACAGAGGAAATTTTTTATGATTGATATTTTAATTTAAAGAGGAAGGAAATAGCCAAATAACATTTTGTAAAAGTAGACTCAGTAGGGTTTAATGTGATCATATTTGAGATAAGATTTGATTTAATGAATGCAGTATTGTTTTAAAAATAATATATGGGGCAGGTTAAAACAGTAGTCCTTAATGTCTTGCAAAAACAGTATTGATTCAGCTATTAAAGAAAACAGTGGCAGCAGTTCAACTGTGAAGAGCACAGGTGAGAAATAATTTTGCAGTTTGAAGTTAGAATCATATCACTACTTGTTTAAAAAAGATTTTTCGAATGATTTGAGTAAAATCATGTGCTAAGTTTTATCTAGAAACAGCATTCTCAGACATCTGTTCACTGGAAAAAGAAATACTCCTGAATTAATTCTGAAACAGGCCTTGATTTCATCCAAAGTATGACTGTTTTGTATAAGCCTGATCTGCAAATTAGATTGGATAGATTCAGCCTGTATGAAATCTAAAATATTCTATCATTAAAATAGATCAATTTAACTGTGTATATTACTCTGGAATTATATGTCACTAGAGAGACTTATAATGGAAAGTTGTACCTACAAAAGGAAATGTTGATAGAACTTCTTTAGAAAAAGGAACATTTAAACTCAACAATGAAAGCCAATATGAAAGGAAACTGAAAATTACAGCTACCAAAGAAGAACTCAAATGAAATATATTCATAGTAAAAAGTTACTTTAATGTAAACATTATATCTACATTTATAGATAATTTTTTTTAAAATGTAATAATTAATAGTAATAAATAATTGTTAGAATTTTTTTATTGAAATATGTTTTTTTTAAATTTATCTTATCCCCCCCCCCCCAATGTAATTATGTTGGACCTTTTTATTTTTGTAAGAAAAGGAAAAGAGGGTTTTAGGTAATTTAATTATTTTATATTTTAAATGTGGTTTTACAATTTTAATCATTGAACAAGGGAATAATTGTGTTTAAAATTAAAGTTAATTAATTAAATTAATAAAAGTTAACAAGTTAGTATTTCTTGCTATGTGGAATTATATTTTTCTGATGAAAATATACTTAATTTGGAATTGTTGTATTATATTTTTTCTCAATTTTTTTAATTCATTAGTTAATTTATTAAGTAATTGTTAAAAAAGAGTATTAACATTTTTATTCCTCTAGCTATCTGTTCTATGAATTGGAAGGGTGTGTAACTGGATATCAATATAGCATAATATTGTAGAGATTTGTGTTTATCTCCACAAAACTATTCAAATTAAAGTAGAGTAAGCTTGTAAATTTATATTTCTTATTTACAGTGATATTTCATAGGTCCCCTGTGATTTTGAACTAGCTGTAGAACAATAAGTGTTTATTTATTTATGGGGATTTGTGTTTGTGTGTGACCATAATTATCTGGATGGTGTAAAGGCCCATTCATCACATTTTGCTTTTAGAGAAAAATTATTTTATAGTTGGCCTGTACAATTATGGTACCATATGGCAGTGTTTATGATGATCAGCATGAATCAGGATCCTAGGATTCTTTTTATGATAGCTATTTTAGCATTTAAGTAGGTACATTAAATACTTGTTTGGATATCATACTCTAAGTTTGGCATTGACTATGAAATCTCTTTTAAATCCAATGATAAGAGATGACTGTTGATTATTCATGTTTAATGCTGTTAATGCAGCTTATGAGTATAATTGTTCTAATCACATATATTTTATTATCAATACTGATTTTCATGCTTCTTTTCATTTAGTTCTTCATTATTTGTCAATGTTAATTCTTTCTCATTCTATATTTATTCTTTCTATAAATTTATGAAGATGATGATGATATTCCATCTCTCCATATTTTTTACCTTTCTTGCTCTATACTGTTGCAATAAATACATTATTGTCAAATTGATAATTTTTTACATAGACTTTTTTAACTTTTTTCTGAATTCACTGGCAGAATTTTAATATTTGCTATTCTAAATACATGATAGTTGTTAATCTATTTTTGAAAACACAGTAGCTTCAAACATATTTATTTGTGGAAATGCAATCACTTTTAAACACTTTCTTTGAAGTTATAAATACTTTCTATGTTCAACTTCAAATAGGTACTTTTCAAAAGAAAGTTTAACATCACTGATTGATTGATTTCTATAAAATTAATATAGCATAACACATTTTATATAATTTCCAATTTACTTTTAAACCTTATTTTCTTATTGTTCTATTGTATTACATAGATTGAATCGACTATTTTGCATTTTATATCAATTCATCAAAAGAAAAGATTATATGTTATAATAAATATCAAAGCACTTTTAAATTAATAATTTATATCATATTAACTATAATTAGACTTTTGATATGTTTTTATTTGCTTTTGTAATATAGATGGGTAATGGTTCATGATTTTGAAAATCTTCACAGTTCAACTTTTATTTCTACTATGATTAATCTTGAAGATAATTGCAAATATCGTTCTATAATCAAATTATGTCATCCTGATGGATGTTCAAAGGTAGATAGTTTTTCATTTTATTAAATAAAAATTTGAACAACATTTTAATATATTCTCTATTTTTTCTATCTAAATGATTTAGATTGCAAGATCAAAAGGATTTCAGACTCTTCATCATCATCCTTTACCCCCAACAATCACAGAATTGAAGTATAATTTAACAAGTAATTCTATAATGGCATCTTGGGTTTCATCTTACCAAAGTAGAAAAGCCTCATCTGAAGTTATCTATTATGAATGGTCAGTAATTAGTACTGATGGCGGGATTTTAATTCCATGGGAACGAATTGCACCTAATAATGTATCCCTAGAGGTAATTTTTTATGTATTGACACCTATACTATCCATTATTGTGTGTTTTAGTTTGTATATTTGATTATGTTTATAAATATGGAATTAAATGTTCAGTATGTAATAATAAATATTTTATTTGAAAATTAAAAAAAGCTTTTTGAAATAGATTGTTAGAATTTATAATTAAAAATCAGTTTATACATGTATATCACATTTCTTACAGTCATTTTTCAGCAAATTATACGACTATAATGATGTTAAAAAATTATAATAGTCAATTCGTTTATATGTATACTATTTAATTTAATATCTTCAAATCGATTTTTGTTCACATATGGAAAGTTTAATATATCTATTTAAAATGTACATATAATACCAGGAATGTATAATACATTTAATAATAAATTTGGTTATTAATATAAAGTATAAATTGCATAAAATAACATAATGCAACAAACAAGCATATGAACACACACTCACAGCTGCTTACTCTTATCCCAACTGTCTTTTTATTTTACATAATGCAAATATATTTATTTTATATTCAAAACATGAATATATATAGTGTTTTTCTGAAGGTTTGTGATGATGGTGTTCTAGCTGTATTTTTATATTGGACTATTTCCATCATCTAATATGTGTTGAATGTCTTTAGAAAACTTTAATTTTTAGTTAAATATTCCAAATGCATTCAACTGTTAGTAATATTACAGCAAACAGGTTAGTATATGCACCAACTGTTGAATCCCATACTAGTACTGTCACTGGTCAGGCCAGCAACATCTGAAGAAGAGGGGAGAAAAATACATCTCGAAACGTTGTGTATATACTAACCTGTTTGCTGTGATATTACTAATAGTTAGTGCATATACTAATCTGTTTGCTGTGATATTACTAACAGTTGGTGCATATACTAACCTGTTTGCTGTAATATTACTAACAGTTGAATGCATTTGGAATATTTATCTAAAAATTAAAGTTTTCTAAAGACATTCAACACATATTAGATGATGGAACTAGTCCAATATAAAAATACAGCATTGTATAAATTGTTGGTATTTAAATTCAAGGTTGTATCTGTATAGATGTGACTTCACTAAACATTTAAGTATTATTTCCTTAATTAGTTTAATAATTTTATATCAAATTGTGCAAAATGCTTGATGGAAGAATTTGATTACTGTTTAGAAAATATGTTCAGAGAAACATTTAAAGTAGCCATTCCCTGTACTATCCTATTTGACATTTAGGAACAATTTATTCCTTATTTATTGATCTTTCCAATTAGATAGGAGGTGGTTGGTGTGAATCAAAATAGGTCAATACTATTTTATTTTTTAAGGGGAGGGGGGTATAAAATTACATTTAATAAAATATTACTCTATTGTAAAAGGCAAAAAGTTACTGAAGTCTTAAATTTTGTTGAAGAGTGAAGGGAAAGAAAACTTTTTCACTTCAATGTTAATAGTTGTTTCAGTTTACCATTTACATCTATAAAAAAAAAAACTAAAAAAAAAGAAACTTTCAATGGATTTTTTTAAAATATAAAAATAAAAATTGATTGTGATGAGTTAGAAGAAGTTAACACCTACAAATACTGTGGTCAGATTATTAATACAGATGGAAACATAATGGATGAAATTAATCATAGAATTAAACTTGGTTTGAGTGCTTTTGGTAGAAATAACTTGATACTAAAAGGAAATATACCTATGTGTTTGAAAAGTAAGATTTTTAATAAATGTGTTTTACCAGTTCTTACTTATAGATCTGAGACTTGAATACTTAATAGAAGAGCAATCCAGAGACTTCAAATCATTCAAAGAAGTATGGGGAGATGCATGTTAGGAGTAACAAGAAGAGATCGAAAATGCAATATATGGGTAAGAAAACAAACATGTGTTACTGATCTCATTGAAAAAATTAAAAGACTGAAGTGGAGTTGGCCTGGACATATTGCTAGAAGATATGATAATAGATGGACAATTGAAATTTTAAACTGGATTCCAAGAGATTGTAAAAAAAACTCAGAAAGAGACTACATGTGAAATGGTTGGATGAAATAAGAAAGTGTGCAGGGGTAATGTGGAGAAGAGAAGTTAAATATCAGAGTAGATGGATTGAACTTGGAGAGACCTTCATCCTGCAGTGGATTGATAATGGTTGATGATGATGATGATCTATAAGAAAAATGTCAATTATGATATTGCTGTAACTAGTCAAAGATTCATTAACATTATCTTTTATAAGAAGATCATGTCAAATTGATGACAAAAGAAAACATTTGAATTTAGAGTATTTTTTTTTTAAAATAAATTTTGTAATTTTAATACTACTTTTTTCTATCATAGTTTTAGAAAATAAGTTATTTTTAGAGAAAACTTCAGAAATGATATATTTCTAAAAACATTGATGAAAAAGTATGATTCTTATGAGTTTTGATCCTCCGAATATAATTTCAAATTACTAATTCTTTTTTTTTTTTTTTTTTATTATTTTTTTTTTTTTGGTTTGGGAAATTTTAAATGTTAATGTATTACAAATTGTTATTATTAATCCCAGAATAAAGTCTTTATTACACATAAAAAGATTCACCTAATATACAAGTATATTCAATAACTTTAAAGAGAAGCTAACTACAGTTTAGAAACTTCTTATTTGATATGTCAAAAAACTAATCCATCATTAAGTGCATTTTAATATTTCTAAGTTATTAGCTTGAATAGCCAATTAGAAGCAAAAATGTTAGTGGTTAGATATTTGTGATATAAGAGCTTTTTACTGATGAATGCTAGAATTTAAAAAATAAATGAATTTAAGTATTATATATCTAAACATTATAGTGAAAGGAAGAAACAATTTTATGAGAATTTTTAGCTTCTATCAAAAGTAATAAATTATTTTATAAATTCTCTATACAGTATTGCCACTCAGTGCATGTCAGAGTAATCAATGGATGCCAGAAGGCTTGTGCATAAAATCCCCATCTAGTGCATACTTATCCAATATCTCCAGACTAGTTTCTGGCTTGTGGCCTTCATCAGTGAGGAGCCTTGGCATCCATTGATTACTTTGGCTTGCACTGAGTGGCAATACTGTATGGAGATTTTTGCCTGTTTTAATGACAGTTGTAAGCAAGCATAAGAAATGGTGATCATGTGATATTTTATAAATTAGTAGAGTAAAAGATATTTAAATTATATAACTATATTTTGAAACAATGTAATGAATTTTCATGAACACTATAAATATATAATTAAATTTAAAAAAATTAATTTTGATGGAAATTTTTTTTTAAAAAATTATTTAATTTAATTTCTCTTTAAATCAGTTTGAATAGAAGATTTTATTAAATTTTTATTAAACTTTTATTGTTTAATATGGCATTATTTAAGGGCTCAACAAAATAAATATAGTATTGACCAAAATAAGTTAAAAATGCACTTTGCAGTTCATTACAGAAGTAAGATCAGCAGATTCAAGAACTACATGAAGTTTTCTGGATCGACTTCTAATTGAGAGAGAAAAAAATTAGTTTGGTCAATTCAAAGCAACTAAAGTTGACCTCCTGAGCAACTGGCTGTATGATTATTATTAGTAGTAATATAAAATGAAATTCAAGTCAATTAAAAATGTATCTTTAAATTTTATTTAAAAACAAAAGATGATATTATTGCTACTACTACAAAAAACAGTACTAAGTGATCTTAAAAATATTTCAGGAAAAATTATAATAAAATATATAAACACAACTAATCTTAAGGTTTTGATATAAAAATAGAAAAATAAAATCGATTTCAAAACTAATTTATCTCATTAATTAAAGAAATAATTCTTATTAACTCCACAAAATTTAAAATTATTTTTTTTTTAGAATTAAAAATTATATTTATATTACAAAGATTATCTATTCAAATTATTTACAAAGTGCCCTGAAATGATAAAGAGTGTAAAACTGTGGACCATAAGGTTCTTGGATTGATTCAGGCCCAGCATTTCTGGCATTAGAACTTATTCCAAACTCGATTATTTATTTACAAAATAAATTTTGCCAAATGTATTCATTTAATAACGTTATCTTTATTTTTATTTGTTTTTTTCCTATAGTTTCTTGAAGAAAAGCTTTCTATTCATTCACCATTATGTATGGAATTTGTCTTAAGAAGCTACAATAAAGTTGGATTGTTCAGCACCACTACAAAAGCTTTTCCGGATTGCAAACAGAAAAGCATTGATTTGGAATTGGCTGATGCTGTTGGTACTTGGGATTCTAAAAAAGGCAAATTTCAGTAAGAAACATTTTTGATCATGGTTGATGTTTATCTTTAGAATTATTACTTTAATTGACATTCCCCACCCACTTTCACTACACACATGTACATCTTTTAATTATAAATATTGTTAATTATTATATGTGATAAAATGAATTAGATTATAAGCTTTGCCTTCAATTAACATTATACTGATGCAAATAAGACTTTGGCTAAATTATTACTAAAATTCACGTTCAAATCCAAATATCCTTTTTGAGTGCTTGTTTATTTAAATAGAAACTTGCTGCCTTTGGTATGATCTCAGCTAATCTCCCAAGATACTATTAATACCAGATTAGATTGAGAGAAATACGTTTGTATCAAACAATGGCATATATAAAACTGTAAGTTTCTATAAATTTCTAGATAGAGGGTAAATTAATAACATTAATAGATTTACATATATATATAAAATTATAAAACGCATACTATTATATATAACATATCTAAGATATTTGTAAATTCATGCTTAAATAAATGTAACAAAATTAATTAATCTAACTATATACCGTATAAACAAATGAATGTTTAATTTTTGTTCAGTTATATATATGATATTTATATAGGCAGCATGTCAGTGAATTAAAAATTCAAAACAGGCAAAACTCACCATACGTATTGCCACACACAGCAAGCTAGAGTAATCAATGGATGCCAGAAGACTTGTGCATAAAATACCCATCTAATGCCTACTCATTCCAATATCCCCAGACTAGTTTCTGGCTTGTGGCCTTCATCAGTGAGGAATCTTGGATCTGAGAGCACTGCACCTAGAACTTAGGATTTAATGCAACTCTCCAGCAACCACCTTTTATCTCCACTTAACTACAAAACTATGAGTCTTAAATAAAACACCTTAATGTTTTCAATCCAAGCCCATTAGCTTATATAGTCATATGGAAAGAATTCAGACCCATATGTCTAATATAAGCTAATGGGCTTGGATTGAAAACATTAAGGTGTTTTCAGTTTAAGACTCATAGTTTTGTAGTTAAGTGGAGATAAAAGGTGGCTGCTGGAGGGTTGCATTAGATCCTAAGATCTAGGTGCAATGCTATCAGACCCAAGGCTCCTCACTGACAAAGGTCACAAGCCAGAAACTAGTCTGGGGATATTGGATGAGTAGGCACTAGATGGGGATTTTATGCACAAGCCTTCTGGCATCCATTGATTACTCTAGCTTGCTGTGTGTGGCAATACGTATAGTGAGTTTTGCCTGTTTTAACAACAGTTATACACAAGCATAAGAAGTGGTAGTCACGTGATATTTATTGAATTTAAAATTTACTGGAATTTTTAAATTAAATATTTTCAGCAAAATTTTATTAATAAAAATTAGATATATAGGTGTATGCACAGATAAATGTATATGGTATGATTAATTATAAGTTTATTTTAAAAGTAAAGATATTTTATAATTTTAAAGTGGAAATGGCATTATCTTAGCAAAGGTAATTAAAATTTTTATAAACAGATCAATTAATTAAGAAGATAAATATTTGATATAATTTAGTCTGGTAATCTTTTTCAAAGAGAAAAATTTTTAATATTGTGAGTGGACAAATAAGTCATGGACCAAAATGGAATTCAGGAGTTATCTCTCACTAATAGATCTATGAATTGAAATGACAGATGATGGATTCTATTTCACTGATATGTCAACTCCAGAAACTATAAATAGTGGTTATAATTCATTGTGTGTGAATTATTTTGATTGATTATTGCTGAACTACTTGATTGCTGAAGTATTATTGATGAAATATTTTGATTAATTTTATAGTGTTGATTTTTCTGACTGTGCTTTCAGTATACTTATTGTGCCTGGTGTTGAAATATACATTGGAAGAGTAGAGAAACCACAATCTGCTTCACTCTCGTGAACTGGCAGAGCACGCTGAACATCCATAGAGAAGTACAGAAAGGAGCTCCCACCTAATATAAAAATGGCATTGTGTTCATTAGATGTCTAAACTTTAAGTCTACTGCTTTGTGGAAAAACCAGCTGTCAATCAAGAAGTAAACTATCATCCAATACTGCCTGATTAAAAACTACAGCCACCATAACTATGGTTGAATAAACAAAGTCTGCTAAAAATATACCAATAACAGAAGTCCAAGCTCAAACATTTTAGTAATGAAAGGGAATGGCTATGAACTTTAAAATGTATTATTGTAGCATTAACGTTAACGTATTTATCTCCACTATCTTGAAAATATTTTGTAAATTATCATTATTGATTTTGTAAATCTGTTGATAAATGGGTATGGCAGGACATTGCTATTTGATCACACTGCAATTCAATCAGCATAAATCTAAAAGAAGAGTAATTATATATAGAATGATGAGTTTTTCTTCTTTATCACAATCCTTGGCCATACTTTTAAAGTGTTACTATCCTAAAACCAGTCATTTCCACCACCTGTGGATATAAAAAGTTGGCAAAATTATAATTTAATCATAGCTTTATGAATTCTAGATCAGATACAAAACAGGCAAACTATCCTCCAGATTTGGGGAAAGATAATTTCTGTATTGATATAAGTGAACAGCTGTTACCTTTATTTTGAGCTGTTTTGTTTATATATGAAATTCATTCATATGTATTTCATTTATTCATGAATGATTATAATGCATATTGCAATTGCCAGATTCTTACATTCATTATTTTATTAGAGCAATAATGTGTGGTAGACTATCATTCCTGCCATATACCATCTGCTTTGTTTTTGTACATATCTTGGATGATACCATTTGTGACTGCTGATTGCCCTTATGCTTTGGATTTTTTCAATAGTATATGATAGGAGCATATTCACCATCATATAGTGTGTTCCTAGTGCACATGTATTTATTTATTTATAAATAATGTAACACAGATGTATTCCTGTATCTTACATTTCCTTATACCTGAAATACAGCTTGAAAGTATTTATGGCAGTCCACTTCTATAAGTATTTTATGAAATATCGTTAATGAATTTATCATATCCTCAAACTGCAGGTTTATTAAATCTTAAAATTGTAATAATAAATCATGATCATTGGCCTATGCAGCAAGTTATATTTGTTCAGAAACAATTAAGAATATATTGTACTGTATATTATCTTTACATAAAATTAATAGGTAATTGTACTAACTTGTTATAAATTGACAGGGCAATCAATTCATGCTATCGTGTGTATGTTATAAATATATGTGGATAAATTGTAGTGCCTCATTATTTTTAGCATTTGACATTATTTTGCATATCAATAATTTACATAGAATATGATTGAGAGTCTCATGTGTAATTTATTAGTACAAAAAGTATACACGTATGTTAGTTAATCAAAAATATAAATATGGTTTATACAAGTTAATGCTGAGGTAGTCATGCTGAGTAATGGAACTCACTTCCAGCTATATAAGTAGCCTGCCTTGTGAGTACAAGATTCTTCCGACTATACGGGACAGCTTACCTCAAATTGGCTTTAGTTCAGACTCTTCCAGCTGCACTTAGACAGCTTGCTTTGAGTCAGTTGCAGAGGTAGCAGTTTCCAGTCCCTATGTGGACTTGCCTTACTGTGTGGACGTCATGAAAATGACCAGAGAAAATACCTTTTCTGATGGCAGAGGGTTTATTGGAAAGCATGTTTAGTCATTCAGGTTGATAGAAGTAATTGCTCTCTCTGCCTTGCTTCCAAAAAGGCTGACTATTTAATGGCAGATCCCCTATCTTACTGGCAACACTCAGATTATGTGTGCGAACCCCAACGAAGAATTTATCCCCACTGGATAGAGGCCAGGTGCTAGCCAATCAGGCAAGAAATCTGGAATAGTCCACTTCTAAAGTCAAGATCAGATATGACACTTTTTTTTAATAATTGATACAACAGTGATAGCAAATGAGATTTTTCTGTAAGAAAGCTCTCTTAAATGCTTACACTCCTAAAATGCTTGCATATCCTTTACATTTTTTGGTCTTGCAGCATTTTTTGTGGCTTTCACCATGTCTAGATTTGGATTTTCATTTATAATGGGTTCAAGAAACTTTATCTCATTTGAAGATCAGATACAGTTTGGTATATTTATCATATCCCTACTTTATACAACTGCATTTACTTGCCTTTCTAATTCCAGCTCCAATTCTGTGATGCTCAAAATAATATCTACATATGAAATGATGCTATATATATCATGAAAAAGGTTATTCATTTTTTTTTTGAAAATATTGGGCACTACCACAAATCAATATGGCAATTTATTCACTTATAAAGATCCATATATGTGATCAATGGTAATAATTCTGATGTTCCTTCTGTCCCAGGGATTTGGTGGAATGCAACTTTGAGGTCTAATTTTTTGCAAAAAAGCTTTTTGCAAAGAATTGGATAGGCATTTTTATTATTTCTATTCAATGTAACATGGTAGTCTCCCCATAGTCTAAAATGTCCTGGTTTTATAACCATAATTACAGGTGTAGCCAGAATGAATCTTCTAACAATGTCAGTATTCGCTTTTATACTATCTCATTTATAATTTTACTATTTTTTTTTTCAAAGCAAATGAAACTTTGCATGGTTTATAAATAATGGGTTATGCCTCCATGATCATTTTAATGTCAAATAGTCTTGATTTAACTCTGTTGGCCCACATTTAAACAATCCAGGATACTTTCTTCTATAGGATCCAATTGAATACTTTTTGTAGTGTTTATGCAGATTCCTAAAGAGCAAAACCAGTCAAATCCCAGTAGTGGACTAAAATATTTGTTAATGATATACATTGAGAGACATTTGATTCCTGACTTCAGTTTTATAGGTACTGTTATTCCTCCATGCAGATCAATTTTATTGCCATTAATGACTGATATGATAATATCCATTTTTGCAATTGTTATTTCCTTACAATACCCTTTGCTGATTTTCAACTAATTTTTATATGATATCAATGATAGACTTGGACCACTATTTATATCCATTGTTAATTTTTGATAACAGATGTCCATATCAGGCAATATTTGATTATTTTTGTGTCATTAAAATTTTTTCACATTATAATTATTACCCATTCTTCCTCTGCCGGACTTTTAGTTTAGCATATGCCTAATTTTGACCCCATGTCTTTTACTACATCAGACTCATCTCATGCTAAATGTCTTCTTTTCTTGCAAATAATGGATGCTTTAATTTTATGGTAGCAGTTTTTACTTAAATGTCCAGTTTTACTATAACAGTAGCAAGTTATAATATATTTTATTCTTCTGAAGTCTGGTGTATTTATGATTGTTTTCTGAACTGAGAGATATATTTTATACAGCTGCTTTGTTAATGAAAATTCCAAAGCATTATCCAGCATGGTTTCTTTCATGATTCATTACTATAGCATGTTTATAGTTGAGGTCAAGTTAAATCCATAATATTTTTCTGAAATTTTAATCCAGTCTGCTGTACAGAAATTGGTCTAACAATATATCATTAATTTCCAGACTGAAATCACTATCCTTCATTAAATTCTTCAAGCCATAATGTACAAACTTTTCATGAAGTAATTGTTTTCTGTTTCTTAGCCCCTATTGTGCTACCTATTTTGTTATTTTTGGAGTGAAATATTCATTTAATTTTTCAGTCAATTCATGGTATGAAAGTTCCTCAGATATTTTAGGGTCACACAATTTATTTGGCAGTTGTAGAATATCTTATTCTATAAACTGTAAGAGTATAGACACTTTCAATCTATCCTCATCTATTTTTTATGGGCATGTATTGTTCCACATGCTCTATGTGATTTTTCCACGAAGAAACATTCTTCATGTTAAATACTTTTATATTACTATAGTGATGCCATTATTCTTGATTTAAAAGTAATGGTATTATATGTTATTATTATTCACAGTTGCTAATATTCTAATGAAAGAAGGCTATTGTTTGCAAAGGTTCTACTTGAACTGTCAACTACATTTATTCTGCCATATCCTGAGGATATTTATTAGATCCTAGTCAAGAGGGCATCACTAACTTTAAAAAATTAACACTACATTAAAATTATTCAAACAGAAGTGAAGTCAATCTCTGGTAATGATATTATAAATTTTCACGCACTCCCCCACCAGTAAGAGTTTAAAAAACTTGAGTGAATCACTTAAACTTAGAGCGTACATTCAATATACACAAATTTATTTAACAATAATAAATATGAATTTAGAAATTAAGATTTGGAGATATAATTAAGTGGTAGGTATAAAAATATGTTAAAAAATAATATTATAGGTTAAAGATAATTATATATATTGAATGTTAATACAGTGAATTGTAATAATGTTAAGTATAAAAGATATGTTAGAGTAAAATATTTAAAAGATTAATAAGAGTAAACTAAAAAATAAATGAAATAAAAATAATATATATATAATTATAGGAAGTATTAATTAATAAATATAGAATAAGAAAAAGAGTAAAATGTATAATATATAAAAAGGTAATAATTACATAATGATTTTAAGATGTATATGTAAAATATAAAATTATATATATATGTTCATGTATATTTATATTCATGTATTATGTTTTCTATAGTTCTGAAGATGATTGCTGGAGCAATAGAAACTGTCATATAAAAAAGCATTGTAAAAGTAATAAAGAGCATAGATGATATTAATAATAAATAAATAAAAATAAATAATTAGGAATTCCATAAAAAATAAATGCAGTCTATTATTAATTCTCTAATTATATGCTTCACTTCTCACTCACACAGGATAATATTATAAGCAATATTGTGTGTTTAATTACAAAGCCTTTTACATACAAATTTGTTATGATTACATATGTGCTGATTCTTCCTGGAACAATTACACTTCTGGAAGTTTAATATTTTACTTTAGCCAACAGTCCATTATTGAAAGTAAATAAATCATGGAAGAATTTTTGTAAAATTTTGTTGTTGTTGTTATTGTTTTTTTGTTTTTTTTGACTAATATTGTAATGTTATATGAATTTCTATTGTATTTATATAATTATGCAATCCATTTTATTTACAATCTATATAAATAATATATGTACAGACATTCCAGGATCTAATTTAAAAATTCAATTGTTCATCTAATATCGTCTCTTCTAGCAATGTGACCAGCCTAACTCTATTAATTCTTTTATTGATGTCAGTGATATTACTCTTGTCTATATATTTTATTTTCAATCTTTTCTTGTTAAACATATCTATAAGTAAGAATTTGTAAAATACATCTCATTTAAAATCCTTCTTTTCAAACATGTAGGTATATTTTCTTTTAATATTGTTATTTTTACCAAAAGCATTCCATCTAAATTTAATCCTGTAATTAACTTCCTCCATATTGTTTCAATTTATATTCATAATCTGACTAAATATTTGTAGTTGTTTACATCTAATTCATAATTATCAATTTTTGTTTTCTTCTAAGACAATTCATTAAACATTATTTTAGTCTTTTTAGCATTTATCAGTAATTCTCCTTCTTTATTTTCATCTGATAACTTTTGTATCATTTCCTAAAGCTCTGAAACACCATTTGTGTTTTTAACCATATCATATGCAAAATCTTGATGATTTAATTAATCATTTATTTTCACTCCTTGAACTTCCTATCTTAATCCATAATATACTTTTACTAAATCTGCTGAAAAAAGTTTTGGAGATATGGAATCATCATATTGTATGCCATTCTCAGAGTTAATCTTTTAGAATCATTGTTGCTGTCACATTTTGAGAAATATTTCTCATAGAAATACTTGTAGAATCAAATGCCTTTTTATAATCCATAAATCCAAAGTGTAATGCCAGTTCATATCTCTCCATTCTTTCTATATTTTTTCTCAATACTCGAATGTAATGTTATATGTTAAAGCCACTTTTAAATATCCAGCTGCATTTTGGATTGGTTAATAGCCAATGGTCACTCTAGATGAGAGCTGAAAGAAAACTAATAGGTCTGTTAATTTTAATATCATCTTTCTTAAAAATCCAAATCAGTACTGCATTCTTTCATTTATCTGGCTCATATTTATAAATTAGATATTTACACTATATGTGTATAAAAATGGTGATCATGTGATGTTTAGTGGTTCAATTAGATATTTGATATATATGTTTACCAACAATTTTTTTATTTCTTCACCTGTTTCTTTCAAATAATCAATAATAATTTCATTACTTCTTGGAACTTTTTCATTCTTCATTGATTTTGTTGTATGTATCACATCCTTATTTAAAATACTAGGCAATTATTAATAATTATAGGAGATACTATTTGTTTTCTTGTTCTTTATTAGTATATATATTTTTTGTAGCAAACTCTTTATAATGTTATTTCTCTTTTTAATAATAATTTCAACTTTATATTGCAGAAATAACTTTCTTTCTAATAAACAAGATGTTGTCACTAGTCATTATTAACTTTTTTATATATTTTATAATATTCTAGATATTCAATTTTGCTTAATGAATCATTAAAAAAATTTCATTTTTTTTCTTTATACATTATCTTGTCTCAGCAGAAACTTACTAGTAAATTGCTGTTTTTTGTACTAGCTGTTTTTTTTTTTCAGTTTCCTTCAGCTATCCATTTTTATGGTATTATCTAAAACATACTTGTACTCAATAAAATAATAGTATTTCAGTAATCTTCTTATTGATTTCATTCAAATATAAACCATACTCAAAATCTCTTGATATTTTTAAATGAATTTTAAGTCCTAATTTAATTTCACTAGAGTGTTTCTGAAGATTAGAAATATCAACTATTTATATTGGTTTTTAAACCACTAAACATCACATGATCACCATTTCTTGTGCTTGCTCATAATTGTTATTAAAACAGGCAAAACTCTCCATACAGTAGTGCCACTCAGATCCACTGACGAAGGCCACAAGCCAGAAACTAGTCTGGGGATATTGGATGAATAGGCACTAGATAGGTGTTTTATGCACAAGTCTTCTGGCATCCATTGATTATTCTGGATTGCACTGAGTGGCACTACTATATGGAGAGTTTTTCCTGTTTTAATATATTATTTACATGTAAAAAATAGACTATTTAATAATAAATTATTTGATGTGGTTAATAGATATGTATTTGTTTATTTATTCTATTATGATTTTTAACTCAGACTTTCACACAACCCACTACTCTCAGTGCCATCTCATATTGCTGACCCACCTGATCACACACATGTTGAAAAGATAAATAAGATTGGCTATCTTATTTTAAAGCTGAGCACTGATTGTATATATGTGTGGAGATAGTAATCTAGACCAACTGATGATTGCTGGTTTAGCATAAAATACGTATATTGGTGATTATTTATCTTTTCAACATGTGTGTGATCAGGTGGGTCGCAATATAAGATAGCAGTGAGAGTAGTGGGTCATGTGAAAATCTGAGTTTGAATCCCACATATATTACATATATAAATGCAGGTTTAAATCTGTATAATGTATGATTTTTAAGTTGAAAAATTGTACTGCATGTCAATTTTATTTATTTTTATATATATATATGTGCATACACTCAGTATATGTTTGAATATATTTTTATTAGTATGTATATTAAAATTTTCATTGTACTTTGGATGATATTTACTTATTAG
Organism: Epiperipatus broadwayi; assembly: GCA_028023455.1. Lineage (NCBI taxonomy): Eukaryota > Metazoa > Onychophora > Udeonychophora > Euonychophora > Peripatidae > Epiperipatus > Epiperipatus broadwayi. The sequence goes on along the minus strand of JAQFVV010012519.1, from coordinate 3,091,827 downwards.
GGATGTATATTTACCTAAAAATTCTTTTTGGACTAAACCAGATGAAGAATATACACCTCACAGTAGCATTTTGTCAGCTGTATGGCCTCACTTTAAACATCCCACTTTTGCATGGAAAGTTATTTCTGACATTGACAGGAAAACATGGACTTACATTAAAGAAGATCATTATAATAAACTATCTTATGAAGACTTTCCTTGCAGTGCATTTGAAGTTCTTAAATGTGGTACAACACAGGTAAAGTTTTGTGATGGATGTATTTCTATATGTGGATGAGTTGAAAAGTGCATGCAAAACAGCATTATTAATTTAGAAAGAACATTTGGAGAAATTCAGTTTAATTATTTATTAGTATTTGGTATATACCATTTTAAAATTTATTAATAATATAACCTTTTCAAACTTTAGTGATGAAAACTAGCCTGTATATTGAGTTACAGTCAGTTGTATATTAGATGAGAAGATAAATAGGTTAGTTTGAATTAACTGATATTTCTATTTGTAGAAGAGTTTTAGTTTTCTGAACTAACCAACTTGAAGTAAAATCTGAAACTATTCAGAATAAGCAATGCATGTGGTTGTAATTAATTATTTCATTAATAAAATAGTCTATGTTTATAATATATATTATTAATAATTAATACATTGTAACATTAATTTATTGACACCCAATAAAAAGCTATTGCAAAAAAAAAATAGTTCTAACATCAGAAGTTCTGCTTTCTCTGAAAGAACTTTATCTTTAAAACATAATCTCAAAGGGCTTCAATCCATAGCTAAGTTAAATCTCAATGTGATCTTAAGTTTTCCATCTATTTATAGTTCAAAAGTTTTGGCTAATGAATTCTGAGAATGGATATAGATATCTTTTATCTTTATTTAATATTAAATAAACTGTATTAGCAATTTCTGTTGCGCCTAATATATTTTTATTGTATTTTTTATTCTTAAAACAGGCAAAACTCTCTATATGTATTGCCACTCAGTGCAAGCCAGAGTAATCAATAGATGCCAGAAGGGTTGTGCATAAAATCCCCATCTAGTGCCTACTCATCCAATATCTCCAGACTAGTTTCTGGCTTGTGGCCTTCGTCAGTGAGGAGCCTTAGATCTGAGAGCACTGCACCTAGATCTTAAGATCTAATGCAACCCTCCAGAAGCCATCTTTTATCTCTACTTAACTACAAAACTACAAAGTCTAAAATTGAAAACACTATATTTTCAATTCAAGCGCATCAGCTAATATAGTCATATAGGTCTGAACTCCTCACTGATGAAGGCCACAAGCCAGAAACTAGTCTGGGGATATTGGATGAGTAGGTACTAGATGGGGATTTTATGCACAAGTCCTCTGGCATCCATTGATTATTCTGGCTTGCACTGAGTGGCAATACATATAGAGAGTTTTGTCTGTTTTAATAACAGTTAAGGGCAAGCATAAGAAATGGTAATCATGTGATTTTTTATTCTTCAAAAAAATTATTTTTGCCTGCAGCAGCAGTGATGCACTTTTATGCAAATTGGAAAAATGAATAAATTAAACTAATATTAAGCTTTTTTGAGCTAATGTGATTCATTTATTTTTTCAACACAGCTAACTAAGTTCCTTCACTCTCATCAGAGGGTGGTATTACTTAGTTATATCAATTTATATTGAATTTTAATATATTAAACCTTGATTTTAAAATTTAATTCTAACTTGAAAAAGATCAAAAGTTAACAAACAAACCAAACAATTTTCCAAAATGAATAAAGGCATTTAAAAACAAACTTACTTTTTTATTACATTGCCAGTCTATTGGGTAGGCAAAAGATGGCCACTTATCCAAATACCACATTATTATATGGTAAATAAATCAAACTTGGATAAACAAAAAGACCAAAATCTTATATTAATAGTAATTTTTGTTTATAAATAGCTAAGCAGATTACAGTTTCAAATAACTACCAAGATGACAATTCTAATATTTTTATTTATTTATTTTAAATCCAAATGTTTTTCGTTTATTACATGCTAGTTTATCCATTTGTTTTATGTGTACTAATAATAAAATTAGTGGTATCTGAAATCGTAAAGAAGAGTTTGTTAATGAAATTCAGTTGGATTCATTTTTCAGTCACATTACCTTGATTTTGTTAATATTATGTATATATATATTTCAAAATTTATTGTAAGCACTTATTTCAAAAGTGTATCATTATCATTATAATATTAAAATTAACTTTCATTACATCTTTAAATTGATTATAGGTTTAACATATTGGATAGTTTGAGAAAAAAGGAATTAGTTAACAATATACATGGATAATGCAAGATTTATGTGATTTTAATTTAATCACATTAAATAGTCAAACAGAAGTAAAAAGATGTTCATAGTAATAATTATAAATATATCAGAACCCCACACCCAATTCATACCTATACCATGTGTCTATTGATATTCTTGATATATATATATATATATATATATAATATATAGAATATATATATATATATATATATATATATTCTTCAATTAATATCTTAGTTTTACAAAAGGGGAAAAGTAATGAAGTTCCATGAAACATGATAGATACCAGAGGGATCAAGCACTTTATCTTTGTTTTTCATTTTAGATATATGATTTGTAAAATAGGGATTGCAATTTCTTGAATATTGGTTAAAACAAAATGACATCTGAGTTGTGATTCTAATGGATGGAGAAAGAACATGCTTCATACTATCTATGAGGTTGGTGATTGATGAAATATGTGAAGTAATTGATTCAATAATATTTCTGTATACAAGAAGAACTGGACATTGGAATAAAAATTAATGAATTGTTTCTTCTGCTTCATGATAGTGAGCAGATAGGGTTAATATTAGCATATTCCATTCTTTGCGACAAATAGTAATTAATGGGCAGAGTGTCTACATTGATTTTAATAAGGTTGTCTAATAATTTTAATAAGGCTATAAATAAATAGTAGCTATTAAATATGTAATAATGAGAGTATGAACTATTGAATACATCACTACAGTAATTCACAGACAGGTTCCCCCAAAATCATTTTAAATAAAATTGTGTAGCAATGCCAATCTATTGTTCAGATAAAAAGTGGTTATTTTATTGGATTTCTACATATGGTAAATAAATGAATAAACAAGCATCGATAAATAGTCAAAATAAGAGTCATAAATCACATGACCCAATTCTCTTAAGCTTGTAAGATATAAACAATGAGCATTGTCAATTGCTCAACAAGCTTCGTGATAAATGTTTAGCCAGAGAAAGCATTTAAAATATCTCTGTCAGGAAACCTCCCCTAACCTCTGGCCATGGTTTTGTACTTTGGCACTCCTCAGAGAGGTGCTAGGGTAGCTTCAGACACTAGATCTAAAAATACCAACCCAAAGCCAGCATTTATCTAAAAGTTATCTATTGAGTGGAAAATCTGAAATTTTCAGACACCTACGTGTCTTCAGACCCAGCTATCCAACTCAAATAGATATATGGGGCTGAGGGATCATCAACCATACCATATATTAGTAGTCTTAGCAATATAACATCTTATAAGACTTAAGGCAGAGGCTATAAATAGTCAAAATAAGAGTCATAGATCACACTACCCAATTCTCTTAAGCTTGTAAGATATAAACAATGAGCATTGTCAATTGCTCAACAAGCTTCGTGATAAATGCTTGGCCAGAGAAAGCATTTAAAATATCTCTGTTTAAAGCATTGATACTTTAAAAGGCTGAAACTTTATATTAGAGTAATCCTCTAAATAAATTGTGGCTGTTCAAATGTGTAATGCAGATAATCATTTTAAATAATCTTCAATCAGTATGCACTTTTTCAAAGCAATTCCAATTTATGAGTTAAATAAAAGATGTCCTTTTTTATTTGACCTCTGCTATAAAATAAGGTGAATAATTATATTACTGTAAAGATGTATCAATGCAACAGTATTGTGATTTTTTCAGATGACTACTGCATAATGAAAAGTATTTCTTCTCTCTACTATTCTTGTGCTATATATCAAAAGGAAGAGTAATCTGTAATTTAATCTTTATTCCTATACAGTTTTCCCTGATTCCTTAATGTTAGAGTGCTAGAATAGATAAAATAACATTTTTTAATTGTAATATATTGTGTTAGTATTAATATTCCTCCACAGGGAAAATTTTTTGACAGAGCAGAAAATGTTCATAAAAATATATAGTTACTGATCTAAATACAGATTCACATACCTGTCAGGCAAATTAGCCTCAGGATTTTTGAATTCCAGAATTTTACTATGCCCATCCCTCTATGTATTTAAATGGATACTGTCCTGTATGTGAGGGGTCAGAGTGACTTGAATGGGTGTCATCAGCATGGGATTTGGAAATTCTATCATCAGATTTTCAATGGTATGGATGGCTGAAGAATTGGAGGTTGGAGTAGGTTGAAGCCTGTCCATTAAAGGGTAAGGATTTGCTATCTTAATATAAACTGACACTGATTATATATATATATATATATATATATATATATAGGAGATGGTAATCTGGACCAATTGATGAGTGCTGGTTTAGCATGAAATACATATATTGGTGGTTATTTATCTTTTCTACATGTGTGTGGTCATGTGTATCAGTAGGGTGAGATAGTGTGGATAGTGAAATGGCTTGAAAGTCTGAGTTCAAATCCTCTATATTTATGAATAGTAATGTGGAGTTAAAACAACATAGTTGCCATATGCTTAACTGCATTACTTTCAGCTTTGAATTCCAATTCTTTAATGATCTAGAAGCAACTAGAAATTAATATATGATATTATTTTTGAATTATCATTTATTATGTAAAATTTCTTTTCATTTAATATTAACGAGGTAATAAATTTGACATAAAGATCTTTCAACCTTCTTTATATTTTTGAGGCCATTTACAATATATTTTTATTGCATCTTATTGCTATTGTTGTTGTTGTTGAACCACTCAACATCACATGATCACCATTATTTATGCTTACACAAGTTGTTAAACAGAGGCAAACTCTCCATACAGTAGCGCTACTTAGTGCGAACCAGAGTAATCAATGGATGCACAAACCTTCCTGCATCCATTGTTTACTCTAGCTTGCAGTGAGTGGTGTAGTTTTGTCTCTGTGTTGTTGTTATTGGTATTATTATTATTACATTACTACTACTATTATTATTTTTGTTCAGTATAAAAATAAATTAATCATATAAATGTGTATGCACATACAAAACTTTATATTTTGATAGTGATAATAAAAGTAATAATAAATAAAAAGTGATTTTTGGATTTTATTTAACTTTATTATACAGGCACTCTTTTCACACCTGGAGCCTAATTGTAAATATAGGGAATTTGTAACTCAGACTTTCAAGCACTCTTCAATTATCCATATTATCTCATACCACTGATACACATGACCACATACATGTATAAAAGATAAATAGTCACCAATATTTAATGCTAAACCAGCATTCACCAGTTGGTCCAGATTATCATTTCCCACGAATAATATATATATATTGTGCCAAGGCCAATTTGGCACATGTATATAAAATAATTTTGTCTAAAAAAATTATTAAAATAAAAAAAATCTTCTGTAAAAAGAGTTGAAATAAAAGTTGAAAAATAATTGATTAAAAGTGGGAAGGTTTTTTTTATTAAAGTTAAACTAAAGGTTTTATAAAAAGGAAGTAAAGAGTTTATTATTATTAGTTGAAATACAATTTAAAAGGTTTAAAGAAAACATATAAATCTCTTCATTTAAATTAAAGAAGAAAAATAATCTTAAAACTATTTTTGATTTTAGAATAGTAAAATATATATGTGCGTGCGAATGTAAATAAATGTAAGCTATTCAAAAGAGATATAATAAATGCATGTTAAAATTGTATTGAAAAACACATGAAAATAAATATTGAAATGAAATATATTTAAAAACAGTGGTGGGCTACTAAAGATAAAAAAAACCAATATGTTTATGAAAGCTATTACTAATTAAACAATCAATCAAAAACACATTGTCATAGGATTAATTTCCAATGGAATTCGACAACAGATATTTGCCGGAGGATATTACATGGACAACATGTCGCAGGTATAAATAGACTTTTTTTTTATTATCAGGAATTAATTGAGAAAGTTTTTTCAGTCTAGTTTGCAGTGACAGTCTGGTTTCAGTTGAGATAACAGTGCATTTCTATTATGTATCCAGAAACAAAAATGCATTGTTGAGCAGCTTTTGGAAATATACGCTCATGCTTCAGCCTTTTTAGTCCAACAAGATCATCAAAACCTGCCTGAGAAATAATGTCTGCATAACAACTCAGAAATCCTCCATCAAACATTCAACTGTCTTCAAGAATAAGACCAATGGATTCGCACAAAATCTCTTCAAGAAACGTCCAAATCTAACCGGTTAGATATAATCCATCAGAAGCAGCCAACAACAAGCAATATCCACGTTTCAAAAATCCTAGGTAAAACACTTTATTATTCTCATTTATATGTAGTAGCTACCGCTGTAATTCGTAAAAATTCAAGATTCAAATTATATAAACTCTATAAGCATGCATAAAATGAACTATTGATGTGCATGTTTGTGAATGTTAGATAATTTAAATGTCAAAGATTATTTTTGCTCTTTCATAAAATATATCATAGTATGTTAACTTAAAATGTGTGTGTTATTTATAGACTTATAAAAATGTTTATCATTAGTAAATGTTAGTTAATAAATTGTCTTTAAAATTAAACTTTATTCGTCGGTCAATTCTTTTTATCAATCTTTTTATTAATTCTTTCCACCCATAATTTTGTATAATTTTGTTATTGAATTAAAATTAGACTGTGCTACTTTTAGGGAATGTTTCGAGCACTGGATTATGAGCCTACTGCTCAAATATGTTAGTCCTTGGACTAGCTGGCACCCCGGGGTTTACTCTGAACAAATAAAATATTTGGATAGTAGGGGTTTGAATCTAGCAGCCAAGGTGGGCCATTGTTGATAGTTAAAGCTATCAATAAGATCTCCCATTTTGCTTGAACATGCCGGCTCGTTCATGTAACATTTATAAGATTATAAATGTAGTATGAAGGAGTTTGAAACCTGCCAAAACTTATATATATATGTATAAATATATGGCTTCAGCGGTTCGACCCGGTACATAAATGGTGCCCAATGTGGGGCACCAGTTATAATGATCCGGAGAAAGAGAGCTTAATGTAATCTGCACTACAGGTCGCCATCTAGGCATTTGAACCTAAAAAAATTTATAAAGTAGGCAGATACGTAAGTCAAAAAAAAATTATTTTTTTTTATAAATTTTGATTCCGGTCATTAGCCCATTGTCACTAGCTCAGGGAGTAGCTGAGATTTATATTTATAATAAATTCTTATCTAAGAATATATAAAAAAGAATAAAATAAGCCACTGCTAGTAATTAACACACAAACATTTATTTATGCACATATATAAAATTTAGCATTATTTTAGAATAACTTTTGCTTTGGATTTTAACTTGATTTTAGAATTTAAACTTACATTTTAATTTTTATAATATAAGTTTACATTTTAATTTTTTATAAGTTCGCACAGGTGGATTTATAAAAGTTTGTTTTAAAATGTTTGAGTATAGATTGGTTACATAGATTTCACGGTTAAAAACATTTCAAAATAAACATAAATGATCAAAATACAAAGTCATTGATACCATCAATTGCAGAGGGAAATTTATATGTAACCCAATAGCATTCACCGTAAGATGCTTGCATTGACACCAATAACTTAAAAGGCATCCGAATAAATACATTTTAGATACTCACCATAAGGTATCATTATTTATCGAATGTCTATATATTTTGATCTAATATGAAAACCCAAAACATAATTAACCGATAACGAATCCATGCAAGCTTCTATAAACAACTTAAATTTAATGCATTTTTATTTAGTGTCGAGTATGAATAGACTACATAGATTTGCATTTGAAGATAAAACATTCTATCCCATTTAACCTTAGGCTAAAAGTTTGCAGTCAAACTGGCATCAATCCGTCTGATATATCGATGTATCCAATATAATATGAATACGGCAACACAAAATAGGTTAAGATAAGACATTGACTCTCTTCAGATAGGAATATTACATCTATCTAATGAGAAGAACAATAAAAAAAAAACTCCATAGAAACGGACTGCGGTCATTTTTCCGACTTACGATCGCATTCCCTAGGCAAGAGGAAGTGTGCGGCGTATACAAGCGATTCTGCCCATAGCGAATCTTGCATTACATTTACTAACTACATCAATATATCCAATCCATTGACCCAATTCAACAACGACACGAATAATCTAAGATTACCCTCTCCTAATATAACTTTACAAATCTATACAGCCATTCATGCCCGACTTAAGTTTATCATTGATATATTTTAATTTATCGGAAAACAGAAATCATAATAAAACTTGAAGAACAAAAAAAAATATAAATGGAAATGATTTTACAAAAGAAATACATCAAATAACATTTTAACTACTTTAGTCAGATAGGAAATTCTTATATTTATAAATATTGAAAAGTTTAGTATTTAAAGTTCTTTTGTTTAGAAATGTTCATAAATTATATATTTCTTACTGTTTTGAAAAATGTCCATTTTCTCTGATTTCTTGTAATGGAAGGTATTAATCCTACGAAGTCATAAGGAGATCGGTGTGCAGTTAATCGCTGGTCCTTTATGGTTGATGGTATTCTTCCGGGCCTTGATTTCCTGTGGCCCGCAATATCGGAAAACGATGTTTCATTTTTTTTTGAACAACTGAAGGAATTGAAAGTGTGTCTTTCAATCCCTTCTCCTTCAACTCCGCACTAACACCTATAGTCACATCATAATAATTCTTTTTATTTCCAACCTTTCCTTTTATATTAATTTTGTGGATTAACTCAACATTATGTCATCGATGTGATGGTCCTTTCGCTGATGTCCAATTCCATTGTTTTTCTCTCCTATCTGACTGTTGCTTATACATTTAAATGCCCAAGGCTAGTTCACTTTGTCTAATTAAAATAATCATTTCCATTTCTGATTAATTAATGTGTTTTCCAAAATTAAAGATATATTTTTATCTCTAAATCTTTTTAAGTTTTTGCTTTTAAAATATTTTTTTTATTTTTAATAAAGTTTTATTTTAATAATAATTTTTTTTTTTATCTGTGTGATTTTATATATATACGAGTTTAAGATAGATTTTTTTAATTTTCAATTTTTAATTCTTAAAAAAGAAGTTTTTATTTGTGAACTTTTATTCTTTTCATGTTTACTAATAAAAAAACAATGTAACGTACATATGTGCCTGTTACAATGCATATATATATATATATATTGTACTGGACCATACTTCCCTGAGGATCTTTCTCCTAATCTTGCACCGAGCATGAAGTGATCAAGATTTAACAGAGAAAGAAATGGATACCAATTTAGCCGATTATCTGTACTCATACATATTGGTACTTCCAGCTAAACTGATAAAAAGAGTGAATTGACAGGACTCTGCCAGTTAAAAACCCCCTTTAGTTGATATCTTACTCGAATGCCCAAATGTTTTAAAACCTATGGTAAGTACACACCTTTGAAAAGTCTAATTACAGATAGCTTTTACGCGCCACTTCTAGAAAAGAATCAAAAATGAATCCTCCCCCCTGTTCTCCTAGAAAGATGTGCAATACCATATGTTTAGCGGAGCATAAGAATAAGATTTAACACGCCGCAGTACATATCCCGTGTGAATAGCTCATTACTCTACATCTAGGGTCTTCAATGGGTAAGTTAAATAGTTATTACATTGTGTACGTGGTTGATAAGGAAAGAGTACATTTTATCAAATAAATAATAATACAAAAACGAAACAAGTTTAATATTATGATTAAATATTTATTTAATCCCAAATACCCACCATCGTTTCATACTTAAAATGATATAAAAATAAATAAATGAATTATTATCACAACCCGTATATATATTTGATGCTTTTAACTAGATAAATATATAAATACAATTTAAATGAATATGAAGATAGATAAACCCCTAAAGCTATTTACAATACAATGTTTCATAAAGAATGGAAGTGGTCTGAGCTTTTTACCCTGTAGAATAAATTATACTTTGTGTGATTTGATGTACAGATATTTTCAGATAAGAGATTTTCGGTCATACAGGCATATACTTTTACTCAGGACTTTAAAACCTTTTTTTTTTTTGATAATAAATATAATAAAAAAAAAACTGCATACGTATATTTGCACTATGAGATATTTCACTAATTTCATATTTTTCAACATGTCAATAAGGTTGTGTTAGTTCAGATACCATATAGAGTACTCAACATGAGGTACTGTATCTATTTGCCTTTTACGATAAATTTTTATACATGTATATATGTGCAGCACAATTATACACTCCCCACTATTTTAAATATAAAGTTATTAGTGGACTTGCTTACGGAAAATTCACAATAAATAAACCCTTTGGCACTCATCATAAGGTACCACAGTGACAAAAATGAGATATACGGACAAATATATTTCAGATATGCAACATGAGGTATCGTATTTACCGAATATTACCAGTGTATGTGTGCATATATACACGTATATTTACTATAATAGTAACTTACAGTTATCATTATTGGTCTAACGTGTTTTATCTTTTGTGAAATTATTTATAAATATAAATTTTTATTTGACTATTTTATTATGTAACATATATGTACTATTTATATATACATTTAAGTTTTAAATAATACATACCTTAAGCTTTTGAGTAAAATGCCAGATTTGAAGTTAAGAATAAATACTTATATATTTTTTTTATTTTATTATTAAATCTTAATGTCAGTGGAACAATTGATAGTTGAGTTAAGCATGAACTTGTATATAACACACGAGCAGATTCGTTCGTTCTCTTGATATAAAAAAACGAAAGAAAAAGAAAATCTTTTCTCTTTAAAAATAGCATTTTTCTTTTATCAATACTACTATTTAACGATTGGAATTTAAATATTAACTTTTCCAAATTAAAATAATTTGTGGATTAAAAGTCTGCAAGGAAAATATATTTAATTTTCTACTCAATCTTAAAGGAAAAGCAATATAAAAGAAAAGAACGTCTGTTTAAGTTTTTTGGAAACTACGTTGTTTTAATACTTCCGTGATTCTTCGGATATATATAAATTTAAGATAATTATATATATATATATAGGATAAAACAATGTGTTTTGAGTAAAACAGCTTTATATCGTAAAGGTTTCGAAACCAACCTTGCATGCTATTTTAAAATATTTTGAAATATTGAATATATAGAACGTCTAGTGATAATAGAGAAATGAAGATTAAGAACATCTACATTCGAAGAATATTTATTTTATTTCACATTAATCCGGTCATTGGATGTTATTAACAGTTTATCGTTTAAGGATAAATGGAATCATCATTGTACCAATGGATTGGTGATATGCTTCGTAAGAGATCTTCATTGGGATGATGAACTATAGACTTCAATATCTACGCTCAACTCTCTTATAAATAAGTTTCCTTTATTATTTATTTATATATATTATAATAATGCTTATATTATTTTAATATGTTTATTATTATTATTATTATCTTTATTTCAAATTTGGCATCGCATCATATATATCTTAAAAGGAAAATTATATTTATTATTAAATATAATTAATTGAAAGCTTAACATAATTCATCAAATTAGATGAGGGATATAAAAAATAGTTATTATTTGACAGATATCTTAAACAGGATTATATTGTGTTTACTACGTAATATTGTAAACGTTTAATGTATTTTTATTTATTAAAAATACATATAATATATAAGTTATACAATGGCAAATAATACTTATATATGGGTAATTGTGAAGCATATAAATAAGAACGATAAATAAATTAATAAGTTACATAAATTATTAATTTTTGAACCCAGATATTGTTTTTATATATCTGTTAATTTAAGCTATTTTCTTTAATTTTTGAAAGTTTATTATAGTATTGAGTTTTATCATAGGGTATTAAATAAAAAAATATCATTTATTAATATTCTTTTAAAATGATAAAATTCATCCGTATTTATTTATTAATATTTTATTATCTATTCTATTATATTTTTTATTGTTTATTAAATATTGATTTGTTAACGTGATCTCTTTGTCTAATCATTATTGAATTATATTATATATATGCTAGTATTATAAATATCATATGAATAATAGTTATAATTAATGCTTATATAAAGGCATATGAAATAACTTGTTTTGAAATTATTCCTGAAAAGAGCTAATTGCAAATTCTCCGTGAGTTTAAATATCGTGGCATAATGGTGACTGAAAGAGGGATGAAAGATGGATGACCTGGTCTAAATTGTATTTAAACTTATTTAAAGATTATTGAGCTAGCATAATAAAGATATATATAATCATGGATTTAGTATTTCATCGATTCATTTCTAGCATTCTACTTGAAGACCCAAAGTCCGATTGTAGTGAAATGCGTATCCTCTTTCTAAGGAATTTAATCATCTCTTTATATTTAACAAGACCAACTTAGATTTTAAATATAATCCATTCTGTTATATTTGGCGAACCTAACTGTGAAGCATTAAGTTAATGATTTCTAAACATTAAATATAATTGATTATATTACAATTAATACATCAACTGGGATGATTAAATGCCGTTCCGTTATATTTGGTGCCTCAACTAAGGCTATCAAATAGGCTGTCCCATTATATCTGGCGACCCAAACGTTAGGGGCTTCGATTAATTAAATCTCATACCCTGTAGACTGCGTTTTATCTGGTGTGCAACGTTTTAGGCATTGAATCTATAATTTCGATTCATTATATATGATATTTATAATTGCAAGATTAATATAAATAAAAAAAAATGGTAATATATATAATATGATTTAGAGAGATCAATATTTAAATAACTAATTATTAAATTATGTTTTAAACAAGAGTTGAGTGGGATAAAGTTTTATATAGACATAGACGTTTAAAAATATACACATATATTATTAGAACATCATAAGTATATATAAATAGCATGGGGTGGTAGAGAACTTTACGATATAATATTTTGGTTATAAAAATATATATACACTTAAGTAATATTTGAATTAAGTTAAAATTTGTTATGCTGCGAAGTGGGAAAATGTTTTCAAACAAAGATATTAAATGCTCTAGTCAAATGCAAGATGATTTGCAAAGTGAACTAAGTGATGATAGTAATATTATAGAACAATCATCATTAGTACAAGCACCTGGGGGTTCTACAACCATAATTGAATACCCTCAACAAACACCGAGTTTAGATCAAGTGTTATCTCAAACACAAAATATAGTTGATGAAGGTTTAAATCAATCATCTACAATTGAGATTAGTCAATCATCTAATGTTGGAACAATTCAGCAAATGTTACAAATGTTTATGAATAAATTAGATGATTTAAAAAGTGATTTGAATCAAAAATTGGATGATAATATTAATAGTTTAAAAAGTGATTTGAATCAAAAATTGGATAATAATAGTAAAAAATTAGATAGTTTAAAAAATGATTTGAAGGTTGAAATAACAGGAATTGAAAATAAACTATCTACAAAAATCCAACAATTAAATTTAAATGTGGATAATGTTAAAAAAGATAACATAGAAATTAAACAAGCATTAAATGATTTAAAGAATGAAATTGATGAAAATAATTCAAAATGTCAACAACGGTTTAGTGAGTTCCAAGGTGACATAATAGATAAATTTAATGTTAAATGTGATGAAATGTATAAAAATCAAGGAATTTTTAGGGATCAAGTAAAAGAAGAACAAAATAAAATACGGAATGAAATCCAAGTAGATAGACAACAAACACAAGCAAGAATAGATCAACTATCTACTAAACATAATAATGAGGTAGAATCTCAGAATAATGTATTGGAGACTATTGATCATCAACTTAAAACTTTAGAAAATAAAATGAATTCAATAGAAATTAATACAAATATAGACAAAAATGTATTGGAAAAATTAAGGAAAGATACTACTGAAACTTGGAATAGAGTAAATAAAATAAAGGAATCAACTGATAGTAGATTTTTGGTTATTGAAACACAGATATGTAAAAGAACACCAACTATAGAAATGCATCAGGTTGAAAATAATGTAAATACTTATAGTTATAATCAAGAACAAAATCATGGTGAAAATCATTTGGAGGTCATTCAAAAAGATCCACAACAAGTAATTGACTCTGGTGATAGATCAAATTTTCAGTATCATATAATGCCTGAAGTTGAAAATTATCCTAGTAATTTTGAATTAGAAGGGTTAAACTTAAATACTTATAGGATTAATCATGAAAATCAAACATCAACTTCTCAGTTGAATGTTTTAGAAAAACAAAAGGTATACAACCATTCAATACCAAGTAGTACAATTAACCAATTTGTTAGGTTAAAAATATTCAAAGGATCTCATAATGAATCTCCGATAGAACATATTAGAAGCCTTAATCTTTATTTTTCCGTTAACCGTAGTTTATCAGAAGGAGAAAAAGTGATCGTTGCATATAGTCACTTACAAGGAGATGCATTGATGTGGTGGGAGTCTTTATCACAAACTCCATCTACTTATATGGAATATCAAGAGTTATTAATTAAAAATTTTTGGAATAGAGATAAACAAGAGGCTTTATTGTACCAAATATTCCAAGATAAGTATAAACAGACACCTGGAGAAACCTTGACCAAATTCTTTCGCCGTCAAATAACAAAATTAAGAACACTTAATACTTATCATTTAAGTGAAGGCGAAATGATTAGAATAATAAAAAGAAATTTACCACTTAAAATAGAACAATCATTATTGTGTACCAATATAACAAAAATAGAACAAATAGTAGAACTTTTAAATAGTATTGATATGAATCAAACCAATTTATCAATTAGATTACCTGATAAAAAAAAGGAGGAAGCTTCAATCAATACAATATTTTATAATAGAAGGAAAAATAATAGAAATACCAATTATTGGAAGGGAAAAACATCTCAAAGGAATATACCTTATGACCCCTCTCCCAAAATAAATCGTGATAATTTAAATAAAGTAAAAATAACTTCTTCTAATAATCCAAGAAATTCCCCAAAACCGGGATGTAGTAAAGATATATCTATAGATTCACATAAAACAAACTAAAAGGGTACTTGAGGAAATGTTCCTCACCTCAAGAAACCAAATACCCAATGAGGAACTTGAATCAATCTTTTACACGAGAAATCACTAACATGATGTGTTCATGGGAAGATAAAACACCAAATTTTGTTTTACAAAGTTGCCCTATGATAGAAGTTTTGTTTGAGAGCTTGCTGGTTAAGGCATTATTAGATTCTGGTAGCCAAATTTCTGTGATATCAGAGACATTTTACCAAAAGATTTTAGCAATAAATCCTAATATCAAAATTTTACCACTGAAATCTATGCAGGTTACCATGGCTAACAGTAGAAAAGCTAAGTTAATCCAAAAACAAATTTGGGTTGAGATTAAAATCGGCCAAACAACTCTCTATCATGTATTTTTAATTTTGAATGGTTTGATTCATAATGTTATTTTAGGGGCAGACGTCCTACATTTGAACACTTGTGTAATTGATTTCTGTAATAAAACAGTTAAAATTAATGATGAAGTCTTAGAGATGACATTGCTTCCAAGATATGATCAAATTGAAGTTGACTCTATAACATCTAGCATTCCAGAAACACTTTTAGAGAGTAAACTCGCAGAATCCAACTTGCTTGGAAGTGATGATATATTAAAATTACGATTTGTTATAAGAGAATTTAATTCTATTTTCTCAGACATACCAGGAGTGATAAAGGGATTCCAACAGAGAATTAGATTAATTCATGATCAACCATTTCAATCTAAATCATATCCTATTCCATACCAATATCGGGAAGATATATCTAAGCAAATTAATAAAATGCTGGATTGGGAAATCATTTCCAAATGCTCTTCACCTTACTGTAATCCAGTAGTAACTGTGAAGAAGAAAGATGGGTCGATGAGATTTTGTTTAGATGCTAGACAACTAAATAAAATTACTGTCCCAGACAGAAATATACCACCACCCATACATGAATTATTCATGAAATTTGGAAACAAGAAGGTATTTTCCACTTTCGATTTAACCTCCAGCTATTGGCAGATTGAACTTCATCCAGAAGATCGCCAATATACTGCTTTTCATTATGAGGGTTTTACATACCAATTTAATAGGATGCCATTTGGATTGATAAATAGTGGTGCAGGTCTAATCAGGTGTTTGGATAAGACTTTATCTCCTGAGGTAAAACAAATCATAATTATTTATGTGGATGATGTAATTATTGCATCCACCACAGTTGAAGAACACCTTCAACATTTATCTATATTTTTTAAAGAGTGTTTTCTGAAAGGTATAAAAATTAACTTCAAGAAGAGTACTTTAGTTTCCAACCAAGTAGTCTTCTTAGGTCATATTGTTGGTTGCAATGGGATAAGACCTCATCCAGAGAAGATCTCTGCCATTCAAAACTTTCCTAAACCATCTACTCGAAAACAAATTAGATCATTTTTAGGCCTATGTAATTTTTACAACCGTTTCTATCAGCAGTTCTCAGACCACATGGAACCGTTGCTAAAATTGATTAGAAAAGATGAACATTGGAAATGGACTGAAGAACAAGACCGTGCATTTGAGAATATTAAAACAGGGTTTTTAAAGTTAACTATGTTAGCTTTCCCTGATTTTAATAAACCATTCATTGTTCAAACAGATAGTAGTGGTTTTGGATTAGGGGTAACACTGTCCCAAATCCAAGAGGATGGCCAACCAGGTGTCCTCTACTTTATTAGCCGGCTCTTGAAAGGTCCAGAAATAAATTACACGATTACAGAGAAGGAAGCACTAGCAATAGTCTGGGCTTTCCAAAAATTTCGACAAATGCTACTCGGATCAGAGGTGATAGTGATCACTGATCACAAAAGCCTTGAATTCCTGAATCACAGTTATCTGACTAATAGTCGTCTAGTTAGATGGAGTTTACTACTACAGGAATTTAATTACACTGTGCATTATTGCAAAGGATCCGAGAATATCGTTGCTGATGTGCTTAGTCGAAATCCATGTAGGTCAGAACAAAATCATTTGATGGTAGACAATGCCTACATTACAAATGTCAATGTGATGGCTGATAGTAATGTAGAGAACGAGTTGGAAAACTTACCAGAGATACAATTTAATGACCCAGAATTAAACCCAATTATAAAAGTTTTATTAGGGGAGGAAGTTTTGGATGCACCTAAAGATCTTAACCATTTTAAATTAGAACAACAGGTATTACTATATAAAGTGAATGATAACGTTGATGAGTGGAGGACAATAATACCAAAGTCTTTACGTGACCCACTCATAAAATACGTACACTGTCTATATGGGCATTATGGTGCTCATAAGACAGAACATACCCTTAAGAATTGGTTTTACTGGCCAAAAATGTATAAAGACATCTTGAAATCACTCCAGGATTGTCTAATTTGCTTAAGAGCTAAGTCAGTAAACCAAAATTATATTAATTCAATTAATTCTATCATTCCAGAAAGACCAAACGAGATCTTAGCAATTGACTATTATGGGCCTTTGCCTCCATTCAACAAACAAAAATATTTATTAGTCACTTATGATCTCTTTTCCAAATATGTTGCTGCTTACCCGATACCCCAAGCCAATGCTAAACATACAATCAAAGTATTGAGTACTCTCCAATTTCCAATGATAGGAAAGCCGAAAACCATACTAACTGATCATGGTACACCTTTTCTATCTAAGGAATGGAAGAAATGGGTAGATATATCAAAAATAAAACATGTGCTAATCTCTATTAGGAATCCACAATCAAATCCATGTGAATGTATTATGCGGGAGCTTGGACATTTGTTTAGGACCTATTTAGAAGAGGAGCACAAGGGTTGGGTAAAGCAGACAAAACGTGTAGTAGACTATATCAATTGGAGTTTAAATGAATCTACAGGATTCTCACCCATCCGACTACACTTTCATCAAATTATACCTATATTATTTAAAAAATATAAACCTTTTATTAATGAACCCAAAATAAATGGAGAAAATGATATTTTACAAGCTCATAAACAACTTGTTAAAATGGCAAATAATAGAAGTCAGAATAAAAAAAATGTATTTATGAATTTAAAATTGGAGATAAAGTTTTGATAAAGACTTTTCATCCCAGCAAACCATTGGAGAATAAATACCATAAATTCTTCAATACATATGAAGGACCTTATACTATCATTAAAAGGGCAGGTCCAAATGCATTTTGGATTAACCAAGAAGGAGAGATTCGTGATACATACAATTCATGAATTTTAAAACCATATTTTGGCTGCTTATAATGTTTTATAAAGAAATGAGGTGAAGACCAAGATAAGAATTGGGCAGTGTAAACCATACAGTTGTATAAAAAATAATAATAATAGTGATCAATGTAAAGAGAAGTATAGTTAAAAACATTAGCTTTGGTGAGGGTATTCTTTAATGCCTTAAAATAATTAAAACCATAGAGTCAATTCATATTTATAAAAGGATACTCTAGTATTTATTTAGTCCTTTTCAAATCCATAAGTCTTAAAGAAGCAGGAATAAGGCTAGTAAATATATTTGTGGTCCAAGAAGGAAACACATTATTTTTTTTTTTTTTTTTTTATAAAAAAAAAAATATTAATCCATCAAAGTCCTTAATTTTTTTATTTTTGATCATTATCACAAGAATAAAATAGCCCAAGTATTAGGAAGATATAACAGTTTAAAAAAAAAAAAAAAATTCAACCCTTCATAAAATCCAACTATAAATGCAATTAAACTATAAGAATATACTAAAATAGTTGTAAGTGTTTAAAATTTTAACTTAAATTAAAATTTTAAATTTCCGAAGGGAAGGGGAAATATAATAGTAACTTACAGTTATTATTATTGGTCTAACGTGTTTTATCTCTTGTGAAATTATTTATAAATATAAATTTTTATTTGACTATTTTATTATGTAACATATATGTACTATTTATATATACATTTAAGTTTTAAATAATACATACCTTAAGCTTTTGAGTAAAATGCCAGATTTGAAGTTAAGAATAAATACTTATATATTTTTTTTATTTTATTATTAAATCTTAATGTCAGTGGAACAATTGATAGTTGAGTTAAGCATGAACTTATATATAACACACGAGCAGATTCGTTCGTTCTCTGGATATAAAAAAAACGAAAGAAAAAGAAAATCTTTTCTCTTTAAAAATAGCATTTTTCTTTTATCAATACTACTATTTAACGATTGGAATTTAAATATTAACTTTTCCAAATTAAAATAATTTGTGGATTAAAAGTCTGCAAGGAAAATATATTTAATTTTCTACTCAATCTTAAAGGAAAAGCAATATAAAAGAAAAGAACGTCTGTTTAAATTTTTTGAAAACTACGTTGTTTTAATACTTCCGTGATTCTTCGGATATATATAAATTTAAGATAATTATATATATATAGGATAAAACAATGTGTTTTGAGTAAAACAGCTTTATATTGTAAAGGTTTCGAAACCAACCTTGCATGCTATTTTAAAATATTTTGAAATATTGAATATATAGAACGTCTAGTGATAATAGAGAAATGAAGATTAAGAACATCTACATTCGAAGAATATTCATTTTATTTCACATTAATTCGGTCATTGGATGTTATTAACAGTTTATCGTTTAAGGATAAATGGAATCATCATTGTACCAATGGATTGGTGATATGCTTCGTAAGAGATCTTCATTGGGATGATGAACTATAGACTTCAATATCTACACTCAACTCTCTTATAAATAAGTTTCCTTTATTATTTATTTATATATATATTATAATAATGCTTATATTATTTTAATATGTTTATTATTATTATTATTATCTTTATTTCAAATTTGGCATCGCATCATATATATCTTAAAAGGAAAATTATATTTATTATTAAATATAATTAATTGAAAGCTTAACATAATTCATCAAATTAGATGAGGGATATAAAAAAAATAGTTATTATTTGACAGATATCTTAAACAGGATTATATTGTGTTTACTACGTAATATTGTAAACGTTTAATGTATTTTTATTTATTAAAAATACATATAATATATAAGTTATACAATGGCAAATAATACTTATATATGGGTAATTGTGAAGCATATAAATAAGAATGATAAATAAATTAATAAGTTACATAAATTATTAATTTTTGAACCCAGATATTGTTTTTATATATCTGTTAATTTAAGCTATTTTCTTTAATTTTTGAAAGTTTATTATAGTATTGAGTTTTATCATAGGGTATTAAATAAAAAAATATCATTTATTAATATTCTTTTAAAATGATAAAATTCATCCGTATTTATTTATTAATATTTTATTATCTATTCTATTATATTTTTTTTATTGTTTATTAAATATTGATTTGTTAACGTGATCTCTTTGTCTAATCATTATTGAATTATATTATATATATGCTAGTATTATAAATATCATATGAATAATAGTTATAATTAATGCTTATATAAAGGCATATGAAATAACTTGTTTTGAAATTATTCCTGAAAAGAGCTAATTGCAAATTCTCCGTGAGTTTAAATATCATGGCATAATGGTGACTGAAAGAGGGATGAAAGATGGATGACCTGGTCTAAATTGTATTTAAACTTATTTAAAGATTATTGAGCTAGCATAATAAAGATATATATAATCATGGATTTAGTATTTCATCGATTCATTTCTAGCATTCTACTTGAAGACCCAAAGTCCGATTGTAGTGAAATGCGTATCCTCTTTCTAAGGAATTTAATCATCTCTTTATATTTAACAAGACCAACTTAGATTTTAAATATAATCCATTCTGTTATATTTGGCGAACCTAACTGGGAAGCATTAAGTTAATGATTTCTAAACATTAAATATAATTGATTATATTACAATTAATACATCAACTGGGATGATTAAATGCCGTTCCGTTATATTTAGTGCCTCAACTAAGGCTATCAAATAGGCTGTCCCGTTATATTACGTATGACAATTTTCAACAAAAAGAAAAAAACAAACAGCAATAAAAAAAAACTAATTGCAACCTTTGCTGAAAATACTAGAATTTGGAATAGAAACATGAATTAACAGATTTAAGTAAAAACTGTATCATTATACCTGCAATAACCGTAAATTCAATATATATATATATATAAATGCTAGAGACAATTTTCTCTCTTTTTTTTAAATGATTAATAATAATAAAAAAATAATATAAATCGGAAATATCATAGTTAATTAGTTCAATATTAATAAAATATTTGTAAAATAAACTTATGTAGGCCTCTTCATCTTCTGGGTGGGCTTCAATTCAACTAGCTGTGCAGTGAGGATTTCATCTCATCCGGGCATAGGCAAGGCAGATTCATCATCATTGTGGCCAGCTGGAACTGGTGTGATCACATCTTGGTGATTTGGACTGAGAAAGGGTGGTGCACTGGCTGGTTGTCTACCCCATGGTCATTTTACTGGAACCTCTAGTAGATTGCTTCATATCTTCTTTTATTATATTATAATAATTTTTATTAAATGTTCATTTGCTATCTTGACTGGTTCATTAAATCCTTAAGAAATCAAGAGTTCTTAAAAGAACTGTATAATGGATTTCTTAAAAAATATCAGCAGTAGTCTAGTCCATAAATGAATCTCTAAGTGGCTAGATGATTGAAAAATTCCAGAGCCAAAGTAGTGAACTGATTGAATGCCAAAGAAAGAATGAATCCCACAGTACCGACTAAAACCTATCCCACTCATCAGAACCAATTCAGATACCCCCTTAGAAGTATGAATCAGCCAACCCTTTTAATTTATCTTATCACTTAGATCATAACATTCCTTTATATTTTTCTGATTACAATTCTACATTTTAAGTTTGATATAATGGTTTCCATCTTGAATGCCCAGACCACTTGATTACAGCTATTATTATTCAAAAGAATTTCTACCTTATCTATAATGAAAAAAATATTTTAATTACAACATTTATTATCAAACATTTTGCTTTTGGTCAGATTAAGTTTTTACCAAAGCAATTAACATTTTTTTGATTACATTTTAGAAAAGTAATTAATTAAAATATATATATACAAGTATGTTGGAACAATTGCTTTAATTATTTATTTTACTAATATGTTCCAATATTTGATCTCTTGTTTAATAAAGTTTTCTCTATTTGAATTTTTCAGAGAAAAGCAAAATACATAAAATGATATATACTGAAAATATACAAAATAATAAAAATAAAATACAAAAATTACATTGATTTATTATATGTGTATTTGTGCACAATATTTTAAATTTGTTTGTGTGGGTATTCTAATGCTTAGACCCAACTTCCATTATTAATATAGCACATTTATATATTCATTGTGCTTAATATATAAAAATTTATATATACAAATGTACATGTTTATCTGCTGTAATTTTCTTTACAGCAGACTTTATGTAAGGCCATTTGATAATGCCTGGCAATATATATATATATAATCCGTGCTCAGTTTATATTAAGATAGCAAATCTTCATAGTTTAATGGACAGGCTTCAATCCACTCCAACTCTTCAGCATATACATATCATTGAAAATCTAATGATGGAAAGCCCAAATCCCATACTGATGCCAATATTGCCTTATATTTAGAATTAGGCTCCAGGTATGTCAAGAGTGCCTGTATTTCAAATATTTGCACATTGTCTGCATCCTGCCCATCCCTCTTCTATATATTTAAATGGATACGGTCCTGTACATGAGGGGTCACAATGACTTGAGGTCAACACGGGCATAGCAATATTGGCATCAGCATGGGATTTGGGCTTTCTATCATCAGATTTTCAATGGTATGGATAGCTGAAGAGTTGGAGATTGGAATGGATTCAAGCCTGTCCATTAAAGTATGAAGACTTGCTATCTTAATATAAAATGAGCACTGATTATATATATGTGTGGGAGATGATAATCTGGATCAATTAATGAGTGATGGTTTAACATAAAATATGGATATTGGTGATTATTTATCTTTTTTACATATATGTGGTTATGTGTATCAGTGGTATGAGATAGTATGGATAATTAATTAAAGGGGGCTTAAAAGTAATTCAAATCCCCTGTATTTAACTTTATTAATTAAAATTCAATTTTCTTTTTAAGAATTATATTAACAATTTATATTATTGTCATTATCATTTTCTAAATGTAATTTAGATTAATACTTCTAATTATATATGTTTATATTTTAGGATAATTTTATAAATGTACATGATTTGCCCTTGAAACATGGGCAACGCTATTACATTTGCATTTATGCAAATATTAGCACATTACAGTATGAAACTTTTGAAGAAGTTTTACCAGAACTTTCAGCATGTACAAATGGGATTGTGGTGGATTTAACTGCTCCACTACCTGGAAAAGTGACACTTGGTTTGGATAATCAATTACAGTATCAAGTAAGTACTATTATAACTATGCTGGTTTTTATTTATCTATAACTCGTGAGTATAATAACAAATTCTGATTCTTAAATAAATATATTTTTGGCACTTTCTTTAGTTTAAAAAAATTAGAAACGTTTTTAAATGTCGGATTTATCATAAAGCTCTATAAAGTAATTTTTTTAAAAGTTCATCAATTTTTTCTAAAAAATATAATATTATTATATTGGTATTTTTAATAACGGAACTGCTGCACTGATATTTTCATCTAGAAGCATATGCTGCCTATCCTACAAATGATTATTGCTACCATATCCACTATCCAGAAATTCTGATATCAACAGACACGCTTCCACCAATGATCTGAAGGTAAAATTGACTAATATTACCACAAAGAGCTCCAAAATGAACTTTAACTTAGAAAATCTAAAGCTATAGCTATTGTATCAATCCCATTCAACATTCAAAGTAAATTTAATCTCCATAGCCATTCCTTTAATTAAACTGTAAAGTTTCCAATTGTTGCCTGTTTTACTCTCTGTAAATTAACTTTTAATATATATAAAATCTTTAGTTTTACTTAAACTAAAATGGAAAATTAATGATCATCCTATTAATTGTAATCTATCTTTGCTTTCACAGTGATGTCTATTCTGTATTAGAAGTCTTAGTTATTAAAATTTTATTTTCCTATGTATGTGATAATATACCAAATGCCACTTGAAATAGTGAGCATCTTGAGTATAATAAGTTTATGCTGAAGATATTCTATCTTTGATCTAATAATTATAAATAGCACTTCATTATTTAAATCTTACTCACTATTTCGAAATTGGGTTGTTTAGTTATAATGTTTGACCATCTTGCAATCATTATAATGATCATCTTTGATTTGAAATTCAGTCCTTAATAAATATTCTGGTCTGCCATTACTAAAACTATAAAGTATAGTATAAAGTTATTTTAGTTATTAAGTATTGCTAATCATAGAGATATATTATGAATGGGTATTATATAATTAGTAATTAATTTTGATCCCCTAAACTATATGTTCCTACTATTAAATTATGATTGATGATGCTGATCAACCATTTGTTAGATGGGAACTATTATTTATTACTTAGTCCATTTATTGTTGCATTGACTTTCAATGCTTGTTTGATGAATTGTCTTATGTGCATCACAGGATTCGCTCATGATTTCATATACAAATGTAATTATTTCTATTATAATTATTATATTTGCACATACCTTGCTAAAGCTTATGAGCCAATGGCAATGATTGACCCAGTTATATTGGCTGCCCACATAACAGTGGATACAAGACACCTATGGGCTGAATTGTTCAGGTATGAGCACCAAATATGTAATTGGGATACAGATAAAGGACTTTTGAGTAGCCTATCTGAGTTCTGAACTTTTCTATGTTTCAGAATAATAGTTTCATTAGCAAGCTTGCTTGTTCAAACAAACCACACATCTTATATGTGAAAGAAACTTCTTATCTACACTGCCTAATCCTTAATAAACTTAATAATTGTTAACAGTGAACCACAAGTGATGCTAATTTAATCAATTCACTCCTGTGTATTATATTGATTTGTGCATTTGATCAAAACCATAAGAAGTTCTGGTATGATAAACCATGATTGGCATCATCTTTCGAAATTAATGAATATACTCAAATCTTGATTTATTTATCTTAAATAATCAGCTATATTAATACTGTGGCAGATAATATGTCTCCGGTTATCACCTTCATTCAGCAGACTACGATAAGAGAATTAAATATCATTTGGTACATTAACTGCTCTAGATATCAATCAGCCATAAAGCATGAAGGTGATTAGATTCACTCAAAAAAACTGTTGACCCTGTATTGTGTTTAATTGATTTGTTTAGTTCTATAATGCCTAAAAGTGGCCAATTAACTATATTGTAATCATTATAAATCTATATTATATTATGTTACTCATTATCAACTATAATAAACTTGTTTAAATGTAATTAGTCTCCATTATTATTCTTACTGTATTTCAATCCAATTAAATTATTAATTAGCTACATTTAAGTTATGCAATAATTATAGCATTGATATTACTCTCTTTTTAGTAGAATTTATTTTATCTTAAGTTATTAACCTATTTGTGTTGCATGTGTGATAAAATCCTAGAGTCTCATTCCTCTCCCCATTCAGAAAAGGGCAGCAGATTAAATAGAACTCATATGTAAACTCAAGAAAGTTATTCATAAGGTGTTAAGTCATGGAGCACTGGTAAAGAGATTGAAACTTGGTTGGATTTGAGACTCCTATATCCCAATTTGATCAGGCTAGGTATATTTTACCGGGATCTGGATTTTGTTAAGTGAATATACAATTCTGACCATTACAATATATATAATTTATTTTGTATATGTATAGTATTTAAATATAGAAATTAATATAAATAATAATAAAAAAATTATATTAAAACATTTTATTAAACAAGATAAATTATGAAAGATAATTTCTATAAATTTATAATAAGCATGGTATAATGGTCCGAAAAGAAGTGGAAGTTTCAGGCTTACCGTATCTGTGTTACATAGATTGCATTTGAAAAGAAAATATTCTATCCCTTATTTAATCTTAGGCCAAAAGTTCACAGTCAAACCGATGTCAATTCATCTGATACATCGATGTATTCAATGCAACATGAATACGATAGCACAAATACCATACTGTCAGGTATGTACATCTGAACAGCATGGTTAGAGAAGACATTGACTCTTCCAATACAGGAATGCTACATCTGTCTGGCAAGAAGAACAATAATAAAAAAACTCCATAGGAAGGGACTGCATTTTCCATCTTACTATTCCCTTTTATAGGCAAAAACGGTGTGTGTGGCATATAATGCGATCCTGCACATGGCGGATCTCATACTACATTTACTAATTACACTGATATATCCAATCCATTGACCCAATCCAACTACGAAACAAATAACCCAAGATTAACTCTCCCTTAATTAATTAATATAACTTTACAAATCTATATAGCCATTCATGCCCGACTCAAATTTAACATTTATATAATTTTGCACAGATGAATTTTATAAAAGTTTGTTTTTTAATGTTGAGTATAGATCGGCTACATAGATTACATGGTTAAAAACATTTCAAAATAAACATAAATGATCAAAATATAAAGTCATTGATGGAATTGCAGAGGGAAATTTACAAGAAACCCAATGGCATTCATCATAAGATGCTGCATTGACACCAATAATTTAAAAGACATCCGAATAAATACATTTTAGATACTCACCATAAGGTATCATTATTTACCAAATGTCTATATACCCTAATCAAATATGAAAACAAAAACATAATTAAACGTTAACGAATCTATGCAAGCGTCTATAACCAACTTAAATTTAATGTATTTAAATGATTTATACAATAAATATTAATAAAAAAAAATGGAAATGATTTTTAGCAAACTCAAATGTATAAAAATTAAACATTAATAATTGATTTGAAAAGTCAGATTAAAGTTCATTTAAAAAAAATTAGGTTTAGTTTGTCAAATCTTCAAAGTTCTTAATTACTTTTAGTAAATTTTTTCTGTTTATATCTTACAATAGAAGAGCTCCCGGTTCCTGGTGTCAATTCCCACGAAGTCTTTATTTGAAGACCAGTCTATTTGAAGGTGGCCTTAGCTGTTTCAATCCTGGTATTACAGTAATTTCATTTGAAATAAGTGAGAGAGAGCGACAAGTACATCTTATCGCCCTTCTCACAAAATCAAGCTGGCACTGTTCTTAATTTCAATATTTTTTCTTTTATACCAATCGTCCCGATTCACTGAACAATGGTCTCCTGTTCCAAATTTTTGTTATGGTCTGAGCCTTCATTGCTGCTTCTATTGGACATCTAATTTATTTTTGTTCTCCTATCTATATTTCATCTGACTTTTTTATATAAGAGCCCCAAGGGCTAGTTTGCTTTTTGTTTAATTTATAAAACAATCATTTCCATTTACTGAGATTACATAAGAATCTTTAACAAAAATATTTTATCTTTAGATCTTGTACTTTTTTATAAAAAAGTACATTCAAATACTTTTTTTTTTATTTAAAAAAATACTTTTTAAAGTTTTGCAACTGTGCGAATATATATATACATACATTGAACAACTCTTTAATTTTAGCTTTTAGTTTTTTTATTTACGAACTTAAAAAATTTTTTATTCTAATTTTAAATTAATGTAACAGCATATACCATTACAATGGATACAAAACATGGCAGTTATTAAAAATTTTAAACATAAAAATAATAGATGTAATATAGATAAAAATATAGCTACTTTATAAAAAAAAAAAAATTATTGAATTATACAAAAAATACAGATATAATCTAAGATTATTAATAACATACTTTTTATTTATAAACCGCTTAATTTAAATAATAATAATAATTCTATTATAAATAATAATAGTAGTTCTAATAATAATAATAATAATAATAGTAGTAGTAGTAGTGGTAGAGGTAGTGGTAGTAGTAATAGTAGCAGTAGTAGTAGTAGTAATAAAATCCCTGTGACTGAACAAACACAGCAACATCTTTTATATCATTGTCCAGCACTAGATGGAATTTGCAATATCATGACAAGAGGATATAGACAACCCAACACCATCTTTCAGACAATCTTTAACTCATATTACAAAGGCTCTATCCCATCAGTCCATGCAGGCACTTTTGTGCTTTATGCATATTGGTGCACTTATTGCCCAGTCACATTAGGTAACAACACAAGGTGACATCTATCAACATTTAATATCAAAATGGCAAAATTATGAGCCAGAGGTAATAAAATTGCACAACCAGACATTTTCACAGCAACCTGGTCACTGATAACACAACAATCAAACCTCTAAGGTGATTCAATATAATGATCAATTTATGCTACCAATTAAATCTTTTTCTCCAAAAAATGTGACATGTGTCAACAAAAAAATAGAGAGAATATAGTCTTTGACTGCATACTATTGATATAGAGGACTGTGACAATAAAATTAATACTTAAACACTGGAAAACATATTAAACTCAGTAACACAACAAATATATACGTTGATATTTGCAATTGAACAGTGATAACAAGATTTTTTTGAGAACTCAAATTACAGGAAGTAAAGATCACAAATGTATTGTATACATATATATCTGCACCCCCCTCAAAAGTAATTGTATATGATATATCCAAAATTAAATTAGCAAATAAATACATAAACTACCAGTCCTCTCCCAAAAATGTATAATCCTAAAAAATATGTTATATATACCTCAACTTGTCCCTTTCACTAACAGTGTAAACATATGTATATGGAGTGGCTTATACCAAATGTAAGCCTTTAGTTATCAGTAAAGTTCTTTTTTGAATCATCATCATCATCATAATAATAATAATGATGATGTAAAAAACTTTTAGGCTTTCATAACATTTATTATACATTAATAAAAAATAATAATTATATAGATGAAAGCATCATTAACATAGGATGGTCAAATAGTAAAAATATTACAAATTAAAAGGTAATTATAAAATGAAAGATTATGTGAAATATAAAAAAAGAATTGTATATAAAATTACTTGTGAAAATCACAGTATGGTTTACTATGGCTATACAGGGAAATAATTAGATGAAAGAGTAAAAGAACATAATAATGCAATTAATAAAAGAGATGATAAATCTTCTTTATATATTGATTATTTAAAATATAGTCATAAAATAGATTGTGTAAAAAATATAAAATCTTTAAATTATATTAAAGAAGTAATAGAGAAAAGATATATGATACCAATTATATCAATTACAATAAATATAACATCACATGATCACCATTTCTAATGCTAGCACATCTGTTATTAACAAAGGTACACAAGCCAGAAACTAGTCTGGGGATATTGGATGAGTTGGCACTAGATGGGGATTTTATGCACAGGCCTCTGGCTTCCATTGATTACTCTGGTTGGCACTGGGTGGCACTATTTTATGGAGAGTTTTGTCTTTGTTTTACAATAAACACAATTGTATGATTATATATGAAACATCAATTATTTTAATTAATACTTGGCTAATGATAAATGAATGTATATGTTGTATCATTATTATAATTTTCTAACTAATTTTATATAGATTGAAATTACATTCAAATATCAGCCTTTCAAGCTAATTGTGCATACGCTTTATGCACAATTAGCTTGAAAGGCTGATATTTGAATGTAATACAATTGTAAACATGCGCTATATAAAAATAAATGCTTATTTCCATAGATTGAAATTGTAAAATAGTAAAGACATTGAAAAGGGTAAAGATCAATATTTTCCATATATGCGGTTATTGCTAGTATATAATGATATTTTACATCATGCGATTTGTTTTATACATACTATTAACAAAATATTAAATCTATTTGGTAGATTTGCTCAGTCATAAATCTCTAGTCATAACATCAAGTATTGTAATAAAAATTATTACAATATCAAAATTATTTTAAATTGATTACAATTATCAGTATTTTTAATTATTATTAAAAAATAAACAATGACTGTTGTTAATATTAGAGGCATAATACATATAATTTAACTGAGTTAAAATCTTTGAAATATAATTTATATTGACCAATTGCAATAATAATAATATAACTAATTACTTGTTTATTTAGTGATATGTTTTATTTGTAATAATCATAAAAGAATTGCTCTGCCACATGTGCTGTATGAATTCATAATTTCATACAGCACATGTTGATTGATTCCCTTATGAATAATAACAATAGTAATAATAATGATGATATTATTGTTAAAATGCAATTTATTTTATCTGATTTTATAGAAATAAATAATTCACTTAAATGTCTTCAAAAAAAAAAACAATTAAACTTTCATTTATATGTAATTTTAATTTTCTCATATCTTACAAATTTTTTAATTTAAACACCTTATAAACTTATTATATGAATAAACTAATTTTATTATTAGATCTCTACTTCTGAAGTCACTATCAGATGGACCAATTTTGTAGATTTAGAAGAACATGGCTACACTTATCATATTTC
Organism: Epiperipatus broadwayi; assembly: GCA_028023455.1. NCBI lineage: Eukaryota > Metazoa > Onychophora > Udeonychophora > Euonychophora > Peripatidae > Epiperipatus > Epiperipatus broadwayi. The sequence goes on along the minus strand of JAQFVV010012519.1, from coordinate 3,061,064 downwards.
TGGCATTAAATCCTATCAAGTTGCTTTGGGTATTTAAATTATTATTTATATTTGTTTAAAATTAGTATTAATTAAACAAATAAAAATATATATGCCATTGTACAAAAGAAACTAAATTAATATTAAATATTAACAGCCAAGCAGACTTTCAGTATAATACACCAGATTCATTAAATTAACTGTTAGCAAATGAAAAGAAAAATTCTTAATAGTTGATTGTCATGAATCTGATATATTACACTGAAGACATGTTCATCTATTAATATTTTATAGTATATTCCCTCTGTTTGACACATTGATGTATGCTTAATTATTTAAAAAATTTATACAGCTTAATTTGTCAGTCGGTCGGTCTGTCTGTCCATCGGTCCATCGGTCAGTCAGTCAGTCAGACGGATTAGGTGGGTGGATGGATAGATGGCTGGCTGGCTGGATGGATGGATAGG